>CM060250.1:18589461-18886961 GCA_030684275.1 Acipenser oxyrinchus oxyrinchus
TGTAATTGACTCTTTTCTAGGAAAATGACTTTTACCACGTAATCTGATCAATCAAAAGAAGTACATTCAGATGCAGTTCAGGAATCAGGTAGCAGTTAGAAAAAGTGTTTAAAAAAATACACCAGATGCTTCAATTTTCTTTTCCTGCAATATAAAAATGGCATAACAAAAAAGGATAATACACCTCAATATGCTGGTTACATATTTTAATATACTGTAAAAGCACATAGTGACAAGAAACTTGATACAAATGTTTTAAAAACAGTAATTTTATTTTAATTTTAAATACTTGTTTGTATAGATTATACCAAATCTTCTCTCAGCTCTTTAACCTTACAGACATTTCGATTGAACATGGAAACCTAACAGTTAATAAAGCAAATACTAAAGAAAATCATCAGGAAATATGCATTACAAATGCTTTAAGCTATCAATCAATCAATCAAATTTATTTTGTATAGCGCCTTTCATGCCAAGGCATCCTAAAGCACGTCACATGACAAATATACTATGCAATAATATAATATAATAGACAATAAAATATCAAAAAACATTGAAAAACAAATGGGGAAAAAAATACATAAAACAAATAAATAAATAATATACATATTAACAAAATTCTAAAATAGGCCATCCCAATCTACAAAAAGGCCTCCATATAAAGACGTGTTTTAAGCTTTGATTTAAATGCATTTATTGTGTCAGCTTTACGGATTTCAATTGGAAGATTGTTCCATAATACAGGTGCATTATGACTAAAGGCTCTTCCACCACAAGAGCTATGTTTTATCATTTTAGTCACCAGAAGCCCAGCATCAGTAGATCTCAACTAGTGTCCAGGGACATAAGGTTAAAGCATATCATTAATGTAAGCAGGGCCATTTCCAGAGACAGCCTTAAATGTCATTAATACAATTTTAAAAATAACTCTGTAACGGAAGCCAATGCAAGTGGGCAAGAACAGGTGTAATATGTTCAAATCGTTGTGTATCTGTCAGAATTTGTGCAGCTGTATTCTGAACCTGCTGTAAGCAATTAAAGCTACTAATGCAAGTTGAATTTGCAGAGCGCCATTTACGGTATACAGTAACTGAATAAAACATACCCCTTTCCCATTCTTTCTCTCAAATCGATCAATGTTTGTTTCTATGAGAGCTTATGAAGCTTATACAGAACAGTAACATGTGAGCGCAATGGTGTTATACTGTATGCCATGTTCAGCAAACACCCTTTTACTTTAGTGTTTGTTTTTAAATTGATTCTTTTACCTGTTCACTAAAACAGCTGGCATAATAAGCAGCAGGCACCATGGGTGTTAAGCTGACATGGTGTTTTGAATGAAATACCAATGGAAAATGAGTCAACTTTGATCCGCTTAGCAGCAGCAGCAGCTGTCTGCTTACAGTGGTAGAGAAGGTACATCTTGTCAAGTTGGCTGCATATTTTTAAAAGTTTCTTATTGTAAGATTTGACATGGGGACTTGGTGGCATACACACCCATTTATGTGGAGGGTCATCATGCAATCAGCCTTTACCTACATGTGTTGCAATCATTAAAGCAGAGCTAAGCTCCCTTATAAAAGTTTACCATAGTAAAAGCATAGCAAAGTGTAATAAAGCATAGTGAAAGCATGGTAAAGCACAGGAAAGCAATGTAAAGAACAGGGAGGAATGGTAAAGCACATTAATAGACATGGTAAACCAGGGTAATTTGTGGTTAATACATGGTATTAACCACATGGAAAAAGCATGTTAAAAGTGCAAAAATACTGTGCAAAGATACCATGTTAAACTTATATAAGGGCTGGGCTGGTCCTTAAACAAAGATTTGACTTTTGATCTTCATTGGACATGCACGGTCCTTCTTGAGATTTGTTATCCTTTGGTTAAGATAAATATTGTAAAACAATGTGGGGAAAACATTTTCCTAAGCCATGTAAAAACAAAATAAATATATACAGTATATATATTGTAGATGTTATAAAATACAGTCATAACTATTTAATGACCCAAAATATTGAAGATTAGGTATAACCGCTTACTACTCCATCATTTGTATAACACAATACTATCAGGAAACTGAATTCCATTGAAAGCAATGAGGTTTCTTATAAATGCCTTAGTTATATGTTTTGTTAAGTTATATTGCTGTAGCCTAACAGCTACCTAATATGATTTATAACATACTTTAAATCACATTTACAGGGTCTTGTAAAAAACTGATGACCACTTATTTTAAATCCTGCAAGGGTATTTATGCATCTTACTTGGGTTGAAAATCTATCTGAAAGAATTGCAAACAGGTTTTATTTTTTCCAGAAGGTGATTCACTGCAACAGATTGGGCATGTCATAAAAGTGCAATATGTTGGAGAACGCAATAACAAAAATGCATTCCTGATAGAATTTCTCCTCCCACGGAGGTGTACTGTGTGGGAATAGAGATGTTACTTTACTGTCAAAACTCTTTTTTGGGGGGCTGTGACCGGACAGCACCACTGGCCGGGCTGTTAGGACCAGGAAGGGAGACAGGCACAGGAGTTGCAGGCAAGCGCTAATGCGCACGTTTAATTAACAAATAAAACACAGAAACCAACACAAGCAAAATATATTAACAAAATAACAGACGCAAGGGCCAAAACAAAAGGTCTACAAAAACACTCACGAACGTAAACAAATCAACGAGACGGGACAGCACAGAACACGAAACACCTTCAACTTTCAACAAACGTCAACTCAAATCATTACTCCCCTAACACCCGTGATCACCCTATTTATACACCTGTGGCTGGAGCCTTAATTAATCATTTATTCAATTCAAGGCTCCAGCCACATTCTCACATGTTTTGACTGGGAGAAATGTAACCTCCTCCCTGCCCTCCCAATATTCCCCACACCAACACACACACATGTGCACCAGCAGGGCTTTCACCCTGCCATGCTGCCACAGAGGCATAGCTCTCTTTTTGAGATGATATAGATGAGTAAGTTAAAAAAACCAAAACACCGGTCCAAGATTACTTGTACAACAAAACCTTTGAGTGGAGAGGGGTTTATACTGTAAGACTTATTTATTTAATTGTTTTCTCCATATAGCACAGCCAAGTCAAAACAGCATACCCTACAGAGACTCTTTGCCCACATTTTGTCAACGCTGAGGAAATCTAGTTAGGTATAAAGAATCACTAATCACTATTCAAATATTTATTTTGTATACAAATTGCACCCGAAGAAGTCTCCTGCAATTCATTACAACATGATTATTACCACTTACGATACATATTTCAGTTGAGACATCATTGTCTAAGGAAGTAAAAGTAGGAATATTTCATTTTGTGTTTTGAAACCAAATAAACACAAATTGCCCAAATCCCACCCATGTTAAAAAACAAGGGGAGATTTATGTACCATCACTGTTTGGATCATTAAATAGGCAGCTTTGTGAATCAAGGGAAACAATGTATCTAACATCTCAAATAAATAGACCCACTACTGGGGGTGTGGTGGTTGTCACCTTGATGAAGGGCAATGAGGATGCTACAAGGGATGGTGCTGGGCAATGCTCTGATGAGATAATCAATACCTGTTATCAAATTTAAAAAAAATAATTGCCATGATTTTTTTTTTCATTGGCCAAAAGTTTATAATATTTGAACATAATCTTAACCATCGTGAACCGGTACTTATTTAAGTGTCAGCGGAGCTCCTAATATGCAAATGTTTGCCTTCAAACTAAATGAGCAAAATATCAAAATCAGTCGCCATTTTCTGTGATAAGCTTGCCAGAAGGAGAGTATTAGCAGAGATTTTCTGTGTTATTTATTACCAAGTTGTTTTCAGGCTGAAAAATAGTGTGAATGTACTGTTCCCTATTAAGTACAAAATGTAACCATTACCGTATGGGTATTTACCTCATGAAGACCTCGAATCTGAAAAAAATATAGCAAAGCTGCATGCCAGCACCTGTGACGCAGTCATGCCCGCCCCCAAGGTCATAAGGAGTCTGCACGCACAGTGCCAGCATCATTTTTCCTTTCACAGCACTGAACCTAGACAAGGAGAGCCATAGACAGATGAGTACTTGTTACTTTTTAGCTGCTTCTATATTTTGCTAATTGTGTATTACACTAATTAATGCAATAATTATTTACGTTGTTTAGTTTTACTAATTTCACATAATTTTTTGCACATAGCCTGTTTGTGACGTCCATGGCGGCCTTGTGCCCCGCGTGAAGCCGGCGGCTGTTGTCGTCCCTTCCTAGGGATCAAGCAACTTCAGTCGGTTAACTTGTGCTCTTCTTACAGGCTGCTTAGCTCCAGTCGTAGTTAAAAAAAAAAAAATTTTAACGAATGTATTATTATTATTTGAATTGTAATATTGTTATTTCTGTTTTCTGTGAGAGTTTTTCTCTTCTGTGTGTGTTTTCAGTTTTTTTACAGAAGTACGAATACCTTTGATCTGAGATACGCGCTTTGGCTTAGATTGCTTGCAGTCTCTGCCACAGTATCTCGCTGCTGTTCTGGTGACTGCTTGCAGCCCCATTACAAAGGCTGTTAGGGCTCTAACAGCAGGCTTCACTCAGTCTTGTATTCGTTCAGGCTGTTTGGGTTTGCCAGAAGCTATGTAGGTGGGCAACCCTATATACTGCTTCTTGTGGTAACGTGAACCGAGTAGACCTGTAGGTCACCGACCCATTCCATTCTCAACTGGGTAACCGGCGAAAAGGGAACGAGGTTACCACACCAGTACCATACTGACCCGATGCAAGTCACTGCATATGTACCATACCAAGGGTACAGTAAAGTCACCGAGTCGGAACGATATGTAACCAGTACCAGAGGACATGGTTCAGGTCTTGACCCGCCCTGTTACAGTTTTTACAATACTGTACGCTGCGTCCGCCCTGTTACATTACTGTACAGCGGCATTGCTGCTTGAGCAGACAGCACCTGCCCTGTTACATTACTGTACAGCGGCATTGCTGCTTGAGCAGTCTGCACCTGCCCTGTTACATTACTGTACAGAGGCATTGCTGCTTGAGCAGACTGCACCTGCCCTGTTACATTACTGTACAACGGCATTGCTGCTTGAGCAGACTGCACCTGCCCTGTTACATTACTGTACAGCGGCATTGCTGCTTGAGCAGACTGCACCTGCCCTGTTACATTACTGTACAGCGGCATTGCTGCTTGAGCAGTCCGCACCTGCCCTGTTACATTACTGTACAGCGGCATTGCACTGTACATATGGATGAGAGGAGGCTCGAGCCCTATAGGTAACTATAGTTCTTCCCGAGGGGCCTTTATTTTTCCATTATGAGCCGAGGTCTGTAGTCCTTATTTGTTTATATGAATTAGAAAAGAAAGTAAGTGAGACAAGGTTGTGACTAAATATGATTTTATATATTTTGTTTAAATAGAGCTGTTACAGAACAAATAAATAAATAACTTTCTCACTACAGCATAGAATTCTCGGAGGAGTCTTGAGTTTGTGAACGTCGTAGTTATTTACATCGTCAAGTTGGATTTGTTGATATTTTAGGAAGTCAGTGTTTAGTGTTTGCAGCATCTTTGTTTTGTAGTATATTTTTTAATTAATTTTCTGTAACGTCAAAAAATCGCCGTCCAGCGAGATGCGGGTTTTGCTTTTGCTTTATTGAGAAAGGATGTTCAACGTGATTACGTAATTTTGAGGGAGTTTGTAAAAAAAAGCTATTGACTGAAAGCAGCATCACAGGGGCAATAGTTGGATCTGTTTTTGGTCATGAGACGAGGTTTTAACCAATCACATGCCAGAATTTCTAAGTACTGATTCATAAAAATGATTGTTGCATAAAGTAAATATAAACGACTATTTTCATGGCTTAATTGGTTCCATCCTTTTGGATACAAATGAATTAGGTTGAAAACTGTTACATCAGGGACATAAAAAAAAAAATTAAAAAAAATAAAAACTTGCTACACATCTGTATTATTATTATTTATTTCTTAGCAGACGCCCTTATCCAGGGTGACTTACAATTGTTACAAGATATCACATTATTTTTTTACATACAATTACATTATTTTTTACACATTATTTTTACATACAATTACCCATTTATACAGTTGTTTTTTTTTTTTACTGGAGCAATCTAGGTAAAGTACCTTGCTCAAGGGTACAGCAGCTGTGTCCCCCACCTGGGATTTAACCCACGACCCTCCGGTCAAGAGTCCAGAGCCCTAACCACTACTCCACACTGCTGCCTACATAAACAATGGTTTTCAATTTTAATCTATGGAAAAAAGTATGAATTTTGTTTTTCTTTTTTAAGGAGTGCACAGAATACAGTAATACATCAATTAGAGATGGGCAACACCTGCCCCACCCCCTTGCGGGTTATCCAAGACTCCAGGAGCATCTGTGCAAAACATTAACATAACTGAGGGTTAGCCTCCTACCATGCTTCATGTTGCCAGTTCATTGTTGCTGTAAGCCTCCAAATGGCCCAGGGGGTAGTGTCGGAGTTCATTAATTAACAGCAGGGCTGAAGAAAAAATTTACATTGTTGTTTTATTAGCCTTAACATTAGATAAATGGAAACTTTTCGTTATAGTAACAATTCATAAGATTACAGTACATTATGGAAATATTTAAAGAGAAGATACTGTATATTTTGCAGGACCATCCTTCACATTTCTTACTGTGAACGGATATTCCAAGAGCATCCTGAAGAAAGATTGATCTGTTGACAGACTTGGGGTCAAAAGCATGTGCGTTCCTGATCTGGTGCAGAGGAGATTTAGTACTTCCACAATAACACTGCTTAGTCCAAACATCACATCTTCTTATATAGGTTTTCTTCCATCCCAGCCTGTGTTGTCCCACATGCTGACCGTGCATTCTTTTTTGACAGTGCATTCTTTTTGTGTTCAAATAAATCATAAGCAGTGGATTGATGATGTCTTTTGCTGTTGATCTTGCAACAGATTTGGTTAGGAGAACTGCAGCGCTACACACTTTCTAAGCCATATTTCAACCACACTTCATCTTTGGTAGATAATACATCCTGATTAGCAATTGGGAAGGTTGTCTGATCCACACTAAATCTATTTCAACAAACCCCAGCACTGGGCTTTCAGGTCCTGCACCAAGCTTACTTCTATAGACGGTGCATTTGTGTATTGCGCTATTCATTTCATAATGGTCCTTTACTTCACCAAAATAACTAATTTCTGAGAAAACTGTCAGTTGGAAACTATAACATAACTAACTTTAAAGAATGCACAGCACAGAAAAAAGACCTACTGGCTGTATTGCACAGTTTTGTTCATTTTCCGGAGAACCAGTATAGAGAAAGTATATTTTAGCAATCCAGTTAATTAGGGATTTAGCAATAAAAGTAAATGAAGGGTTTTATAACAGTATGGTAACAATGAATCATTTGTCAGTGTGGTTTTAACCAGGAAGTGAAAAGCATATTGTGGGAAGCTGTGGTGTCTGGTTTGATCATGAATATGAAATACAACAGTTCAATTATTTCATAGAAAGGATGGTAATAACCAGAATGTCATACAGTGTCATGCTAACCTTATGGTCCGCTATAGGTCATGGTGCTTGATGCTGCAATCTAGGGAGAGCCAAGGGAAGTACATTTCACATCTTTGTCTACAACATTTATTAAATAATAATAATAATAATAATAATAATAATAATAATAATAATAATAATAATAATATAGAGAGTAATGTATAGGGAGTGTGTGACATAAGAATAATGCCCACCCGAGGGCTGGGCATTCAATTCTCATTTATCACACACTACCCCATGCAGTATTTGTTATAATCTCTGTTGAGCAATTTTTTTTTCCTGCCAGAGTTCTAAAGTTCTGTGTTGATTGTTGTGGGAATTTCTTTCAGCTTGACAGCTGGGGTCACGCTCTGTTGCTGCTGTTAATGAGTGTGTGTTTCCCGCAATAACCAGTGGGTTATTAATTTCATAACTGCAAAATTACTCACTAGTTATAATAATAATAATAATAATAATAATAATAATAATAATAATAATAATAATAATAGTAATAATAATAATATCACAAGTCATTTTATTTAGAGGGTCTTTACATTAAAAATATTGATGTTTTCCATGTTTTATGGAATTTCTTATAACCCACAAAACCACAAATTGTAAAAAAAATAAATAAATACAATAAAATTCAATTCGATTCATTTCTTAGCAGGCTGAGAGTAAAACAGGTCTTCCAAGGCTGAGAAGCGGACAGCTCTGTCTGATTTATAATCCCGCAGCATGCAGCCTGCTGACAAGTAATAGCGCGTTTCTGCAGCATATTTTTAATGCTGAATAATATATAAACCTGGCTGCAACATGTACAGTACAGTAAGATTTTCATGACAAATAGTCAGGGAGCTTTGCATTGAACTTTTTTTTTTTTTTTTTTTTTTTTTTTGCTTCAGGACCATTTATTTAAATTTTCTTCCTCATGTACTAAAGAGTTGCTTTTCAAGGGAAACGCTTTTCTATTTGTAATGCTGTCAAAATGAACAACTTTGTCATAAGTCACCTTAAAACCTTTTTACATTTTCTGATGTTTTCCAAAATACAGTTTTAGTTGTTTTATTTCTGTAACTGTAGTGCTCGAAGAGCTCTATTTTAAATATCTAACCAGTGGTAGTATTTAGATATGCTGCTGATTAGATCTATTGAATAGAGCCCAGTGGCTGGTTTCTAATTAGTTTTGTCTTTGTGGTTGGCATCTGGCTGTACTTACATTATAATGATGAGTACTTAGCAAATGCAGACACACACATAGGCCTTGATAAATATGGCCTATGTGTCTCCCAGAACTGTACTTCTGGCATGTATGCTACTAGTCTTCTATTCATGCACTTCACTGATGCCAGAATGGCTGGCTCAAACAAGGATTGAAATAAGACTGATTGCATAGCAGCTTGAGCCTTTGCAGGTTTTACTATGAGCTAAATTAGAGCCACATGAGTTTGTAACTGATATTCGTAAGTTCAAAGTAAAATCAGGAGCGGGTCAAACTGCTATGCAATGGTGGCATCTTTCATCCCTCTCATGTAATAACATCTCTTGCTTTGTTATAACTGCTATGCAGGCAAATGTTTGCACAGCACAAACACAGATCCATGATCCTGATTTGCAGTGTCCTTCTGCATCAGCCCTATTCATGTCATGTTGCGAATAGTTCTAATTTTGTGCTATACAGACGGATTTTTCATTAGTGCTGATCTTCAGTTGCTGACAGGTCATTTCAGTTTCTATATCGGTCAGATATTTGCTTTGAATGCTCTTACACTTAACCAATTTTTGGTTGCAGTTAATACCTTTCCCAACAATGAAAATACAAGTGAAATGTTTCATAGGCAGAAAAGGCTGACTGGACTTCTCTTCAAGGAGATATGGTACAGATAAGAGATTCACTGTGTGCTGCACAAAAATAGACATGAATTATTACCTACTGTATATAATTGTATTTTAAAGTGAGATTTAAAAAAAAAATAGGAAGACTATGGGCCTCATTTACGAAAGGGCGCTAACTTTATGGCGCACGATAATTGCAATTACTGCACACGTTAATGATTTCCGTATTTACTATTTCAATTGTATTCATTATCACGGGAAATAGTGGGCATATTATGATGCACACTAATTTTATTGTGCCATACTATGTTAATCAGAATGAATATATGATTTGTATGGTAAAGCATGATAATGTATTTAAATGAGCATCCACCTCAGAATAATGAGATGAGCTGTATTCACATGGTATTTACTAAAGGACGTTCATTTTAGTGAATGCATTAAAGTGATGATTTCTTAGTGTGTGGGAACCAGGCTTTAGCTACTGATAGGCGCACTATTTTTCTGGCCTGAAAACTAGTGATGTGTAGTTCGATTCTTTTTACTGACTCGATTTGTTTGATTCATTCAGTTTAGTGAATCAGTTCAACAGATTTGTTCATTTGATTCACTGATTCACTAACACGAAATAAATTGATCTTGGTTATGAAAATTTGTTTGAACAAAAAAATCTGGCAGCAAGGGCCATTTAAGTTAAGACTCTTCATTTGGTGGGCCGCACCGTAAAAAATATATATATATTGTAAGACAGCAGGGAGGGGGTTAAATCCTCCCTGCAGAAAAACATGTGCGTAGGCACCTTGTGGGTTTGTTTTGTTTAATTGTTTAATTAATTTGTTAATTGTTTTATTGTTAATTATCACCTGCACCTGGCTATGATTGTAAATTAGAGCCAGGTGCAGGATTTATAAGGCGAGCAGTCAGTCTGCTCCTGGCTGCTGACTGTGTGTGGAAGCCTGACTGTGCTGGTGTGGGTAGAGCCGTAGAACAAAGAAAAAAAAAAAAGGTAGTGTGAAGCCTTTTTTGTGTGTGCTGTTTTGTTTATTTTTGCTACAGGTAAACAGCTAAGCTGTCCTGACTTTTAGTTTAGGTTCCAGTGTTTATGTTTAGTTAATGCTCAAAGAGAGCTAGGTGTTTGTTTTGTGTATTTTTGTTTTTGTGTTTTCATTAAAAATAGCGCAACTGCGCTTTAAAAATCCATTTCTGTGCCTGGGTCAGTGCTATAAAGGGGCAACGAACCGTGGAGAGGTGCGATTCTATTACTATATATATATATATATATATATATATATATATATATATATATATATATATATATATATATATATATATATATATATATATATATATATATATATATATTACACAGTAGATGCCACTGTGTTGTACTTACAATCAATTCTAAAGAACACAATTTTAAAATAAGAAATTGTCCAATGTTGTCTGCCTTTTACAATCAATCAATCAATCTTTATTTCATATAGCGCCTTTCATAGTGGACCACCATCACAAGGCGCTTTACAAGATGCAGTAACAACAAGAAAATCCATAATACTTTAAATACAGAGAAATGCATAATACATGATATACAGTAAAAAGAAAAAAAAGAAATGCATAATACATTAATTACAGTGGAAAGTGCATAATGAAGTCATTGTATTTTATCTTGCTCTTAATTAATACTTGTACTGTGATTCTTGAAATGTATTTTGTTTATGACTGAAAGTCGCCCTGGGTAAGGGCGTCTGCTAAGAAATAAATAATACATGATAGTAGTATAATACATGAACTAGCAGCAGCAACACAGCAGCTAATAGCAGATATCAGGCTTAAAGAGCATGGAAAGCAAGAGAGAACAGGTGTGTCTTGAGAGTTGATTTAAAGTGAGTGACGGTGGGAGCATCACGCACTAAAGCTGGGAGACAGTTCCAAAGAGTCTGAGCCATAAAGCTAAAACAAGCGTTCTCCAAGTGTGGTGCACTTTTGCTTGGGGATAACAGGCAGGCCAGAGTCGGAGGACCTCAGCTTGTGGGCAGGGACATAACGGGTCAGCAGGTTGAGGAGGTACTCAGGACCTGTGTGATGAAGGGCATTGTAGGTGAGCAGAAGAGTTTTGAAAATAATCCTGTACTTTATAGGTAGCCAGTGCAGCTGGACAAGACAAGGGGTGATGTGATCACATTTTTTTTACATCTAGTAGGGATCCTGGCAGCGATATTCTGAACTAGCTGAGTCGGTTTTATGGTGCGTGCCGGGAGACCACCATCTAGAGAGTTGCAGTACTCGAGCCGAGAGGAGACAAGTGCATGACGAAGTATCTCCACATCCGGGAGGGAAAGGTAGGTATGTTTTGAAGATGGTAGAAGGAAGATTGGACCAAGGAGGTGATGTGGGCATCAAAGGAGAGGTTGCTGTGAAGAAGTAGACCAAGGCTTCGTACTGTGGGGAAGGCAGCAGCAGACAATTTCCAAGGTTCAGGGCAGCTATATTTAGAGTCTTAAGTTGAGTTTTAGATCCTACTAGAAGGAGTTCAGATTTGCTAGTGTTCAGCTGAAGAAAACTGGCAGACATCCAGGCCTCGATGTCTTGAATGCAAGCCGAGAGCCAGACCATGGCAGAGGGGCTACCAGGGTCGAGTTTTAAGTAGACGTGGGTGTCGTCAGCATAGGAGTGAAACATGAGGCTGTGTTGGTGGATGAGGTGACCCAAGGGAAGCATGTAGATATTGAAGAGAAGGGGCCCAAGAACAGACCCTTGGGGGACACCACAAGTGACTGGGTTTGCAACGCCATTACGTCCAGCATAGAAAACAGACTGCATGCGTCCGGATAGGTAAGAGGACATTCAGGAGAGACAGGTTCCAGAGATCCCAGCATACTTCTAAAGGCGGTCAAGAAGAATGCCATGATCTATGGTGTCAAAAGTGGCTGTTAGGTCAAGGAGGACAAGCACAGAGGGAGCACCAGCATCAGCATTGAGCAGGACATCATTCACAATCCAGAGCAGAGCAGTTTCAGTACTGTGATGCGGCCGGAAACCAGACTGTAGAGATTCAAACAGATTGTTGTCCCTGAGATGTTTCATCAGCAGACTGGCTATAGCCCTTTCGAGAGTTTTTGAGAGAAAAGGAAGATTGGAGATGGGACGGAAATTAGATAAGTCAGCTGGGTCAAGGGTTTTTTTTTTGAGTACCGGCGTAAATCGGGCAAGCTTAAGGGCAGCAGGAACCGAGCCAGAGTCCAGGGACAGGTTGAGAGTGTGCATAATGGAGGGAGCAAGATCAGAAGCACAGAGACGGACAAGGTTAGTAGGCCAGGGGTCCAGGGGGCATGTGGCAGTAGTTCATTTCAACAGTAAGCCGGAAACATCAGCAATGGAGAGAAAGAGGAGAGGGCAGGAGGGGCATCCGGAGGAGCGTCAAGGTGGTCAAGTAGTAAACTGGGTTTGTGGTGGGAGATTGTAGAATAGATGTTGTCGATTTTGTTCCGAAAGAAAGAGGAGAAATCATGACAGGTTTCCCACTGTAAATCCATCTCAATGTTGTATGCAGCTTTGCAGCCAGTTTCAAAGCCACGATTCTGACTCAGTCCACTAGAAGTACGCAGAGGAGAGGGTAGAGGAGAAGTAGGAGAGGAGGGAGCAGAAGAGGTCTAGGGCAGCAGGGAGTTTGGTTCTCTTCCATTTCTTTTCAGCAGAGCGCAGTTTGCTTCTTGCTGAGCGGAGCACAGAGGAGACCCAGGGCTGTGGAGGAGCGGGCAGGTTGGGAGGTGAGGGGACAGAGGGAGGTGAGAGAGCGGTGGAGGCAAGGACAGAGGGGGAGAGAGAGCAGAGGTTACAGCGGGAGGTGACAGTGGGGGTGGGTGGAGTAGGGAGAGAGGGGAGAGACAGAGAAAAAGAGATGAAATAGTGATCAGAGAGGGTGGATGGGGCAGCAGGCCCTGGAGAAGGTGAGGTCCAGTTGACAGCCAGCTTTGAGGGTTGGAGGGGATGGAGAGAGAAAAGGAGAAGGAGAGGAAGGAATCCGACAGAGTGGGTGGGGTTGGAGAGATGGATATTGAAATCACCTAACAGGACAGTTGGGGTAGACAGAGAGGGGAGGGAGGAGAGGAGATAGTCGAGTTCTTTGAGAAAATGAGTGAGGTGTCCAGGGGGACGGTATAGTACAATTAGCAGGAGTTGACAGGGAGAGGTTAGTTGGACAGCATGAAATTCAAAGGTGTTAACAGAGAGTGAGGAGAGGTCAAAGGGGACAGAAAAGAGTAAGAAGGGAGAGTGGAGAAGACCAGTCCCACCTCCCCGTCCAGTAAGACATTGTGTATGGGACAGAACGTAGAGAGAGGACAGGGCAGCAGGAGTTGTAGTGTTATCAGGAGTGAGCCAGGTTTCAGTGAGAGCAAGGAAATCGAGAGAGGTGGGAGGCAAAGGCAGAGATGAAAGAGGGGAGAGAGTAGGAGTGGGGGAGAGACAGAGGGATGAGGTTACAGGGGTTCGGGGAGCAGTGGCGGAAAGAGGACAGAGGATGGGAGTGAGAGGACAGAATAACAAGGATGTGAGAGACAGTCATAGCAGGACAGGTGAGACAGATAGGTAAAGTAGTAGTGGGAGCAGGAGCGGTGGGGGGAGGGTACAGACCTGTCTAGTAGTTGGCGTCTTCCAGAGTGCAGCTATGTTCACAATTTCTTCAACTCTCCTCGCAGGTCTCTCCTCACTGGACTCCCACAGCTAGACTCTTGGCACTTTGGTAGAGAGGCTATTCAGTTGGCTGGTGCATAAATAGGCTAGCTGTCTATTATACTAACCAGATGGATAAAAGCTGTGTGGAAACCAATCAAATTGCAAATCAATCTCTATCACAAAAAGTAAATCACCTAGTTAAACAACACCACCTTTATAATGTTACTTAAATACAATTAATGTTAATTACTTGAAGCAGGATCACTTACCTATCTGCCTTTGACTCTGGTTACCTGGTTACAATTGACTGACAGTTGACTGTAGAATGTAATTCGCCTAAACTGCATTTCCGTTTGACATTAGAATGCTGCTGACAGGCCTTCGCTGAACAATGAGATCTATCAGTTCAGGCTTTTATTTACAGACCCAGTGTAACTGCAGTGGGAAAATGTAGATGACACATAGATTAAGGAAAGAGGTGATATATATATATATATATTATATATAACCTTTCTGAACAGTTAACATCAAATGTGTACATCAGGATTTATAAACCTATGAAAAATGAAGACATGTCTCTTTCAGTTCTGGGGTTTTAGAGGCTTAGTATCTTGGCTCATATCCATAGGTTTAGTAACCATCTTAACTTATTTATTTCCAGTCACCACATGAAGGGCAACAACATTCTAATGATAATTACTTAAATATTACCCCAATGGGATTACCTTCCCAGAAATGGTGACCATGCATAGGAGTAATCCTATGTTATCCTATTTGCCGTCATCTTACATACTGTATGTGTTGCAGTGCAGACGACCCCTGTAATTTTCTGTTGATGGAGAAAAAAAAAGTTTTTCTCCATGCAAAAATACTGTTGTCTGGTGTCTTTACCTTTTGTGCTCTGTGGTGAATACTGTAGATATTTTTTTTATAGCAGCACCGATTTTTTTTTTTTTTTTTTTTTTTTTTTTTTAAATGTCCAGCCACCCTGTATAACAAATTATACAACAATGAGATACTGCTCTCCCGGAGGTTAGTCGCTCTGTTATTAGAATGAGAAAGAGCGCAGAAGGCTAAACTATAGGAGATTCTACCAAACACACGACATCTTCCATAATGCTCCTTTAACTTGACGTTACTTTAAAATGTATGTACATTAGTTGTGGGGTAGCATTCAACGTATTTCTCACAGCGATCAGAACGAAAACCTGTTGCGCACAGATTGATTTCTTGATTTAATAACATGGCAAAGCCTCTGTGGTTTGGGCCATTAGATACTGCTACTGAGTTTACTAACAATATTATAGAATGTTATAGTTCATGGCAGTATTATAGAACAGGTCATATTACCATTAAGGGTGCAAGACCATGCAGGGTAAATGATGCAGGAAATATTTTTTTTCTAAGACTCCTGGAAGTGATTTTCTCTCACCCCCTGAAGCTGAAGAATCATTTACACTGCATGGGTAGCAATGCGCTGGAGAATTGCAAGATCGCAGGAAAGCTGATAATTGACTTGCTCTCTAAGTGTTTCCTAATCATCTTTAATTATTTTAAAACTCAGGTGCAGTCAATCTGGTAAGCTGCTTCTCTCATTGTGGTATTCCACGTCACTGAGCAAACTTGACATACTGTATATAAGTGTAGATATTTGGTCTGTTTTTCTATTGGCTAAGCATTTAGCAACACTTTTGTTAATAAGTAAATGGCTTTTTGTTTGGTAAACTGTTTCTGTAATCTGTACTGCAACTAAAGGAAATGTCCCCTTACCTCTGCCTATATTATTGGTTAATAATAAATTGTGAAATTGGATGGAATACATTTTTTAAAAGATTGAGATTTTATGGCACCTGCACTGCAAAGCTATTGAAAACTATACGAGTTAACAAATTATACTGTAAAACCACACAACTCTCTTGCTAGGAATTGGAACCTGACATATTTATAGAGTATAACTGAATTAAAAATGTAACTGCCTCAAATCATAGTAGCAAAAACTCTAAGATTATAAATATTGACATGTCTCTTAATTTATTATATTTAAGGTGATATACTAATACATTGTTTGCACATGGTCTATTACAAATTCGAAAGCCAAACACAATTTTAAAATAAAATGCAAAACAAAAAAAAGCCTTCAGCACCGACTGGATCGTGAGGTCATTCTAAGAGGTAAATTACACATGGCATCTATTTGAAATAGAAACAGCGATGGCTACTCATATGGTAAGTGCTACCACATCCAACGTGCTATTAAATCAAATGTTTGTGTTCACTATCACAGTACCTTAGTGCTGAGACACCTCAGGAAGTTCCTGATCAATTACTAAGCACAGTTGCTTAACCTCCTGTCAGGTTTCCGGTATGTATGTGGATAACAGAATCTGATACTTTGGGGCATCTGCAAATTTGGTTATAACCTGTATTATTAGTATGTGCAGAAGTGGACAGGGCTAAAATCAGCAGCGTCAAAAAAAATGCATTCATGGCACTCAGAAAGTGACTAGACAGTGTCCTAATGTGTATATCTTTATCACTGGCGTGGGCAGGGCTAAATCTGTAATGGTTCGAAACAAAAAGAGAAATAAGCGTTGTGCTGGTATATTATTCATGCTCCGAAGAATCTCATACTTTTTACAGATAGTTGGCACACACTTTATAGATGTGATACAGGACTGTAAGTACTGTGCAGCTGTACATGCACATATAATAAGACGTCCCATACCACACCCTATCTGGTATTACTGATTCATTCATGATATTTGTCATTACAATTACTCACAAGTTTCTGAAAAAACTAACTTGCAATACTAAACAGCTTTTTTACATTTATTTTTATTATTAATTAGAGACATGTCATGTTACCCTTATGCAGGTGACTTCACTAAATCATAAAGATAATAATTACCTCCTGTGTGAGAGAGTGCCACATATATAGAAACATAACTGTCATCTTCAGCTTCATTGCAAGTTCTTAGTTTTTTAACAAAAAGGTGTCATAAAGCTTGATATTAGCAGTTGGAAAGAAACTGTGACTAAAGCTGCTGCTGAGTGTTTAATTTCACTAACTAGACAGATTCACAGGTGTAAGTCTGAAGAGTCCCTGTTAGATTTATATTACTTTGGCAGCAATTAGTAATTATTAACAGACGGTGTGCTGTGCTGAGGTGGTGCAGGTGGCTGTTTCCTGAGCTGTTATCATCTGGTGGAGACGCCACTTGTCAGAGAGACTGAATGATTAAAGAAAGCTCCTATTGTAATTATTTTTGCTCAGCGTTTGAACGATGAGGTCTTAGTCTTGTTTGCAGTTGCCCACTTGTTGAATTTGGCACTTTGATAACTATCGAAACTGACAGCAGTGTGTTATTAGCAGCAGAAATTTCAGCAATTCATTTTCTTTCACCCCAAAGACTGCCTGAAAGTTTTCATTTTTTAATTAGGTAACATTTTAATAAATAAAAACTGAAAAAGTTCAGTGGTATACGTACCGTAAACCTGTACGCACATTCTTTAACATGTTTGACCTCGGAAGGAAGTGATTTGGCCAAGGAGCATCAACTGGCTCCAACTATTTGGCATGGATTGGCCTAGAATTAACATATCCTTTTTTATTTAAACAAATATTGATTACATTACCAGGTGGTCGGTAATATATTTCTTTAAAATATTTGTAATAAAGATAAGATCATTGAGATGTATCATCTAGAATCTTGGTGATCATAGCTAACAAAATAATCCCATTCACTTCATAAGTCTCAAATGTGTAATTTTGAAAGAAACCAATTCTTTAGCAAACATGTGTTTTCATTTTAAAACACAATAACTGGTACTATACTAGGTTAAAGAAATCTCTGTTTGCAGGCCTTCCTTACGGATAGTCTTGCACCCGGTGAGGGAAATTGACTCCAGCCCTTCAGGGCCTTGTTTCCTGTCAGGAACCAGTCAGCTGCTTCCCTTAATGGCTTGCTCTGCCGCTAGTAAGACGGTTGACTCAGAAGACATTGTTGAGGTGAAATGTGTAGTTTCCTGGAAGGCAACGCAAGGAAACTGAGACCTTTATTTTGCCTAGTGTAGTGCTCGATGTCATGTTTTAAAATGAAAATACATGTTTGCGATATCATATACTGTATTTCTTTCAAGACTGCACATTATTATTATTTGTTTATTTAGCAGACGCCTTTATCCAAGGCGACTTACAGAGACTAGGGTGTGTGAATTATGCATCAGCTGCAGAGTCACTTACAACTACGTCTCACCCGAAAGACGGAGCACAAGGAGGTGAAGTGACTTGCTCAGGGTCACAGGGTCAGTGAAGAAGAAAGCAAAATATTCCTGAGGAGGCTCTGTTTCCCATTTTGGATCTCACTCAAGAAGAATGCTCGTTTTTGTCTTGACAATTTGTGATCGTTAAGAAGGACAGGAGCTGACATTCAGAATAATAGATAATAATAATGCTGAAGAATTCTAATTAGTGCAGCAAAGTGTACAAAGCACACCAATAGATGGGCTGGACAGTTTCATTTTCATAACATACAAATCTTGATGTGTCTAATGTGCACGTTGCAAAACAAAATTAGACTTGCCTACAAAAACAAACAAACAGATCTTCTCTATCTTTCCTGGGTTTTATATTAAGTGTATCCATCTTAAAACGGTTTCAGATTTAAAAAGTCTCTGAGCTTGATGGTTTAGCCTCTTTCTCTTATTTTCTCACCCTATGCTGGTCTTGGGGTGTCATCTATCAGTCTGATATTGTATGTTGGACTTTTTCACAGTATAGGACTGACTTGCTTTCCCCCCTATAGTAGTGAGGAGAGGAAAAGGGGAGGTTCCCAACATGAATTTGTGTCACTACTTTTGTTCTGCTATTCCATGTTTACTGTTCTTCTCTTACTGTCATTTAAAATAAAGCAATTTTCTTTTGCTCCTGAAGCTTTGCCATTTCACCCCACCAAGCAAAAAGGCACACATTACAGAACACTGAAGAATCAACACAGATTAGGCTTAATAGGGTTTATGCAGCAGCTGGCAAACAGTTATACTGCCATAATTATACAGTGCATTCCATCATGATAATGATCTGCTTGTCTTAGTTTTAACATAGACAAATACATGTTCACGTGTGTGCATGTGGGGAGATATTAAATATATCACTTTGATAAGAATGAATGGTTAAACCTACTACATAAATACTTGGCATTGTTGCCAGTTTTCCCAATGATTCCTTAAAAAAAGAAGCAAAAGATTTTTAGTGAGCAAGAATCACCATTCCCACTGGAACACTAGCAAGCTGTCTGGGTACCATAGGGCAAGAAATGACCCCACACCACAAACCAGCACAGGGTTTTCATTTTTGATAGGCCAGAGATGTTCCCATATTGATAGAAGTTGCACCACAGGCAAAAATTGCCTTTTTAAAATAAATAAATACAAAAAAACAAGATTTATTTGTAGTTTATTTGTAGTTTTACAGATGTTGCATGTCTGTAAAATGTAGTTGCAGCAAATACAGTACTCTTGTTTAGGGGTTATTTTCCAGTATCAAGTTTCTGTAACTTCAAAATGTAATTTAAAACATCAAACCAACACTTTATGAAATAATATTGAGTTATTCTGTAATGTAAACCTGTATCTAGTCGTCACAGAAATGTCCATGTAGTTTGATTAATGTTCCTGATAGAAGATAGATTAGATACCCCATCAGTAAAATGAAAAGAAATGGCACTGTCAAATATATAAGGAAAACTGCATATGCTGAGAATATAAAGGAGAGAGATGAGAGCTGTATAAATTTAAATTGAGACAAGTGTTACCAGTAGTGGGCTGCTATGAAACACATGTCCAGTTGAAATTGGAGTTCCTTAGCCCTTGTTGTTCTGACTGAAACAGTCACCTGTGTAACAGGTTCAGCTCTCCTCAGTGAAGTGTGTAATAAAATAAAATAGTTTTAAATTGGGAAATAACTCACACAAAGCAAGAAGACTTGTTACTAGAATTGTTTGTTTTAGAAAATTGTTTGTTTAAGAAAATATTTGGAAGAATGAGGATTGTTCATAATATACATGAATCAAGATACAACCAAGTAGAAAAAGTGTGGCCATCTTTATCAGTTGTGGACAGTGTATAACATTATGTTTTCAACATTGATTAGATCCAGTTTTTAAATAGTACCTGTACACTTTTGATCATTTGAACTTGTTTTGCTGCCACCTTTTTTAATTGCCTTACACAAAAAGGCACATGTTTTCAAGCTATTCCTTTCCTGTCCAAGGGATGCTACACAGATGGTGAGTAGATAATGACACCACTGCTTGTGGAGCATTAGCACTAGAATGTTATTTAAATAACAACATAGCCTGGTTATGCAAAGATATACTGTACTAACACCCTGACTCTTTGAAAACCGTGGATTGTGTTGTGATAAACCTAGGAAAACATGTTAAAAAAAGAATAGTCAAACACTTGTTAATAGTTTATTATACACAGTATTTCTGTAAAAGTAAGGAGGTTGTGTGGTCCAGTGGTTAAAGACAAGGGCTTGTAACCAGGAGGTCCCCGGTTCAAATCCCACCTCAGCCACTGACTCATTGTGTGACCCTGAGCAAGTCACTTAACCTCCTTGTGCTCCGTCTTTCGGGTGTGACGTAATTGTAAGTGACTCTGCAGCTGATGCATAGTTCACACAGCTTAGTCTCTGTAAGTCACCTTGGATAAAGGTGTCTGCTAAATAAACAAATAATAATAATAATAAAGTAAAACATTGACAAATTGCCTCAATACCAAAAGTCAAGAAGAAGTAATTAATCATTATTAAATGAGTCTCCTGTTTGAATTTTAATGCACTGAGAAAAGTAGGTTCTATGGAAAAGCTGGGACATTAGGTGGCCTCAGAGGCTGAACTGCCAGTGTATGTAGGTATGGGTAAGTGGCCCATTATTCAAAAGTGTTAGTAGGCTGCCAGTCATAGTAACCCACTGTTACATTTAAAGTGATTGCAGATAACAAAATAACTGCGTAAACGTGACCGTTGCTCTATAGATTCAAGATGTGCAGTTTTGAGAGAAACACATGTTATGGTACACATGTTTTTAAATTTGTATTTTAAAACATGATACCAGGTATCTCTGTTTGCAAGCCATGCGTTCATATAGTCTTACATTTCACC
This sequence comes from Acipenser oxyrinchus oxyrinchus, assembly GCA_030684275.1. Lineage (NCBI taxonomy): Eukaryota > Metazoa > Chordata > Actinopteri > Acipenseriformes > Acipenseridae > Acipenser > Acipenser oxyrinchus. Next base: position 18,610,685 of record CM060250.1, read on the forward strand.
TGTCTTCAACCAAATCAGCTGCTTTTCCTATAGACTGACTGCTGAGTTTGGAAAAGCATGGTAAAACTACAATTACTGCCATGCAAAAATACTATGATAAAAATGTATATGATTTTTTTAATGAAGCTTTTACAGCTTTAAAACCAGCCCCCTTTAAGGATGGCAGATTGATTGTAGTCAACATCATTGCCGTTTTGCCCTAAACTATGTGGAAGCAGTCAATTAGGCACTACGTTATGTGGTCAATGGGTAGGGCATGGAAGCTTCCATCTAGAAAGTGAATCCAAGCCCTAGACTTCCCTGACTAGACTGAGTTAAATTTAAAAGCAAGCAAGCAAGCAGCTGAAACTTAAGGGGTGACAAATAGGGCAAATGATCACCAACTGCCAAAGCAGGCTGATTCTATTACACTCTGTGAGAGGGTGGTGAAATTCACTGGATACAACACAGTGGGTAAAGGTTTGAATTAACTTTATTAATTCCACCACAAGGTGGCAATGCGCTGCTGGCTCACTCAAATATCATCAATGGTAAAAGAGGAGCAGAAAATAAACACACACAGGTGCGTCAAAATAATAATACAAACAAAAGGCAAAAGCAAAAAGGAAAATAAAACACAGTAACAAAACTACAAATAAAAGTTGCTGCTTTTGCAGTGTCCCCCACCGTCGCTACTCGTACGGCTTGGGTCTTCAGCCTTTGTCTAGCTATTCCTCTGCTATACTTTATGGGGTTGCCCAGGGTTCCCTGTTAATTATTTTAGACCGTCTGGTCTTCTATTCACGGCTGTTTTGCCTATCTGTCTCTCCTCCTCACTCCAGACACTAGTGTTTTATTAGGGTCTGGACCGCAGTTTTCAACCAGAGCTCCCGCTGTTATGCTTCCTAAAGGGTCAGACCTGAGGAATAGCAGAGCATTATTTTTATAGGTCGAGCACCCCTCAAGGCCCGCCTCCCGACCACTCAGAGAGAGCGAGAGAGAGAGCCCTCACCCAACCTCTCCGTGTCACTGCCATGATTGACAGGTGGACCCTTCAGGGCTGCAGGATCATGCATGCATCAGACAGCTAGCACAGATCTCACCCTGTTACACACTCCCACTGTGTTTTATTAATTAGCCTGTGCTCAGATTAAGAAAATGTTTAATGCTGCATGCACTTAATTTAATAAATGCTCTGTTAAACAGTTTTCACACATGCAGGGCCACCTCCACTTATAATAAGACAGGCCAATATGCTGTGAAGGGTTCATCAAATAACATTTGCCTACTTTTAATTCTTCCAAAAACTCCACAGGGATGTAATTGTTTCAGTGTCTCCAGATATACCATATAACAGTTATTATCAATATATTTATGCATTCATGAGACAGTTAAAATTGTAGGTATTTCCACAGCTCTCCCTCCCGCTCTCTTGTATTCTGGCTCTGGGGTAGCCAAGCAGCACCCTAATTTCCCATTGATTTCGTGCACCTCCACCTGTCATGATTGTCACAAAATCATAGTGCTACTACAGTATGTTACAAGGTATTCTAAATCAGAGGGGGTGAAACTGTCCCAAGCTCAGTGTTGCAAATGCACAAAGCTGTCATCTATGAAAATATTGATTGATGCCCGCTGCTTTGTAGATGCTGCCTGTAGCAGCTGAGATACTGTATCTTTGTATCCTTGATCTCTTTTTAAACTTACTGTATGGTAGGCAGTTGCATTACAGGGCAAAGCCAGTATGCTCCCATTTGCTCCAAGTTTTTTTTTCATCAAAATCAGAGGCAAAAGAGTTTTGCCCAGTCATCAATATTGAGTATTCATATATTGAGACCTGCTTGATGAAATGATGTCCTTAAATATTATAAAATCAAATTGTGAACATAATGCATACTGTAACACTTGCAAAGTTTTAAATAGGTAAGCCAGACAGAGAAATAATTTATAAATATTGTTAAAAACAAACAAAAAAAGAATGTAACTTTCATTACACTTTAGGAGACCTATCCCTCTCAAACATTTTTTCTATAATTTTCTCATATGTTCTCATCCGCTCAAATTGACACAGTCAAAGCTTTCTGAAGTGTAAGATGACAAGAGCTAATAATAAAAAAAGCTGTCAAGGTAAGACAAAGTATACAACGTAGCCGTTCCATTCGATCTGTTCTGATTGGTGGCATGCATTACACCTGTACTATTCTAAATGGAGATCCGATGCAGTAAAATACAGAAGGTATAGGGATGTACTTACTGTAACAGGTAGGTTTGTAAGAGGTTGCATTCCCTTTAATCTATGAATCATCAAAGAGCATTGGGGCAGAATCATGGAAGAAGTAAAATTTCAGTTATTTTTCACTTTTCTACTGTCTAATATCATTTCTGACGACAACAAGATTCTATGTACAAATGTTGAGTGGCTCTTCACTTTTAAGTGAGGATATTGAAACTTAGTGTGGCTTTTCATCTTCAGAAAAGTCCCATATGTCAGTTTCCTTTTATTTATGTTTTACTCACTCAGGTGTCATTTCCTTATACTTTGATTGTTCCAACACCAAAGACAAGATAGATCTATTATCTGCAGGTCAGATCAAACAGTTCAGTTAGATGTTTCTGCTGTTGGACATGTGCGCTTTTCTATAGGAGTGGATGAAAAAAAAAACATGGCCTGTAGTCTAAGGAGACAATGGCTTGGTTTACATGCACTTGAAAATTGACTCTACAGTCATGACTGTGTGACGTTGTCATGCGAATACATCGTGAAACAGCGCTGTGGCTAGCTTCAAGATGAAATCTCTCCTACCTTGTACAAAATGCAGGAATTGATGGCTGCCAGGTCCAGTAGAGATTTAAAAAATTGAATATTGTAGGTTATATTCAAAATAAAAACATGTTTTGTAAAAGGCGGTTCTAGTGTTAATTAAATGTAACTTTTAGATGTTCCACAAACACACACACACACACACACACAAATATAAATTATAAGTAGTAAAACTTGTAGAAATTATATTTTATGTAATTGTGTGTGTGTGTGTGTGTGTTAGAAAGGTAACCAGACAAACAAGTAGCTAATGCGCGGTGTAATTCAGAATGTGCCCGACAACACGTGAATTCATTTCTCTTGTTAAATGTTTTTATCTTAATGGCAACACATGAAGCTCGCCTCACGATATTCAGAGTCATTCTTTTCCTACTTAGTAAGCAGACACAGACATTTAAATATCCCCTCCCCTAAATGACTATGAATTGAGTAATCTGCATTGGTACCGCCATTTTTTTTCCCTAAATCAGAACTGCATAGCAACGCATTTCCTGAAATGTATGGCAAACAGGTCATGAGGAAAACTGTCATGACTTGTGCATGTAAACCCTGCCAGTGTTTTTTTTCTTAGATTGCTTCACCTGTTAGTGGAACTTTGTCTTACTTACTTTTACAACTTTGTTGTTATTCTTTCAGATCTTGTAGGACATAGTGGGGTACTTCCTAAGTGAGAAAATGGAATCACTACATAGAGAATTATTTAACATTTTCAAAACAAGTCAAGGTATTAATTAATCCATTTCCATTAACTTCTTTACCATTTTCATTACTAGGTCCACACCTATTGGAGCCCCTCATGTTTTCTATCTAAAGTCTCTTTCCAAGTAGAACACTGCCTCTGGTCAGTATCTTCAAAGATGTTAAAAGTTGGGAAACCTATTAGAAATTAAACGTTTAACTAAACAATGATAAGCACACCTTTTTTCACCTTTGAGTTACTCTTTTGAACAGTAGACTGATGTGTGACTGAGTTTCAAGTTCAGCTGCAATTTGTTTCCATTGGAGCATGCCATTTTAACACATGAGTTCCAACTGCACTGGAAACAAAATGCACAGAACTATTCCACTGGCAGTATCCTGTAAAGGTCAAATCAAAATATTTGCTCTAAACTGTGAAGGTTATTTCCTAATAAGATACACATTAAAGTGTGCAGGTGCAGGTGTAAACAAATTTGCCACTTTGGAATTTAGCTGTCGTGTTTTTGAGAGGGGATTGTATCACGACTAGATTACAAAACACCAAGATAATAACATGTATGGTGTCTGTAAAAAAAAAAAAAAAAAAAGTATGTCTTGTAAATTCAGATATTATACTAATCTCAAAACTGTACAGTAGTAATGAATACATTCACACACCCTTCTCTAGCGATTATTTGTTTTGGCAGTGCATATCTTGATTTAAATCTCCACAGCCAAAAAGGATAAGCTGTGGTTTTGTGTAATGTAGATTGCTGGTACAGTATCTTCTGATGTCTCTTTGTTGTAATGCGAATGTCTACTAAGAGGCAATATTGTTATGGTATTGCCAAAATGGCTAAAAATAGAATACACAGCGTACTGATAGACTCAAAAACAGCCATCCTTGAATTTTATTAAAATTAAAGCATCCTGAAGGGAGATGGCACTAATTTGTCTTAATTAAGGTTTCATTATGTTTGTGTCACACTGTGATAAATGACATCTCAAAGTGAAGAAAAAAAATAGCATGGCCTGTTTGTGAACAATGTGTTTGTAATTGCACTGTTCAGATAATATTTAACTGGCATTGGAAATAGATGCTTTCCATGTATGTAGTATTTTTCTACACAGGCAGTGGATTTATCTTCGGACTTTGCCAGTCTCCTATTACTATGTTAACATTGCATTGACTAGCCAATTAATACTGCAGTAGCAAAGGTTTTTAAATAATTAGCCCTGCCAAAGATGCTTGTAGTTTGTTTTCTCTTGTAATTGTAAGTACTGAGTTATACTAACGCTTGACGCAAGCTGCTGCTGCTGCCAGCAGTGACTCTGAAGATTAGATGTTGCATCTCAGTGGTGTTTTTTTCGTTTTTTTTCTGGTTAAACAGGTTTTAATAAACAAAGTAAATGGGCTATTTGGACGTGATCCCTTCCGACACATCTATTTAGATCCACACCAATGCCATATTGTGTTTTATCTCGTCACAAAGCTGTTTTTTTTCTGAAACACTGTGTTCCAAGATGATACTGTATACACGCTGACAAGCTATAAACTGGTGCCACTGGTGTCTGTATGTTCTGATATACTCAATCTAAGTTTTGTTAAGGATCTTATAAAGTCACAAAGGCTTCCTGGCAAGCTGTGATGTATATGTAGGTACATCAACATGTGAGTGTTTATCTATGCTGTTAAATCAAAGCAGCTTGAATATAAGGAGTTACAGTATATATCAGCTTTCTATGATAAGCTGTACTGAAAACTATTTCTGATGGATAATCTTGTATTTTTTTAGCTCTCCAAGGTACATACATTTAGTACTAGACTGCAGCTTTGGTGAAGACTGCACTTTGGTAGAAAAAGGGAATTTGTAAAAGCAACTGTTCTAATATTAACTTTGAAGTGATTGTCTGATTGTTCCTAATCAGATTTTTTTTTCTAGCTTGTTCCTGGAACGCTTATGATTGTGATCTTGTATTAATGTATTTATTGATTCATTTATTTTATGTTATTTATTCAGGATAAGTCCACTGAGATGCAAGCAGCTCATTTATAGGGACATCCTGACAGCAGCAGCATGACATGTTTCAACAAAAACAAACACAGAACAATCAACAATCAATCAATCAGATATACAGGCAAAGGAATCGTCATTTAAAAACATCACAAACATCCTGAGAAGAAGAAAGTTTAGTGCAAATAGTGTTTCAGTATTCTTTTGAAAGTGGGAAAAATGAGGGTCAGTCCAAATGAATTTTCATATGGAATCACTTTACTTAAATTTCTGTCCCATTTGAAACTATTCATTTGTATTTCAATTACCAACAGTTTCCATAGTTGCAGAAATGGAAGAAATACAATACCACATGCCCCCAAGTGGTGTTTTCTAAATCCACCTCACTTCAGATTTCAGTTGTAGAGGTAATTATCTTTTAAATGTGTTCTGGAATAGTTAGAAAGCATGGTAAACAATGTCAAGAAATTACAGAAAACACAGAAAATATTCAACCGTATTGGCTGAAAGAGCAATACCGATGACCAGTCAAGTTCTTAAAGAGTCATAAAAACAAAACCAATAATAAACATAGGAAAATTAATTATTTACCCAGACGTGTTTAAACAGTTGCACTAGTACCGGTTTTTTTTTGTTGGTTTTTTCCATGTTTTCTTCTATAAAAAACTACATATAACCCTAACCCTAACTCCGAAACAATCCGTGGGACAGCCCTGATTACAGTAAAGACCTTTTAACACAAACAAGCAAAAGTGGTAATGTAAAGAATAACCAACCTATGTGTGGTCGTTCTTCCCAGAACCTTATACTGTAGGTGCTTTCTACACAACTGTATTTGTGGAGAAAGTGTATACTTTGGCTGCATGTTTCTGCATGTACTTGATCTTTCAATCAATCAGTCAATCTTTATTTTATATAGTGCCTTTCATAGCGGACCACCGTCACAAATCACATGCAATCGTTGTGACTCTTCTGGTTCATCCAGGGAGCAGAACTCAGATTAAAGATTTCCTGACAATTCCCCAGCTCAACCACAGCAGGGTCAAGTTGTGCACTTGGTGAGCAGCCTCTCTGCTGAGGTAATCAGCATTCATAATGAGGGATGAAAGTTTCCCTCTGACCGCCTTGTCCATGCATCCAGTCTTCCTGATAGGTCTGTCAGGGAGACTTAATTAAGAGGCCAGGAGAAATTGTGTAAACTGTGAAATGGCTACAGTACTAAAGTTTATAGAGCATAAAGTATGTGATGAGTGTCAATAGATGATTGAATCCAGTATTGTATGTACTGTATTTATTTATTCATGCCAATGGCAAGGACACTTTCTGATGTATTATGAAATTACAATAAATTCATAGTTAGCCGATAGATAGCATACCTGTTCCAATCTAGCCTAGTTGAGATCAAAACTAATTTTAATGTATTTATTTTTTTATACATATTTAATAATGAAAATGTAATTTTTTTTTTTTTGTATATTTAGCAACAGTATGTAGTCGTGGTAACGCTAGTTCCATAAAAATTGTCAGAACTTCCTGCATGTCAATGAATCTCTTGGATGCCTTATAAACTTCCTAACACTACGTGCTTCAAGTGTAAAAGCTGAGGGTGCTGTGCTGATGCAAATCTCATATTCTCATTAACAATTAGTGCCAACAATAATGAGCTCATTCTGTGCTTTCAGAATCTGCAGAAAGCAAACATTATTTGTATTTTGTAGGCTTGAAATGGGTCACCACAAGGGGTCAGAAATGATGAGTACAAAACACAACTATATTTGTGGAGAAAGTGTATACTTTGGCTGCATATTTCTGCATGTACTTGATCTTTCAATCAATCAAACAATCAATCTTTATTTTATATAGCGCCTTTCACAGTGGACCACCATATAAAAGCGCTTTACAAGATGCAGTAACAACAAGAAAATCCATAATACTTTAAATACAGAGAAATGCATAATACATGCTATACAGTAAAAAAAGAAACAATGCATAATACATGCTATACAGTAAAAAAAGAAACAATGCATAATACATTAAATACAGTGGAAAGTGCATAATGAAGTCATTGTATTTTATCTTGCTCTTAATTGTATTAATACTTGTACTGTGGTTCTTGAAGTGTATTTTTTGTTTACGACTGTACGTTGCCCTGGGTAAGGGCGTCTAATAATAATAATAATAATAATAATAATAATAATAATATTCACAGGAGTTTATGGATTTATAATTTCTAGTATATAATTACTATTTCTCTCTTGCAATTAAGTGCTGTTTATCATCAACCAACCCACTAAATTAAATAACAGAAAGTTCTGAAAAAAGTGTGACCTTAAAATGTATGGAAAGATGATCTATGTGTGTACAGTATGTACATCCTCTGGCACTCTGCGCAAGTCCTCAAAACTGAGCTATGCTTCCAAGTGGCTGGCTATTCTTCCAATCTGACCCCTGGTCTCACACCTCAATGTGACCTTTATATGAGGAAGTTTTATTGTATGTTTATTCCAATGTTTCTGACTTTGTCTTTACTGCTTTTGTGGCTATTTATCCAGGAAGTTTCAGATATCAGGCTTAAAGAGCATGGAAAACAAGAGAGAACAGGTGGGGCTTGAGAGTTGATTTAAAGAGAGCGATGGTGGGAGCATTGCTCACCAAAGCTGGGAGAGAGTTCCAAAGAGTCAGAGCCATGAAGCTAAATGAGCATTCTCCAAGTGTGGTGCACTTTTGCTTGGGGATAACAAGCAGGCCAGAGTCGGAGGACCTCAGCTTGCGGGCAGGGACATAGCGGGTCAGCAGGTTGAGGAGGTATTCGGGACCTGTGTGATGAAGGGCATTGTAGGTGATCAGGAGAGTTTTTTAAATAATCCTGAACTTTACAGGTAGCCAGTGCAGCTGGGCAAGATGGGGGGTGATGTGATCATTTTTTTTACATCTGATAAGGATCCTGGCAGCAGCATTCTGAACTAGCTGCAGCAGGTTTATGGTGCGTGCCGGGAGACTACAATATAGAGAGTTGCAGTAGTCGAGTCGAGAGGAGACAAATGTATGAGAAAGTATCTCCGCGTCTGGGAGGGAAAGGTAGGGACGGACTTTGGAGATGTTTCGAAGATGGTAGAAGGAAGATTTGACCACAGAGGATATGTGGGCATCAAAGGAGAGGTTGCTGTCAAGAAGTACACCAAGGCTTCGTACTGTGGTTGAAGGCAGCAGGAGACAGTTTCCGAGGTTCAGGGCAGCTATATTTAGATTCTTAAGTTGAGTTTTAGATCCTGCTAGAAGGAGTTGAGATTTGCTAGTTTTCAGCTGAAGAAAACTGGCAGACATTCAGGCCTCGATGTCTTGAATGCAAGCAGAGGGGATTCCAGGGTCAAGTTTTAAGTAGAGCTGGGTGCAGCATTTACTAGATCCTCACACTGCTATACAGATCTTTAGTTATCTGTATACCCGTGTGAGGACCTAGTAAATGCTGCATACTTCAAGTAATCTTGTTTGCTTTTCTCAAGGTAGCAGCAAGGTTAGAGTTGACACTCATGCTTTTTTGTTTTGTACATTATGTACATAAGTACTGTAGGTTAGCCTGTTTGACTTTTGGAATGATGGAACTTGTCATCTTTTTTACAGTTCCATTAACAAGCCTCAAGAGACCAGACAGCTATATTTCAAGTGCAGCTAGATTGATTCTTTGGTGACTTACGCAGCTTTAAAGTCAACCTCTGACGGTAGTTGTGAACAGTGTTGTACCAGCATTGCATTGCTAGTCTTGTTCATACACTGCAATGTCTTTTTTTCAAGGACGATAGTGGAAGACCCCTGGGAGTATTATTTTGTAAGATGTCTGTGGTTCTACAGAAAACACAATATTTTCCTTGTTAAGCTTTAACTGTTCGTGCATTTTAGAGGGAGTTCTGGGTCTTGAACCCCAGATGGTTGTGTGAATCATGGAAAACCTCTCTACAGTGCATGCCATATGGTGTCTGCATTCTGTATTTACTTGAGTAACTAAATGGTTATATATTGTGGTGAAGCCCTGGCCAAGGCTGGTTTGCGTCCTTAAAACAGTTGACCCAGACACTAGGACTGCAAGTTTAGCACTCCTGCACACATTTATTAAACACAGCAAACACTCAAACAAAACAAAATACTCAAAACACAGGAAAAAACAAAAGCCTAACTTCTCTAAGGGGCACTAACTAAACTTTTAAATCTTAGCTATCAACCAAACAGCTAAGCCGTTTACTGGTTCAACAAAACACAATACCTTTCAAGCTTTCACGTCTAACCACACAGGTATTACCTAGGCTTCACAGACAGCCCTCTGCAAACATTTAGACCTGCTTTTATACACCTGCCTGCTTAATCCAAAGCAGGTGTCCCTCATTAAATTAGAGCCATGTGATTCCACTTCTGGCTTAATAGTAACCCCGTGGCATTCTGGGGGATGTAGTCATATATATATATATATATATATATATATATATATATATATATATATATATATAATGTATCATTGTCATGTACATCTTAGATTTAAAAACCAGATAGTAGTTTTGATTTAATGCTACAAACGCTTAGTGGATTGGAGTAAAATAATAACTCTCCTTACCTTAAGGAAATGTAGCTAACTAACAAACAGTTAAAACCATATATACTGCAGAGTTGACCATGTAACTCTTACGGTGATACAGCTCTTTTGCATTCCTTCTGATGTGCCTATTTAAATACATGCTCATAATAATCTGTACTTAACGTTTAAACTGAAATACCTCCAAATAGACACTGAGGAAAAAATAAAAAAAACATGTATGCCCTATTTTCTTTTGTGCCCCTTTTTAGAAATTGTGACCTCCTTGAAGAGACATAACAAAGCCCTATCTGTCTATTAGCTACAATAGTAAGTAGTGTAGGTACCAACTCACAACATATGTGTTTGAAAAAGGTAATGAGAAAGCTACCTTAATTTGTCAAGAAAAAAAGAAAAACATTGAAAGCATCATGTGTAGTTTAATTTCATAGTGGTTCCTAATGACACTTCAGAGGCACGGTTGGTAAATAAGCAGTTCTATCTCTTCAAGTCTGTCTTGAATATTGATGTTCTGTCAATGAAGAAAGGAGTTTTCATCAATACTCATCATGCAGAAGATGAATGAGGCAAAATGTGTTAACTGGGATTCAGTAATATGCAACCAAGACAGCAGTCACACTCCAAAAGACCAAGCATGAAGCAACCAAGACCATATTCATTTTGCATAAATCTGATTTCTTATGGACTGTTTCTAAAAACTGTAAGAGACACTCACGTTTTTAAAAGACAAATCCAAAGTGAGATATTTAAAAGAATGTTGTTTGGCTGTCGTGAACTAAGTGAACTATAGTAGCAATACCTTCTTAATTAAACTAGTTCTAAGTCCTTAAATCTGTAATGTTGGTCTTTGGGGGAGACCACACCATTGCGTTTTAATATTAAACCCATCTTTCCTTTGTTCTTACTGGCATATCCTATAGTTAGGCATGCTAAATCAGTTTCAATTCCAGACACTTCATTACTGGCCAGTATTGCACACTGAACTTGTTCCACTGGAGACCAAAGCTATCTGTCAGATCACAATGATTTTCTTAGTACAAATAGTCCTGTGAACCAAGGTGCATTAAAATACCACATTAATTGACTGGACTGCCTGCCCAGAAGCACCCTTAAAAGGGTATGAATTAATATGTATTTTATATATCCTCAGTATCCATTTGTGTATACTTTTTCAAAATTACGGTTTAACTAAATATTAACTTGCTTTTAGTTAACCAGGCTAACCTTGCTGATAGAACATCAGCTAACCATGTACAGCAGCAATTGAGGGTGAGTTTTAAGCTAAGGCAATGAAAATATAGGTTAGGCTCAAAATGATATTCCTAAAAATGCACAGTACACAATTTGAGGACCATTTCTCGGTTCTTAATCAAAATATGTGTAAATTTTGTTGTTATATAACCAATACTTTTTTTGCTGATGTTCTGGTTTGCAGTGTAAAGACAGGATTGGCTAAAATAATTGCAGCACAATAACATTATATATACATAAGTATCAGTGTGGACAGCCATCTTCTAATTAATGAGCGCCACCTGTGCCATTTCACATTAAATTGCTAGTATTATTGTACATTTTAAATATCTCAGAACTTTCAGTGATGTAAGCATGGGTACAGCCAATGGGAGGGTGGCTTGGCTGTGCTGTTTGTGCACTAGTTCTCCTTCTGTTTCTGTTTCTGTTCTGCAAACTGATGTGCATCATGATTTGTGAAATCTGGGAGGGACCCTGGGAGTAACCAGGTAGTGCAGATGGAAGGGTTGTGTCAGATTCCATGTATTTCTTTTACTTATATAATATATATATATATATATATATATATATATATATATATATATATATATATATATATATATATATATATATATATGTCTCAATGTACTCTGAAATTAAAGCATAGAACAAATAAACAATTGGAGATAAAAAGAAATCATGGAATCGTTTTGTTTAACAAAATTTAATCTAAATTTTTGACTCATCAAAGTAGCCACCTTTTGCAGATATAACAGCCGAACACACTCGTGGCATTCTTTCTACAATGGAAATCAAATATTGTTCGGAAAGTTCTTCCCAACACTGTTGCAGAAGTTCCCACAAATGTGTTGCACTTGTAGGTTGCTTTGCTTTCACCCTTCTGTCCAGTTCATCCCAAACCAGCTCGATGGGGTTTGTCTGGAGACTGTGCTGGCCATTCCATGATTTGAAGCCTACCGTCTTGTTCTTTTCTTCTAAGGTAGTTCTGACATAGCCTGGAGGTATGTTTTGGGTCATTATCTTGCTGTAGGATGAACCCCTGACCAACTAGGCGTATACCAGAGGGTATTGCATGGCGCTGCAAAATGCTGTGGTAGCCGTTTTGGTTCAGGGTGCCACTCACTCTGTGCAAGTCGCAACTCTGGATCCAGCAAAAGAGCCCCAGACCATCACGCTTCCTCCTCCATGTTTGACAGTTGGTGTCACACACCGAGGAACCATCCTTTCGCCTACTCGACGGCATACAAAAACCCTGCGTGATGAACCGAAGATTTCAAATTTTGATTCATCGGTCCATAAGACCTTCTTCCTGTCTTCAGTAGTGCACTGGCGGTGCTTCATGGCCCAGGCAAGCCTCTTTTTCTTATTTTGCCATCTTAGCAATGGCTTTCTTACTGCCACTCGACCTGTCAAACCTGCAGCTCGAAGTCTTCTCTTCACAGTTGAAACTGAGACTTGCTTACTTCGACCAGGTCTGCCAGACCTCTTCCTGTCAGAGTTTCCTCCAGTTTCCAAGTGCCTTTTGATGGTGTAGGAAACTGTACTCACTGACACCTTGGCTTTCTTTGCAATTTCTCTAAAGGAAAGACCTACACTTTTAAGGGTTATAATGGTCTGTCTGTCTTCCTTTGTTAATTGCCTTTTTCTCGCCATTATGATAGCAATATACTACTTCCTGCAGTACAATACTGTCCAAATAATGCTTAAGAGGGTGTAGTAACACAGTCTGTTCCAACACTGCTTTTATACAGACAGAGGGTTTGTAAGTAATCACCAAAAGTTGGGACACCTGTAGGAATTGTTAGCATCAACTTTCAAGGCTTAATTTACTTCCATTGCTGCAGAACAGCTGTAAGTTGTTAACCCATTACTTGTTCCCTGAAAAAGGCCTTTTGTATAACTCTGAAATGTACATTATTTTTCAGTTTTGGTAACCTAAACTTTTTTTAACCTCTGGCAGTTTACCGCTTACCTTTGTACCATTTCAGGTTATTCACTGGACTTGAACTGCTTAAATTTCAATAAAAACTGGAAAAATGGGGGTGTTCTAAAACTTTTGACCGGTAGTGTATATATATATGTACACCCGACCAGAAATAAACAGCTACATTAGTGGCTTGTTTATTATTCGTAAATTCCATATGCTGAATTGTTAATTATTATTATTATTATTATTTTTATTTATTTATTTATTTATTTATTTTTTTTACGTTCTAATCAAAAATAGTGCAAATGAACATTTGGAACAAATAGCTTTAACAATCTAGCCCAAAGTCATCTGCATTGTTTTTGGTGGTTGAGGTACAAATACAAAGTCAGATTTTCAGAGAGGAATACAATTATTATAATGGCATACATTAGCAACTACTAACAAAAATGGAACTCTCAAAGTAGGACAGTGTAGATTTAGCCTTTCAGTCAGGACAATCTTGCATTAAATAACCACCTTTATTATAATACAAAATCTTACAGATTTCCAAAAAGATTAACCCCAACAATTGGTGAAGAAAAATAAGTACAGTAAAAATAGTTGGAGCACAGCCTCACCCTCGCCCCAAAACAAACAATAAAATAATAAATCTATGTGACGTGTTCATCCCGGTGAACAAAAAGTATTAGGCAGAGGAGCCTCGGATTATTATTTTATTGTTATTATTTGTTTATTTTAGCAGACACCTTTATCCAAGTCGATTTACAGAGACTAGGGTGTGTGGACTATGCAGAGTCACTTACAAGAATGTCTCACTCGAAAGACTGAGCTCAAGGAGGTTAAGTGACTTGCTCAAGGTCACAGAATGAGTCAGTGAGTGAGCCGGGATTTGAACTGGGGACCTCCTGGTTACAAGCCCTTATCCCCCTCTCTAGACGAGGCTGGGTGGTGGTGGTGGTTGGGGAGGAGGTGGTAATTTGAAAGCACGGCAAGACTGAGTTTGTGAAATAGGTTTATATATCTTATAGGTTAATTAGAACTTGCTGGTAATAGGCTTGTAGATTAACCAATGAATGTACCAGGCACTTGTACTATAGATTGCCTGCCTGAAAACCTTGCAAGCTTTATATTAAAATGTTATTTTACTTTCAGCATTTGTTCTCTTACATAAGGGATTTTTGTGTTTAATTTAAACTGTAAATCCCTTTGTCACAGTAAATGAGTTTATGTTATACTGTATGTGGTTCTGTCGCTCGGAACACTAATCAGTTGCTTCAAGGCATTTTCCTCAAGCAAAATAGGATTTGTCCACAGAAACAAATCCCTTAAACCTACAGGATCGCTTGTTTATTAGTTTTTAAAACATGCTTTAAACTGAAGTGCTCCACAATCATGTTTAAAAATATGCTTGTATATAGTCTGTGTAGCGCAATGCATTTGAGTGTAAAATGTGACTACTGTGGAAAGCTGATGCATGAATAAAGTTTAAGATTTAAAAATGATTGCAAAACCCAAAGTGGTGGTATGGCGGTTCAAAGGTTTGTTTATTGCATAAAAAATGCTTTAAATAATTAATAAATGGAAGATTTCAAATAAGTAGTTCCCATAAATTTATTAAAAACAATTAAACTTAATTGAACCAGACACTATATGCTCTAAGTTTTAGGTTGTGAGAGACTTATTCATTTGTAAATCCATTTACAAATGTCTTAAAATAGGGACATTTGTGAATCAACAAGCTACAGTCAGTGTTTGGTCAACAGAGGCCTTCTAACTTGAAAGCGTATGATAACTTACTGTAGCTCCCCTGCTGTGCCTCTAAGACTTCAGTCTGTTGTAATTATACTATGCTGCAATAATTATTTTATTTTAAGGCATGGATGAAACAATAACACACAAGAGAGTAATTGACTGGATCCGGGAAGGCTGTCTGAAAGGGTGAAATGCAAAATATTTCTCTCATTGTTGCTAAAGCAAAAGCTCCAACACCCTTAGCAATCAAAAGTGTATAGCCACAAAGAAAGGATCAACTTCATATGTTTGGACCTAGTCAGTCCCGGAGGCCTCCAGAGAACTCTCCGTCTGTAGGAAGTAGCCATAACCTTTCCATTTAACCAGGTCCTCAAGTACGTATTGATGCATTTTTACATTTTAAACCACGAGAACGTTGTTTTGACGGTTTGGTGTTGACCTTTGTAAATAATTTAGCATGTGTGGAGGAAGATCCAGTCGCAGAGATGAGATGTTAAATGAAGGTCATCTTTTCTGTTTTGAAAAATATTAGGGAGGGGATGGGGAGGGAAACTAACACAAATAATGGTGACCTCAGTTCAGATGCAAATACAAAAGTCTAGGAGGAGAAAATGATCCAGCCTTGTCTGATATAATTCAATAATGAAACTATTTGCTTTCCCCAGTTCCCATCTATATCCATAAATGGCCAGTAGATCTGTATCAATAGCTTTAGTAGTAATCATGAGAGCCTGGTGACTGAGTGTTCCACAGTAATTACATGTATCAGGTTCAGGGTAAATGGTAGCCAAGAAAGCAGAGAAATATGTTTCACTGGAGTAGGGTGAGGGTCGGTTTATGAAGGTGGAATATGACAAGGCTTCATTATTAAAAATCACATACAGTTGTTGTGACTCTTCTGGTTCATCCAGGGAGCAGAACTCGGATTAAAGATTTCCTGTCAATTCCCAGCTCAACCACAGCAGGGTCAGGTTTTGCACTTGGTGAGCAGCCTCTCTGCTGAGGTAATCAGCATTCATAATGAGGGATGAAAGTTTCCCTCTGACCGCCTTGTCCATGCATCCAGTCTTCCTGATAGGTATGTCAGGGAGATTTAATTAAGAGGCCAGGAGAAAGTGGGAAACCCCTGGACCTTTTGTGTAAACTGTGAAATGGCCATTTGAAAAAGCGGCATTCAAATATTATGATCTCAGAACAATGCTCCAGCGCTTAACAAAAAGCTTACTGCATTATTGTATTATTACAACATTCTGTTGAGTGTGTGTGTGCTTACAACAACACTCTTAAATACACTAGTAATACATACTGTATCATAAATTAAATAGCCATTGATTGCCCATCTTACTTCTGAATGTGCAACAGATCTTAAAAGGGTTCTAGATAATATATTATATGTCTTTATTTTTTATATTGCGTCTCTCATAGTGGACCACCATCACAACGTGCTTTACAGAGGTAGGCTGTGAACTGTACCAGATAATGAAATAATTCTGTAAACCATACCTGCTGTGAAAATCTTGCATGTTCTCTTACATCTGGTACGATTATAGAAAGATCTCGGTTTCCATGCCTTACTTTTAGTTTATCTGAAACACTTACCTGTCATTAACTAGTCAACTGCTTACCACAATGACTGACATACTTTGCTGCCAGTGA
Source organism: Acipenser oxyrinchus oxyrinchus (assembly GCA_030684275.1). Lineage (NCBI taxonomy): Eukaryota > Metazoa > Chordata > Actinopteri > Acipenseriformes > Acipenseridae > Acipenser > Acipenser oxyrinchus. Next base: position 18,627,349 of record CM060250.1, read on the forward strand.
CGTGCTTTAACATAGTATGGTACAAGATATATTACAACAAAAACACACAGTAATTTAACACAAAAAAACACCCCAAAAAACAGCATAAGAGTCTCAAACTTGCATATGTGAAACCTATGAACCATCTTATATTAGAAAAGTACCTGCTTTAGTAATTTACTAAGAATCATATTTATATGGCAATGTACAGTATGTACTGTAGGTTTTCATATTTACAAATAACATTTTCATGGTTAATAAAGATGAAATCACTAAAAAAAGACTGAAACTGCTACACATAAAAACAAAAATGATTTGTATTACATTTTTAGTGATGAATTACAATTCACAACTTTCCCTCTCTCTCTCTTTAACCAGCCAGCAGCACTCATCAGGTCTGACAGTCAGAGCGGCCACTCCACTGATGTGTTTACTTTGCATAATGTACATTCCTTGCTTGCTTTTTATATGCATTTCTAGACTATAGTCTCTGGCGCGTGTATTTGAGGTTGACCAAATATTTTTTCTGTATTTGGCAATGAGTTGGTTAGATAGCTTAATGCATGTAGTACATGAACAAGTTTTTAGTTTCAAGTAAGTGAGATTTCCATATTGTAGCCCTGTCCATATTTCATCCACACATTGAGTGTGCAAGGTGTTTCAAATATATCAGATGTCTGTCTGGTTGGAACAACATTTCCAAATGGTGAGTTGGCAGGATAAACAGCAAAATAATAAAAAGTAATGAAAAACGTACAAGCAGTACAAGATATCACGTCAGCAAGTGTACCCACTGATACCAAGCAGGTGGGTATGGAAAAGTAATGCTCCAGTGGGTTACAGGCTGTCATTAATGATATTGTTTTAGGTTCAAAATAATTGAATAATTAAATGCACTATACAAAGCTCATCTTTTGAATATCCAAAGCTCCTCTAACCCTCATTGCAAGAAGCAAAGCGTTGAAAGGTTAGACCATTATTTCCCAGAGCTAGGTGGACAGTAATGAGCTGTACACCTCATTAATTGTTATTTTGTGTATAAGCTGTTAGCAATACCATATTACTTTGAATTAACGCCGCAGCATTTATTTTAAATTGCTGAAAACATCTGCAGCGCTTAGTGAAGGGTGGCACTAATTCAAAGTAATACGGTATTTGAAAAATAGCAGAAATAAAGCCATCCTGCTGAGCCCTCCAAACAAATATTCCAAGGTGATGTGGAGGACCAAATAAATTAAAGCCTGTTTTTAATTGCACTGTACTTTTATTTAAATGTAATTAAAATCTGTAAAATCTGTTAGTGTAATATTAAGGCAAAAAAAAATCTCCTGTTTATTTTATGATTTAATGAAATATACTTTGAATGTAACTCACACTTTTTCATTGTTTTGACACCTGAAAGCTATTGATGGCTATATCTTGGAAACCACTGCCCGACGCCGTCAACACCCACAGCGACAGCATCACCTCCCGGGTCGACTTTGTCTTTCCCTCGAGGACGAGGGACTAAGGGGTGGGGGGCTGTGTAATGACCCGGGCGCCATTCTGTGTCTGCTGGACTTTTATGTTGTCCCCTTTGTTTGTCTTGTCTGTCTTGTCCTGTGTATGTGCTGCATGTAGTGTAAGGGTGCAACCACTCCACATAGAAGGGATAGACCCGGTTGGTCAGTCTGAGTGGAGTGGGTGGGAGCAGCTGAATGGGGGGGTATAAATACCGCCTGCGCGGGAATGAGGGGGAGAGAGCTGCAGGTTCGAGTGGTGAGCGGACGAATGTGCGGAGACGTGACAGTTAGAGTGAAAGAGGGCCTGCGAAGCCTGGGAGGGATGTAGGACAAGGGCCTGAGACAGAGAGAGGGAGCGAGTGCCTGAGTAAGGGAAAGTGGGAGTCAGTGAGTAGGAAAGATAGGGTCTTTTTTATTTTTGTGGCATGGTCTTGGCCTAAACAGGGACTGTGCTAATTCAACCAATAAATTGGTTATTCATCGTACCTGGCAAGGTCTCTGTCTGCTGCTTTATCCTCCAAGGGCACAGGTAATTACAGTATTTTCAATCTCATTTTCTCAGCTGGGACAGAAAAAATTTACATTTTTGAACTGATCCTGTGCCCTGCTGCTGCTGTTGCAAGGTACTATCATGAGTGTTTACCACCTGGCTTTTAAACTCCTGCTTGAACCTATGGCACTAATTAAGAATAACATCTTGGAACCCCACTGTCCAATGCAAAGCGTTCTGTTCTTCTGCTCCATTGTGATTTCCAGAATGTGTGCCCCTGATTTGTAAAAGACTGGAGAGGTTATGTAGCTCTTTTGGGGGGGACTTCGATGCTATACTTTAACAGTAAACCCTTTTAGAACCAGTTGAGGCTGGACCCTGTTCATATAACTGATTTGTCTGAAGTACTGATTGTGATTTGCATTGTGGGATAAAATACTTTTTCTAGTCTCTGTTTATGTTTTTGATACTCTCCCAAATTAAATTTAATCAGAGGTTAGTAGTAGAAAAAAAGACAGCTGTACATATTTCACACACTCCGACTTATCATGATGTTTGTATGAGTAATGAAAAAATACCATGACACAAGACACCAGAGTCATTTGCTATGAAGTGAAGACAGTTTCTTCTGAGCCCCTCCAGAGAGCCTGGAAGAGTGTGATGATATTGGTCTCAGCGGTTGGCTCTTCAGCTGCCTGGCTGCAGCTGCTGTGTGATTGATGAAACTGCAGATCTAAAATGCTGCAGTGTGTTCACCTGAGGCCTGACTGAGATGCACTGCCCAGAAACAAATCTCTTTTGGGAAGGAGAACCACGCCTCTAAAATGCATTATTAGCAAAGGCAGCATGGATGGTGATTACAAATTTTGTTGCATCAGATGGGGAGTTGCTCTTCTCAATCTATCATTTCTAGCTATCATCCCCTTTTAAACATGTGCACTTTGAACTGGGTTTGAACCAAATTAATATACCGTATGAATGTGTGTTTTTGGTTTTCATTTCTTCATATTGTTACAGTCAAACCTGTTAACACCACTCATTTGAATGTCACTGTAAGCAGTACAGGAGAGATGATGCTGCCTGGGAGATGTGTTGTGCAACAGGAAAGCAAACACTCTAAAAGTGCACTCCAAAATGCAATATTTGAATTATTTACTCTATACACACAAAACAAAGGAATAATAACAAATCGGGAAAAGAAAAAGAATACTAGTTTCAGTACGAGTAGGCTCTCCTTTAAGAGCTGGCCAGCAGCCTTCTGATCCACTCTGTGCAGTCAGACAGATCCAATGCAGGGCTTCCTTCAGTAATCCTGCCCACACTACCTTTTTCCACCCCGGGTCACACAGGCATCTGGTTTACCAGTTCTGGTCACAGAAAAACACCATCAAATTAACTGGTTTATTTTGTAAGAATACAAAAAAGGGCTTTGCTCGGCTCGGCTCGGCTTGCTCCTGTTTCATCTCACGTACCCCTCGAGTACGCCTCCAGCAAACACAGTTGGTTCCCTATATGCTCCAGGCTCCACCCCATCAATTTGTCCTCAGCCATTCAGTATCAAAATGATTGATTTCCATTATACGAGAGTAGATGTTAAAACTTCATGCTGATTGGACTCGGCTCTCGCCAAGATAAGCACCAACTAAGACGTAGCTTTACAGTAAACTAATGTGATCCATATGTGTCTCCATCCATTTGTGCTTCCTTCCATATGATGATGTACATATCCTTCTGTCTGGTGTTGATGGCTGAAGTGTAATGCTGGCTCCCTAGCGCATCAGCACACACAACGGCTGCGATGCTGGCTCCGGGGATCAACCACAGTGCGGTCTCCCCAGCGCATCAGCATGACAACCGTCTGGATTGAGCTAAGTGGGGTACATCTCTGGGGTCTTCAAGTGGGCACCTTCCATCCTCGGTGTTTCGTCGACTAGCCCACGACACCTCAAGAGGGCTCGACGGTGATTCTGGCGTCCCAGAATCACCCCCTCCGCCCCCCACTCAACTCAGCCCAGCTTACTTACCTGTACACCCGCTTTCCTTTCTTTTGTGCTTGAGATCCCCAACCAGAATCTTTCCGTCTCAACCAGAACCAGTTGCTGCTCCTCTCTGCTGCTTCAGATAAGTTCTTAACTGTGGACGCAACTCTTGGCCACAGAATCCGACGTCTCTGGGTTGTAGAGTGTGCCACAAATCCTCGACAACCCACCTCCACTGGGTAAACCCTGACTCTCCATCCTCGCTGTTCCGCTTCAGTGGCTAGTTGAGCATACCGCAGTTTCTTCCTCTCATCTGCCTCATCTGCAGCATCCTCCCATGGCACTGTTAACTCTACCAGGTGAACAAGGCGTGCTGATCCAGACCACAACACAATATCTGGTCGAAGGTTAGTGGTGGCAATCTCAGGTGGAAAAATAAGCAGTTGACCAACATCTGCCATCATCTCTAGCAGCTTCCAGTTGTCCTGGGTGAGGATTGGTTTTAACACCTTTTCTTGGTGGTTGCTCTCCTGGGCGGAGGAATGTTGTCTTTTGTGTGTAATGTTTTGATGGAACAGGTGGCAACTTATTGGTCATGTTACGCTTGTCTTCCAATGCTAAGGCCAAACATCGCAGCTCCTGGTCATGGAGCCAAGTAAACCGTCCTTGGCTAAGAGCCACTTTACATCCTGTCAAGATGTGCCTTAATGTTGCAGGTCATGAACACAAAGGACATGAGGGATCCTCTCCTGCCCAGAGGTTTAGGTTCTGTGGTGATGGGAGAACATCATATGTTGACCTGATGAGGAAACTGATTCTGCTCTGTTCCATTGACCATAGGTCTTGCCAGCCAATCTTGCGTTGTTCCACACTCTCCCATCTCATCCATTCTCCCTGCTTGGCCTGGGAAATGGCCTTTATACACCTCATCCTCCCCTCCTGCTTTTGCACCTCATTGACTACCAGCTTCCCCCGTTGAGCTGGGGCTGCCTTGTGCCATGTAGGAGGAGCTGAACTGAGACCAAGACCCCCTCTTCCATGCTGAACTTGCCCCATATCACCAATTCGAAGGGCAGCCTTTGCATCCTCCACAGCTTTCTTTGCCATCCACTTTCTTCCAGTTTTCAACACAGGTGCTGCCTCCCTTATGCATTTGTCGCGTGACTCTACTAATGTCATTTCCAGTCTGACCTTGGCGCACTTAAACACCTCGGTTGGAGCGGAGACTGGTAGCTGCAGTATTCCTTTACCATAAAGTCCCACTCTGCTGAGGCAGCGTGGAACTCCCAACCATTTACTGATATATGAACTGATTAAAGCTTCCAGCTTCTCTACTGTTGTCAAAGAAACCTCGTACACAGTCAGTGGCCACAGCAACCTTGGCAGTAGACCAAACTGAAAGCACCAGAGTTTTAGTTTGCCTGGTAAAGCGCTGCTGTCTATGCTCTTCAACTCTTCCAATGCTTGTTGTCTAACTTCTCCCACACGAACTGTGTCCTTTAGATCCCCGTCGTACCATCTCCCAAGACTCTTCACTGGCTTCTCAGACACTATTGGTATTGCCTCACCATTAATGAAGAACATTTTATCTACTACTTTACCTTTAATTATAGAGATGCTCCTTGATTTAGTGGGCTTGAATTGCATTCGTGCCAATTCAATGTTATTGGTTATTTGGCCCAATAACCGATTAGTGCAGGCTACTGTTGTAGTCATGGTTGTCATGTCATCCATGTTTGCTCGAATTGGTGGTAGTCGCATTCCAGAAGCCAAGCGCTCTCCTCCCACTACCCATTTTGATGCCCTAATGATTACTTCCATTGCCATGGTAAAAGCCAGTGGAGAAATGGTGCATCCTGCCATTATTCCAACTTCTAGGCATTGCCATGTAGTGCTGAATTCTGAAGTTGAAAAACTAAATTGCAAATCTCCAAAGTAGGCTTTCACTAAATGTGTTATTGTCATTGGTACACTGAAAAAATCAAATGCTGCCCAAAGAAGTTCATGTGGCACTGAACCATATGCATTAGCCAAATCCAGGAATGTCACATGGAGCTCCTTCCTCTCCTTTTTAGCTGATTGAATTTGTTGCCAGATCACATTGATGTGTTCTAAGCATCCTGGGAAACCCGGAATGCCCGCTTTTTGTATTGAAGTGTCAATGAAGCAGTTCTTTAATTGGTAAGTTGACAATCTCTGAGCAATAATGCTGAAGACAATCTTGCCTTCTACGTTTAATAGGGAAATAGGGTGAAACTGACTGATGCTTGTAGAATCTTTTTCTTTTGGTATAAAGGCTTCACCACGAGCAGCTGTCTGTCAGGAGGCCACACTTCACTTCTTTTAAATACCTTCACCATGTCAGTCACCCTCTGCTGATTATTGCCACATTGGAATGCCCAGTCATAATATAATGAGAATCAATGCAGGCAGACTGCTGATAATATATGAATGACATTTATCAGTCATACAGTACAACCTAGTAGAGTAAGTCCCCACCTGTTGCTACAACTGTTTAAATAATGTATCTGTAATTTTTCTCTTCATTGTTAACATCCTGACAACTTTTTACACTTATAACTTTAAAGTCAATGTCAAAGCGTTTTTCAAAATGGCTGCTCTACTGCACCAGGGTTTGAGATCTGCCCTCTAAATCACTGCAGGAAGAGCAATTTATTAAAACAATACAATAAAATAAAATAAAACAAACATAACAAGTGCTCTGGCTTTTCAGTTCTGTACCACATCATGGATCATTGATGCTGTGCTACCTGTTTGACAATGTGGGCAATAATCCTGACACTATCAGTGCACTGGAGCGGCCATTTTGAAAAAAGCTTTGAAACAGACTTTAAAGTTATAAGTGTAAAAAGTTGTCAAGACGTTAACAATGAAAAGAAAAATCACAGGTACATTATTTAAACAGTTGTAGCAACACATGGGAACATGTAACACTATTTTTCGGAACCTCGCTATTTACTCTTTAATATCCAACATATGAAGTGTTGCAATTTTGTATATATTATTATTATTATTATTTGTTCATTTAGCAGGCGCCTTTATCCAAGGCGATTTACAGAGACTAGGGTGTGTGAACTATGCATCAGCTGCAGAGTCACTTACAACAACGTCTCACCCGAAAGACGGAGCACAAGGAGGTTAAGTGACTTGCTCAAGGTCACACAATGAGTCTGGTACAATTTGAACCGGGGACCTCCTGGTTACAAGCCCTTTTCTTTAACCACTGTTTCACACAGCCTTCTGCAATGTATTTACAGCTAAAGTCAGCTCTGCTTGTTGTCAGTTTTTGCTGTGTCGTTCTTCGTCCTATTTGAAGGCAACATTAAAATGAAATATAATGCAGTGTTTCAAACAAACAACCTCGATACCACAACACCAATGCTGCTTCTTGTGCTGTAGGTATTATAGGTCTGTAAAATTGCATAATCCATAACCTTGCCTATTACAACCTTTCCTTCTTTAAACTGCAATCGACAGGATAGTTCACCCTACTGTTCTTTAGCGACCCCTACTGATCTGGTGCCTGACAAATCCAAGTGGAGACTTCCTAGGGTTCGGTAGCTTAGTAACAATTGTTGCTTAATTAGTTGCATGTTAAATTCAGAAGAGGTGGGCAATTCAGTAGTCTGATGTATCCAAATAAAAGCTCTCTCATGATGCTGATTTTCTGTTTACCACCTGCTTTCCTGGTGTATGGATATTTGGAAAGTATCTGGCTGCATTCCCCAGTTGATCAATGCCATTGTGTGGAAAATATGGGTACATTTCTGAGTGAGTTTGTTTTAGACTCTGCACAGTCTTCTGTTAAGCTATAAAGGGACCTTTTCAACAGAGACTTGTGGCCATGAACTGGATTTTCTACTTAAAAGATTGAGCCCGCGACTGGAGTTATGCATCTTGAGCCGTAGGCCAGGGCACTAACGAAAGTCAAAGTCATCTACCACACGGTACAACACGCATCGAGAGGGCTCTATCGCTATTAGAAAACAATTTATTTCTTTATTTTCTCTTTAAAAAAAGTTTAAACCTATATTTACCTTGAACTTCTGATATTTTGCCGGGTAACCTTCCGCTGAGGAAAATAGTCCCAGACATAATTAGAATAGAAATACAACATACAAGTAGAGAAAACGTTTATTATTATTGTTATTTGGCGAACATATTTATTTTTTGGGGTCTTACTCTTTCTTATTATAATTGATCTGGACATTGCCAGATAAATGAACTGTACAATTGTTGAATAGTCTGTGTAGTATAGTTGGACTCGAAACTTGTTGTTGGGGGCGGGGCGTTATTCAAGCTGGAATGGTTCTCTCTCCAACCTTTTCCATTTCAGAGGGAGCTTACCCTCTTGTCTGGATTACCCTGAACTAGGCTCACACACTGAGAAACTGTTTTTTTTTTCTCATTCATCTTCATGAGGGGTCAGAAAAGCCAAGGACATTAAATAATTCAGTTCTTTTGGAAATTACTTTCTGGTTCCGTTCTGTTTGAGAAGAAATCTGCCATGCAAATGTCGAAAATGAGTAAAACTTCTCTCTGCCCACATTGAGCACTTGAGTTTTGCAATGTTCCAGCCTAAAGTATATTAAATAGGCTAGCTGCTGTTGATTGAATAATAAACCTTTTATTCACCAGAAATCTGTGCTTTTGTTGCATGGTGCTAAATACAAGTGATTTTTTTTTTTCTCTCCCTGCCTCTTATGTCAATGCTGTAACTACATTATACATAGGGCTTCTGATATTCGGAGCTTTACCCCAACTTTTCTACTCTGCTTTAAGAATTCAATTGTTACCTGTTAAGCCATCACAATCACAACTGAGAAACACATTAATAGTAAAATTGCATTATTTTTTTTTTTCTGTGAAACATCTACATTGGCTTTTAAATTGGCCAAGCCTTCATTTTTGATTAACAAGCAGAATGTACAAACGAGATTGCAACATGTTATTAAGCGACTAATCTTTATTAAAGCTATAATGAAAAATGAAGTATTTTATGCTGGACACACTTTATTACAATCGTTCTGCGTGACTGTATTTACATTGAATCGCTAGTGCTTTGAAATGAAAACGTAACGCTTACAATTTAAAAGCCCATTTAGTTGTTTCATAGAAAAGCCCCGTAAATTAAATCAATTGTACTATTAACACATTTCTCAGTTGTAATTGAGATACACGAAAGGCTTAGTTAACAGGTATCAATTGAATTCTTACAGAAGCGTAGAAAATTCTGAGGGGTTGTTTTAATATGCAACTTGACCCTACTATGGAAAAGGGATAACATGTTTTGTGAATGTTGGTACAGTATTCCTTTATACCTGTAAATGAAAAATTTCTAACTGGCTATTTTTAAAAAAAATATGTTGCATTTGTTTCCTAGTGCTTTACTTATAAATGGCAGTGTTACTATATTTAACAAAACAGTAGTTCAACCTGTGACTCAAGTTACTAGTACTTGAAATGAAGAGGTTCAGTAGTCTCCGCGTATAGGAACACCTCCTAAGAGAACACTTCCTCTAAGGGAACACCCTTGTGGTGAATGTGATTTTTCCCATTGTAAAAGCTCCGGCTAAAGGAACAGGAACTTTGCTTAAAAGAACACCTTCTTGGCACTGATAGTGAGATGTTCACAACATATACAGTATTGTTTTGTAAAAAAGCGACTTATCATTGTGAGAGTGTCTTTTTAAAAATAAATTTAAACTTGAACCGGTGACGTCCAGGTATAGGGCGCATCCTGCACTCCATGCGGAGCGCTTTTACTGGATGCGCCACTCGGGAGCCCCCATCGTGAGAGTGTCTTGAGGGACACCGATTGGTTTATTACATCTTTCCAGAACCGCCATCATATCATTGAATTGTTTTGTTTTCCGATTTCCATGAGTGTACCTCATCGCTACAAAATGTCATGTAAACAAACGGCAAAATGCACTGCTGTTTCTCTTGCTACATATAGTTAAGTAACCGAGAGCTCAGTTGGAATGAAAACCACTAGACACAGGGAGTCCCCAGGACCAGGGTTGGGAACCACGGCTATATAGACGTACACGTTTTATGTTGTGTGCAATGTATAACACACAAACATATCTTAAAACATATAAGAGAGATGAAAATTACAATCAATCAATCAATCAGTCAATCAATAAATATCCTTTTATCTGCATAGCTATTTCAACAACAGATTGTTTAGAATAAATGAAGCTATCAAGCATGGTTAATGTACAAAAAAATGCTAATAAATAAATGGACTCATCTGGTGCATTCTTGGAGCCATGTTGTATAGAAAATTACCCACCACCCTCTTAGTTAATTGTTATGTCCCTGTGGCTTGATGACAACCCTGTGCATTAATATGGTAAATTGTGGGAATTTGGGATTTGGCAGGAAAGGAGTTAATTCCCTGCCTTTAGTTTCTCATGTGTAAGTAGTTTGGGAAAGCTGTAGCCAATTATAAGTTCAATCCACCTGAGCCAGCTCGGTGGACAAAGGGAACAAAGAGAATTTGAAGAGCATTCAGTTTGGCCCTGGAGAATGCAAGCGTTTGCTGATGTGCCTTCCTGTAGGCAATATTTTCTTTTGTTCATTTAGATTTTTATTTTTGTTCCATATACCTACAGTCTTGTTGTCTTAAACCTGGATTTCTGACTTGACAAATTATTTGACCCCCATCAAATCAGCGAGCAAAAAGATCTTGCAGGTTAAATCATATCATTTCAGTTTTAATATGTAGGTGCCATCTAGTTTACTCAAAATACAAGAAAGCTGTAGCAGTGATTGATTCAAAATAGTTCCCTTTTTTAGAGCTGGGAAAACGGCTGACTGAACTACTCAAATTGGATGCTCACTGTTCGAAGATTCCTGTGGGGTTCACACATCTGCAGACTTCACAAGCACAGCTGTAGGTTTAGGGGTCCCAATTGCAACGAATTGTGAAATTCAAATGAAGCCACTGCTTAGCTCATTATGCTCAGTGGACAGAACTAAACAAACGTACCTGTGAAGTTACCACCTGTCTGACCTTAGGCGTGTGCTGTCCATAATGCCTCTTAAGCTTATGGGATTTTATCCTGTTTATTGGAGAATCCACTCAAGCACTTAGGAGGCTAGGATAAAAGCTAGTTTATAATATAAACTGTAGACTCATTCACTGACTCAATCCAGCAATTTCATATTGATTCCAGTGACGTGTTCCACAAATAAAAGCCCCTCAGAATGTCAATTCAGACCCAGACACATAAAACTATTTTGTAACAGTCAAGACTAAAGCTATTTTTAATAACCTATTGGCACAATTAACTATATTTTGTACTGTGTACTCAAACTCAAACACACCCAGTATGAACCATATTGCTTCAATTTATTCCGTCTCACAGATGTGGGGATCACTAAATTATATATGTAAGACATAACACTCCTTTAACTCTAGTGTGTAAGGGTAGCATATCAATATACATTGTTTCTGTGACGTACTGTATGTATATGTTATATATTCATGTGTTTCAGAAAAGCCAATGTATACATTTAATTACAAAGGTATTGTTTTCATCTTGTTCTTGACATATATTTTCAATTTTAACATTTATTACCATTTGCACCCTATTAATCAGATCTATCAATATTATGATATTTAAAATATTTGTTACATCTGCTCTAACAAGCAAAATGACAAAGTTATCAAATAACAGTGTAAAAAAATCATTGATTTTAACTAGGGCTGTCAAGCGATTAAATAAAATTAATCACTATTAATCTTGCAATTAAAAATGTTAATCTTAGTTTCAATTGCATATTGCTGCATCCATCTCATTCGTTTGTTTTATTCCTGATATTATTATTATTATTATTATTATTATTATTATTATTATTATTTTAAAGTTCTTATTACATATAAGGCCTTACATGGTCTTGGACCTTTTTATCAAGCTCTGCTGACCCCATATGTCCCTGGTCGTTCCCTGAGATCGGAAAATGGTAATCTTCTGACAGTCCTTAAAATTCATTTGAACTCTGTCGGAGCCAGGGTATTTAGTTATAATGCCTCTCGTCTTTGAAACTTGCTCCCGATTCATATCAAGAATGCGAGCACAATTGAATCTTTTAAATCTTGTTTGAAAACGTATTTGTTTGGGTCTCTTTATTTATAGCTGGATTATATATTAGACACAGGCTAATTGCCCTTTCTTTATAATTTTATTTATATATGTATATATATATATATATATATATATATATATATATATATATATATATATATATATATATACAGTACTGTGCAAAGGTTTTAGGCAGGTGTGAAAAATGCTGTTAAGTAAGAATGCTTTCAAAAATAGACATGTTAATAGATTATATTTATCAATTAACTAAATGCAAAGTGAGTGAACAGAAGAAAAATCTAAATCAAATCCATATTTGGTGTGACCACCCTTTGCCTTCAAAACAGCATCAAGCATCAATTCTTCTAGGTACACTTGCACACAGTTTTGAAGGAACTCGGCAGGTAGGTTGGCCCAAACATCTTGGAGAACTAACCACAGTTCTTCTGTGGATTTAGGCCGCCTCAGTTGCTTCTCTCTCTTCATGTAATCCCAGACAGACTCGATGATGTTGAGATCAGGGCTCTGTGGGGGCCATACCATCACTTCCAGGACTCCTTGTTCTTCTTTACGCTGAAGATAGTTCTTAATGAGTTTCGCTGTATGTTTGGGGTCGTTGTCATGCTGCAGAATAAATTTGGGGCCAATCAGATGCTTCCCTGATGGTATTGCATGATGGATAAGTATCTGCCTGTACTTCTCAGCATTGAGGAGACCATTAATTCTGACCAAATCCCCAACTCCATTTGCAGAAATGCAGCCCCAAACTTGCAAGGAACCTCCACCATGCTTCACTGTTGCCTGCAGACACTCATTTGTGTACGCTCTCCAGCCCTTGGCGAACAAACTGCCTTCTGCTACAGCCAGATATTTCAAATTTTGACTCATCAGTCCAGAGCACCTGCTGCCATTTTTCTGCACCCCAGTTCCTGTGTTTTCGTGCATAGTTGAGTCGCTTGGCCTTGTTTCCACGTCCGGAGGTATGGCTTTTGGCGTCTTCCATGAAGGCCACTTCTGACCAGACTTCTCTGGACAGTAGATGGGTGTACCAGGGTCCCACTGTTTTCTGCCAATTCTGAGCTGATGGCACTGCTGGACATCTTCTGATTGCGAAGGGAAGTAATCATGATGCGTCTTTCATCTGCTGCAGTAAGTTTCCTTGGCCGACCACTGCGTCACGGTCCTCAACGTTGCCCGTTTCTTTGTGCTTCTTCAAAGAGCTTGGACAGCACATCTGGAAACCCCTGTCTGCCTTGAAATTTCTGCCTGGGAGAGACCTTGCTGATGCAGTATAACTACCTTGTGTCTTGTTGCTGTGCTCAGTCTTGCCATGGTGTATGACTTTTGACAGTAAACTGTCTTCAGCAACCTCACCTTGTTAGCTGAGTTTGGCTGTTCCTCACCCAGTTTTATTCCTCCTACACAGCTGTTTCTGTTTCAGTTAATGATTGTGTTTCAACCTACATATTGAATTGATGATCATTAGCACCTGTTTGGTATAATTGTTTAATCATACACCTGACTATATGCCTACAAAATCCCTGACTTTGTGCAAGTGTACCTAGAAGAATTGATGCTGTTTTGAAGGCAAAGGGTGGGCACACCAAATATGGATTTGATTTAGATTTTTCTTCTGTTCACTGACTTTGCATTTAGTTAATTGATAAATATAATCTATTAACATGTCTATTTTTGAAAGCATTCTTACTTTACAGCATTTTTTCACACCTGCCTAAAACTTTTGCACAGTACTGTATATATATATAATTTTTTGTACTACTACTAATAATAATAATAATAATAACAACTAGTTCAAAATCTTGGCTGGGTTAAGATACATGTGAAGAATTACTGTACTTTATAAGACGGGTTGTTAGAATGCTGCATGCTGATTGGTCCATCAGTGTTCCAAGCCCTTACAATATCCAACACAATGTCACGATTAGGATCTACTTAGGAACAAAGGCAAATCACTGCACCTGTGCTAACCACGTATCACTGCACCACCAAAATCAAAGAAAACACCTGTCAAAATACCCGCTGTCATGGAAGATACTGAAGACATCAAGGTGTCTTTTATTATCTTCCAGTTGATATTAATTTGCACTATGAATCAGTTTGCTATTTAAAACAAGATGCTGTTTTGGTATTTTATTTGTAGCACACACCAGTCATTTTCTGAACTTCGGTCGGATCCAGTTGTCAGATATTCAGTTTTATTTCCCATCATTTTGTGAAACTGACTCTTCATTAATTCATTAATCTGATCACAGAAGCACTTCTAGGAGCAATGTAATCATAAATCAATCTTAAAATGGCTGGTGAAACTTTCTGAAGAAGGAAATCTGTCATTTTTACAGCAAACACTATGCTTTAATGAAATGTTATCAGTTTAATAACTTTTTGTATTAAAATGTCAATTTAAACTACCACATTGATGTTATATAAAGATATCCTTATTTGTGTGCACTGGAGCGCCACTATGCTCCATCACTGTTGTCTGCATTGGCTCAGTGCACTAAAGTGTTAGAGGGAATGTGTTAGTACTGTATCTATCTTATTTCTATCTTTATTTCCTGGGGTCTTATTAATTTTGCTTCTGGAGCCAGCATTAGGTGAAATCTGTTGTTGTTTTTTAATCTCAGGGGAGTTGTGTAAAATATACTGTCACGCATAAATAGATGGTAGTGCTTCAAAACCTGGCATTACAAGCACAGTAAATGTTGGTTTGGTAATATTTTAAAACTAGAAATAATGAACTCAAAATGTCATAAATACACCCACATATCTTATTTTCAGTTTTACAAAAAAATGTGGTACCAGCTGCCTTTAACTCTCTATTAATTAAGTGCAGATGCTTGCAGCACACACACTATATTTACTCATCTTCTTGTATGGATGATTGGATTAATATTGATGGGGAATGAAACACACACAATTGCAGATTGTTATAACAAAGAGTCCCCCCAAAACCCTCCAAAAAAACTACCTAATACTTATTTGTAAGTGATCAGGATTTGACAACGCAGATTTAAAACGCAGAAAAAGAGTTCTCACAAATTCTCCAGAAGCTACTCCAAAATCTACAGAAGATGAATATGTCTGTAGATTAAACTATTGAATTTGAATCATATTACTAAAAAAATAAACATGTAAAGCAGGATTCTCATTAAGCTTATGATCATCTGTTTATTTTATTAATCATTTAAAATAATTTCCATTGGTCAGCATTGCTGTTTTTTAATCTCAGGAGAGGTATTTGTCCTATTGGTCATTAGAATTCTAAGCAGTACATCATGTGCTGCCCTTTGGCAGTCACCTTTTCTAAAGCTATGTTCTCTCCCCTTCTGCTCCTATGCCGCATATTGACAGGAGTGCAACTGTCTCCCGTCTAAGTGGAGCTCTGGGATTGACAGATATTTAGCCAGCTATAGTACACTTACTTTCAGTGAGCTTCATTTTAAAGGAGTAGAATAATAATACCACTTAATAAAAATTCAGGTGTCAGTCTGATGCCCTTTTAAAGATGTCAGAAAGCTATGAAAATCATACCTTTTACATCGAGAAATGCCAGTGAGTCCTACACACAAAATGGGAACCTTTAGAGTGGTGGGAGTGAGGGCAATGAATGCAGTGATTAGCAACATTTAACAGTTACAGTATATCCTGCATGAAGAGCCATCATGAAGTAGAAGGCATGAAAGTTAAACAAAAGGTTTTGATCAATGATTTCAGATGCACATGGATCAGCATGTACAGTACAGTTCTCTGCCATTTAATGATGACCATGAGCCCTCTTGGCATTTGAACTGTTCTGTATTTGGAAGCTTTGTGAGATTACCAGATAGACCTGAGTAGTATTCTTGCATTGAACAATGAACTTTAATGAAAATCAATGTGACAGCTCAATTGCGATGGTGGTGAAAAGGCTTTATCTAACGGATTCCAGGTTAAAAACAAGCCAGGTCAGGTGGAATCATTTCTCAAAATAATTATACAATAAAATATTGTACTTGAAAAGACACCCAAAGGCTTGACAAGCCAGCATGAGGAAAACATGTGCAGGGGCACAACTAGTGTTTTCCATGGGGGGTTCAAGAGGTGATTTTGGGCCCCTGACCCAGTAGGTTAGACAAAAAAAAATATGTAAATACAAATACGATATATCGGATTTAAGTTTTTATCAACCTAACTGTTTACAATGTAATTCAGTTAGTCTGAAATTGTTTGCAGGCATTTGTTGTGCACACACCACTGGCGAGCCAGGAATTCTTTGCCACCGGGGCAAAAATACCAATAGAAACGTAGTATTTTTTGGACAGTGCTGAGCGTAATTTCCTATTTAATCTGATTCAGTTTTATCTACATACCGACCCATATTAGAAATGTAATAAATCAAAATGCATGTCACGGTAACTTATTAAATAGCTAAATATTAAAATGTTTTTTCCTATCTTACATAAATATATTTTGTATTCTTTATTTGTTCTCAAAACATACAGATTGAAAACTATAATCAATGGTTGAAATAAATCATAACAGTTTTGTTTACTGTATTAGAGCGTGGCAATGTCAAATAAGGGCACGCTTTGAATAGAAAACCCTACTGTATTTGCCAACTACTCAGGACAGTTTCAATAGTTGGAGGGGCAAAATGCCCACGTTAAATATCAATAATGCATACGATTTCCAAAATATTTTTTATAATTTTTTTTTTATATTTTACACTACTGCCACTCTGCGTAAACAAGGCAGACATTAAAAAAAAAAAAGAATCTGTCGGAAACCTCGTGTATTCAAATTTTCAGCATGGCGAAACTGCTTTTGCATCATCCTAACCCTATGCTATTTCCATTACGTACCACTTTTTAAACTATTTACTAACTATTTTGAAAGCCAATAATAAGCAATACATTCAGTTGTATTACAGTTGCAAGCAACAGGTATATTTTGGTAACAAGATTTTCAAATATATCCCAAAGCCAAGAAATGAAAAAGACCACGGTATCATTACATCCAGTAAAAGGCACTGCTGGTAAGAGGAGGAGGATACAGACAACATGCCCCACATGTCGACCTGTTTCTATCCAGTTTTAAATAACTTTAGCATAACAGAGGCAGAAGTGTTAAAGGGACTAGGAGCTCTTAAAATAAAACATGAGATCCTCCCAATAGTACTCAAAGAAATGAAAGAAGTTATTTACAAACCACTACCCAAGATCATGCAACAGTCTCTTGACACAGGAGTTGTACCGACAGACTGGAAAATTGCAAAAGTAATACCGATCCACGAAAAGGGAGACAAAAGTCACAGCCTCAGTTTGTATCCAATCACAGCAGTCTCTCAGGTGAAACATCTCTTCAGGAATACGGGTAGGAAAAAATGACGCTGGCGCAACACTATTAACCAGAGGCAGTCAGAAAATTAAGCGATTTACTTTTTTTTAATTCGTAAGTGCTATATGCTATTCCTAGGATATCTATTTTAATAGAAACACTACTGTAACCCTAATCGCATTTGTGTCCTGGGCCCTGGTTCACTGCAGCTCTTGAACCCCCGTTATTTGCGCCCCTGGACGTGCATTTTTTAAGACAGGGGATTCCATTATCTGGGAGCATATTTACAAAGTACCCTTTAACATCCAGCAGGGGTGATGATAATAGCTTCACAGTACAGGCTGTATTGTCAGAAATTATGAGTTTGAAGGCGTCTATCAAACATAGAAAGCATTACAAATTTGTCTCTTCCCATAGGCTGAAAAAAAGCTGATACAGCTTTTTATTTAAAAAAAAGGTAAAAAAAGATCTCAAGAGTTATTTACATGGCTACTGCTGCCATCTTTGTATGCTACAAAAGTAGTTGAGATGTTGTTCTACTACAAATAAAAAAAATACCACTGTGAACAGAGAGATTTCTAAATCTGGCGTAACTAGCTGTAGACTTTACTGTTCTTTGTAAATACATGCTAGTTACTGTCCCACTGTAGCAGTGTAGATTGATCAGTTTCTAGTACTAGCACTGCAAAGCAATTCAGTCTGTTAGAATCGATCATGAGGGATTTGTCATTTTGAACGAAGTCCCAGTCACTTTCATATCTTGGCTGCTGAATAAAAAACTTCATTCAAAATTATGTATATACTATACTTGAGGCCTTCATGATATAGACATGTTTATATTATAACTCAGTAGTCTGAGTGGTGCTCTGACTTGCAGCCACACAACACATCCCTCCAGATGGCAAGCACTCCTGTCCTGTGTCAAGCACTGCTGTTTCAATTGGGCTCTACTTAAGGGAAATGTTATTTTATTTGTAAACAATAAAATAACATTTTATCGGAAAGCCATCAAAATAATGGTATGCTGAGCCAAAATGTTAAACCATAGAAATGCATAGGACATCAGTAGGGGTACAGTTGAAGCATTGTTTAAATGAAATGTATTTTTAATCAATGTATTGAATTGTAGTGCAGAGCGATGTGTTAAACAGAGATGAGTCTACCCCTTCTAGAATGTCGTTAGCCAATCAGAGTGCTCTCTCAAACCACACAGCTGCATAAATACTCATTAATGCACATGCAAATTGTCCTTAACACGTTTTTACAATCAATCCGTATGTTTAGTGAATATTTTTTTCTACTCAAAAGAAAACATCCAATAAAAGTCAGTCAGTTTAGCTATAAAGTATTGTGGCAGGGTGGAAGCCCTACACCTGGGAAATATGTAGTTGTATTGTATATTTTTGCGTTATTTGTTGTAAATTGATTTAATTAATTGTTTAACTGCTGTGGTGCTCCGCCGGGCACGATTACCTGTCTGCGTGGAGCAGCAGCTGAAAGCAATGAGCTGTTCCAGCAGGCAGGTGGGCGTGTCTCAGCAGAGCGTTAGTATAAAAACACAGCGATTACTGTGATCGGGGCTGCTGCAAGGCCTGCCGTTTTCACGGCACCTTTGATTTATAGTTTGTTGTATTGTGTTTTATTTTGAGTGTTTGTACAGTCATGTATCGTCCTCTGTGCGCTACCATCGCTGGTAGCGTCACATGACATTATTGTTTACTTTTTGTTTATGTTTATTGATTAAATCCCATGTGCCTGTGTCGGCGTATCAATGTCAATCTCTCTACCTCAGTCTCTTCTGTGTTCTCCTCGGCCGCCTGAGGCAAGTATACCAGGACTTTACCACAAGTATACATTTACTTTATTTGAAAAATTTCTCATAATTAAACTTTTTCCAACAATGCAGATTTCACTTTATTTTTAAAACCTTGTGTGTGTTTAAGAACAGGATTTCAAAATAATTCAGCCCTAGTGTAGCCTTGAAAACTGGTATAATAACACACAGTCAACATTTAACATGTGTTAGTGCACAGGCCACCAAGTTTTAAAATAACTGGAGTTTTAACATGATCCAAAGAGCTCTTCAAACATGGAGATGCAGTAGTCTGTTTGAAGACAGAAATACTGAACCATGTCAATTAGCAAGTCTGTCTTCAGGGAGTTTAGACAGTAAAGTGGGTATCACAGAAGTTGTGGTTGAGTTGCATTGTCTGGTTGGGACACATCAGTACAATTTTCTTCCAAGTCACAAACCTTAATTTGAACTTCTGATAGATAAACTGAGCTGGAATAATCATGACCCTTTGCAGACCAGCATTGCAGCATGAGCAAAACCTCGGGTCCAAAGACCCAAGAGACTGGATGGATTTATTTGACTCTTCCTATGTTGCTGTCTGGAACAACATTGAACTGATTATCAGATTTGATCAAAATAGCCTATTGTTATTTGTGGAATGCATAGAATACTGTTAACACGTTGGGTGTAAAGGTTGGCTTTGGCTGTGGTGGCCCAGCTTCAGCACCATTCACAGAACATTAATGTATCTTTTTTACAAACTGCACATAGTCCAGCACATTTTGAAGTTATTAAAAGCATAAATGATATAGATAAGGATCAGGGGACCCTATAAGCACAGCAGAGTACAAGTGAAAGAGAGTAACATGGATTAGTTGGCAAAACTACCTCTTCTCTTTCAAACTTTTATAATTTCTTACTAGTTGTAATTTCTTCTGTGGTCAAATTAGCTTACCACCATCTGCAAGATATTGCTAGAGTTCATACATACCTTTCTTTACATGATGCTGAGGTTTTGTCTCTTCACGTATTGATTATTGTAATGCTCTTCTAGCTGGGTTGCCTGCTCGACAGTGAATAAGTTACAGAATTTTGACTGGTACTAAATGGACTGAACATATTACACCAGTTTTACTGCATTGGCTTCCTATTAGTTTCTGTAGCACTTTTAAAATTCTGTCATTCACCTTTAAAGCACTTTGGGGTCTTGGACCTACATATCTATCAGAACTGCTTCAACCAAACAACCCTGACCACCAGCTGTGATCAACAAATTGAGGGCTGCTGGTTTCACCAGTGTCTATATATGTCACACCTGGAAGTCGCAGTTTTTCCCCACAATGCTCCGGCACTGATGCTGATTCGCAGGCAAAGTTTAAGTCATGGCTAAAGGTTTATTTGTTCTCTCAAGCCTTTGGAGTGTGATTTTATGTTTTTATTTTGTGTTTTTTTTTCTTTTCTTGTACTCTTTAATCTTGTTTTCATAGGCCTTTTTACTTATTAGATTGTAAAGCACTTGGATAGTTACACATGCGGTCTGTAAAAATTAACATAAGTTTACAGCAATGAGCTATTTAATTTAGACAACTGTACTTTACTGTAAAGATTTTTTCACTTAAACCCCAAAAATAAGTTGAACAACCAGCTTGTATAGTACAGGTGACTATATAGCACTCCATCTTTCCTCACGGGTCCGTTCACAGGGCAAGCTAAAGTGCAGCTTAAGGAAAGAATGCTGAGGTTAAGCTGAAGTTATGTAGGCCCAGCATTTGGGAGGCTATTAAGATACAGCAACACGTACTGGCAGAGCAAAAGGCTCGTTAATCAGCCAGATGTGGTATCAGCCATTGTACAATCTCCTCATTAAGCAGCTGTAGTCATTAGGATAATAGATTTAGATAAAATGGTATTTTATCATTTTCTAAGAAAAAGAAAGAGAAGCAACAACATTTTTTTTTTTTTTTTTTTTTACCTAGCTGCAGCCACTTAACATTTCATTAGATTTTCTTAGATCTTATTAATTTATTGCAATAAAAGATTAATTTTCATCTGGCTATCCAAGCCATTCTATGGGGGCATTTAGTTAATTTAGCGTGCGGGGCAGGTAGACACAAGATTTGCATAGTGAAAGGCTCCAGAGATCTCCACAAATCTGAGCTTTTTTTCTTCCAGCCACATCTGAACTGTCAAGCTGAAAATAATGCAGGAGCAAAATAAATATGATTTGTGTGGTGTTTAATAGCTTTGGATGTGTGTGTGTTTCACTTCAAAAATGATTTAACTTATTTAAGGGATAACATAACAGAATAAAAAAAAATAAGGGTCCTTTCTATTTTCTTTTGTAAAATGTAGACTAATTGTCATGCCCTGATTGTGAAACTGGGTTTATTATTATTACAGTCGCCACCACTTACAACGTGCAGGGTTATTTCGGGCAGACGTTTATATCAGACAAATAGCGTTTGCCATTCCCATTGATTTCAATAACAAAGGCATCATTTATAGTGTGTTATAAAATGGGTTGGGAGATATCTGTGTCCTGATTGGCTGATAGGCATTCCAAGCCATTGAATTATTACAGTACAACCAATGGTTAAAAACAAGTCCTAGCAACTAAGACTTTTTACAAACAGATATTATTGCACCAAGCGTTTAACAACGTTTAAAACAATAATTTTGAATTGGCTGCCATTTTTTCCCCCAATAAAAAACAATAATAACATGTCACCTTCCTCCATGTAAATTTTAACTTGTTTGGTGACTCCAATGTCCACACATTCCTGGAGGATTTAAACCGCAACAGTTTGGTAACGGAACCGACAGTAATCATTTTTTTAAAAAGTTCAGGAAAAAAAATGAAACTGTGAGTACTACAAGACACCTCTCTCAGTACTGCTGAAATTAATACAATTGAAGCCAATAAAGAAGAGCAGAATACTAAAAAAGTAACCGCGTGGGCTGTGTCAGTTTTTAATCATTGGTCAGCACAAACAAAAAAATATGGACTAGAAAACTGCACCTAAGACTGAAATAAACACAGTTTTAAGAAGTTTCTTTGCTGAAGTGATAACATCAGCTGCACACAGTATTCAGTTAGCAGCTACGCAACCTTGTGAGCTGGCCAGAATCGTTTTTTTAAATTCTCCCACAGTGCGACGATCTAAAAACCTAATTTCAGATACCCACTTTAAAAGAGCAAACAGCGTCTTCATTTCTATCCTGAAAACTTACACGCAACAACAAAAAGACAAGTCACAACATCACCCTGCTGGATCCCAAACAGACTTAAGTCATCGGTACTCAGGATGCAGGTATCTCCCAACCCATCTTATAAGGTGGTTTAAGAAGCTATTGCGCACCAGCTAAGAAAGACAGGAAGTCCTGGAGTTACATCCTCTCTGCAGTACCGTCGTCAACTCGTAAACAAAAGGCAGAAACAAACTCCCCTACTCAGCAAACAGTGCCACCTACTGCACAATCTGTCCAACTGTGTAACCAGCCATTTAATTTAGAAAACTGTACATTCCCTGGTACAGTCAACTTCATGAGACAAATACTGAACATATTCTGATAATTTATTTGAATTTATTATTAAAAATAATTTGTTTATTAAATTCATTGGAACTATTACATTTATTGGACCTATTTTTTCCTAGCGTAGTAATATATTTAGGAGAAAATAAACCAATATTCATTTTTATTTCTAAAAACTAGTAACCCATTTTATAAGCGCAACAAGACACTTCAGGGCTAAAGGCTCAACTTGCAGTTATTCTAGTGCAACCAACACCCTGTCATGTCTTATTGCTTACTTAAGCACACCGTATATTGCGGGCAAACTCAGTTGTGTGGATCTCATTATGTGCCATTCACATAGATTTAAATAACAAACGCACTGCTTTATACTGTAGTAATCACTCTTACCAATCCACAAATCAGCTGTTTTCACCTCATCACCTTACCATTCACATATATTTCAATAAAAAGTCACCACTTTACTGTAGAATTTGAACCATCCTGCCATAGAGCCAGAGTTCCACTGTAAGATGTGCTCAATATGACCGTGTTGTATCTGTTGTAACGTATGTTTGTGTATTGTGTTGTAGCTTTGGCAATACTTGTTCTGCTTGTCATGCCAATAAAGCACACTTGGGGGTGTGTGTGGAAATGACAATTTGAAAGAAAGAAGTGGGATCTGGTGGCAGGAGAATTGAGAGAGCGAATTGAGAGGTCGAGTTTGTGAGTGAGAGGAGAGGAATGAGAGCCATTGTTCACAAAAAGCTAAAAAAATAATAAATACCGCAGATTCCTACTGCTTTGAACCGCAACTGTTGTCTGTCTCATTATATTCTGGAAACCCCGCAGCTCAGCGCTACAATATGTAAATAAATCCTGTTCACCTGCGGGGAGTATCAACTTCAACCTCTGTCTCAATCTCCTGCCTGTCACTCGGCCGCGAATGCATGCATCCACACGGCAGACGGCCACTCTGTCACAAGCATTAATACCCTGTATCTTTCTAAACAAGGGATTTAGGGGAGCTCCCTAATAAAAGCTGAATTTCAAAACAATAATAATATAGTACAGTAATTGTTACATCTGTGTATAATGGTATTTAAAACAGGATTCATTTATCCCTTATCCCTTAGCCCTTACTCTGGTCCCATCGCAGTCGGATACACAACGGATTACTGTACTTTTTATTACATTCATAGTTTTAAATACATATTTTTTATTAGTGTAATGAGTTTTTTTTAATAAATATTTTTAACCACATACACACGTGTTTGTTTTGTTTACTGTACTGGTGATTGGGGGACATTTTGAATGTCAGGTTACTGTGTGGGAGTTTATACCGTCCATCGCTTACTGCGGGTGAATCACGGTAACACAAACACACCCGTTCTATTATCTTATATACAGTTTAAACAAACCTTTTTAGTAAAGAAAAAAAAAACTTTTTTGAAACCTTCTTGATGTAGCAGGTAATTAGGCTAACCTTTGACTTTTCCAAAGCAGTGATTAGCACTCTGCCCTTTCTGATTTTTTTATTTTTTTTTACCACATTCCCTATGCTCTCAGGTTTTATGATGAACAATGCACAGTATTTGCCCTTTTAAAAGATGGGAATGAAGTCAGATCAAAATTGCAGCAAAGACTGTTTCTATGTTCAATTCTTAATAAAATATAACTGCCTGGTTTGCCAGTCACAAAAAGATATTTAAAGACATGTACAGTAAGTCTAACTACAAACTAAACTGGTATTTTTTACAATCCTGAGATTTTTGTAGTATAGTTCTAAATATAGCTGTCTAGAATGAAGTGCATACACCAGGAAACAAAAAATACATTGCACATGAAAACATCGAATAGTTTATTATTAGTTTATTTAGCAGACGCCTTTATCCAAGGCGACTTACAGAGACTAGGGTGTGTGAACTATGCATCAGCTGCAGAGTCACTTACAATTACATCTCACCCGAAAGACGGAGCACAAGGAGGTTAAGTGACTTGCTCAGGGTCACACAATGAGTCAGTGGCTGAGGTGGGATTTGAACCGGGGACCTCCTGGTTACAAGCCCTTTTCTTTAACCACTGGACCACACAGCCTCCTATGCAGAATAGTGCAGAATATAGTTAAGAAGCAATTGTGCAATAAGAACATAAGAAAGTTTGCAAACGAGAGGAGGCTATTCAGCCCATCTTGCTCGTTTGGTTGTTAGTAGCTTATTGATCCCAGAATCTCATCAAGCAGCTTCTTGAAGGATCCAAGGGTGTCAGCTTCAACAACATTACTGGGGAGTTGGTTCCAGACCCTCACAATTCTCTGTGTAAAAAAGTGGCTCCTATTTTCTGTTCTGAATGCCCCTTTATCTAATCTCCATTTGTGACCCCTGGTCCTTATTTCTTTTTTCAGGTCCAAAAAGTCCCCTGGGTCGACATTGTCAATACCTTTTAGGATTTTGATGCTTGAATCAGATCATCGCGTAGTCTTCTTTGTTCAAGACTGAATAGATTCAATTCTTTTAGCCTGTCTGCATACGACATGCCTTTTAAACCCGGGATAATTCTGGTTGCTCTTCTTTGCACTCTTTCTAGAGCAGCAATATCCTTTTTGTAACGAGGTGACCAGAACTGAACACAATATTCTAGGTGAGGTCTTACTAATGCATTGTAAAGTTTTAACATTACTTCCCTTGATTTAAATTCAACACTTCTAACAATATATCCGAGCATCTTCTTGGCCTTTTTTATAGCTTCCCCACATTGTCTAGATGAAGACATTTCTGAGTCAACATAAACTCCTAGGTCTTTTTCATAGATTCCTTCTTCAATTTCAGTATCTCCCATATAATATTTATAATGCACGTTTTTATTGCCTGCGTGTAGTACTTTACACTTTTCAATAGAGAGATATATTCACTTCTCAGCAACATGGAAATATGGTCCATAACTTGACTGTTGAAATAAATAAATAAATGAAATGTATCTATAGATTTCTTGTGCAGCAGTTTGTAGTAAATGCTGCTCAATGAAAGAAAATGGAAATCAGAAAAAATGAGATGTTTGAATATATAAACTGCATTGCACTGGCACCTCATCAGACTTAATTAGTGCTTTTAGATGGTAATGGTTGAACCACGTTAGTGGAGATATTAACAAGATTATTGAAACAAGCCCTGTAGACAGGTAACTGGCCCCATGAGACACCTAATTCTTGTGAATATTGAGCCCTATGTGAAACTAGTATCCTCATACAAACTCCTGTATGCTATGGTAGTTATAGATAGTCCCCTCTTACAAAGGTGTCTATAAGCTAAAAACCTTTTTGATTTATTTCTTGATTAATGCAACAGCACTATATATATACTGGACACTGTAATACCAAACTACATTTTTTGTGTATCCTCCAATATCCCAAAATACTTTGTGCTATGTTTGGCGAAATACTCAGGCGCCCGAAGGACTTGTTATCAGTGAACACTCCGCACTAGGTATTCATTTTTATGCTTCAAAAAATCTGTCAGGACATCTCTGTTAAACTAGTGGGGAAAATAACAAAAACACAACGTTAAATTAGGTGACTGCAAAAATGAAATGCGAGTTAAAAGTATGATCGGGGATGAACAAATTACGTAATTTGTCAGCTATGTTTGAAATAAAATTAAGAGGACCAGAATTAGGCTCAGGCAAGATATGAAGGCAAAAACAAAGATTGTTTTGTAATTAACAGCTTTTTCTGAGTTTAATTATAAAACAGAATCAGCTCAATTTGTTTATAGGGACTTCATATGATTCAAAATAAAACCTGAAAACTTCAAGCCCTACTTGTGTGTGTGTGTGTTCGGATTTACTTTTTCCACAATACTTGTTATATTTCATTTATGCAATATGGACCTCTGTTAATATGGGGCATAACACATTATTTTAAAGTAAAATACAGTGCATGGTGGGATACTATCGTATTAATTTCCACGGTTCTTTGCGCTGCTGGGAATTGTAACTGAACTATTCTAATGGTGTGTGGACGCATTAAGCCTGACTAAACATGAAACGGTACTTCAGTGTGGATGCTTTGAGCTGGATTAATTAGAGCGGTTTCGAGTACGGTTCTCGAGACCGGTTATGTAGTATGGACAGGGCCTTAGTTATTAGGTATTCATACATATTTCCATTTAATTAGCTTTCTTTTTGATGCAAAATATTCATAGTTCTTCATAATGAAAATACTTAAATAAATGCTGCTCTCTAGTAACTTTAGGTGGTGTAATGGGTCCTCTGAATACCTCTAGTTTAATTAATATAATTATGAATGTGGCGAGCTGACATTTGTATTTATTTTTTAAAATTTAGAGTGCCCAATTATTTTACCCCAATTTTCTCCCAAATTTAGAATGCCCAATTGTGTTTCCTCACAGCGGCAATGCCCTGAATGGTAAATGCTAACACAAGTGAATGCATCTAATTAAAATGCCAGACATCACCCACTCCTGACTCTTCAAGCAATTGGAGCTTCATACAAGTAAAACCTTTTTAAGTGCTTTTATCATTAGGGTGTGTGTTTTGTAATAACAAGGTCTGCTACACATAATTATATAGCGCAAGATAACAATCAGTGTTCTTACATCTAGATGTGGCAAACCTTAGACATTAATTGTTGCATATTCAAATGTACTGGTGTAACACTATTCTTTGTGTGGAATACATTATTGTGTTTGCATTTGAACGGTGACAGCAAGATATTCGACATGACTAACAGAAAAAGCAGCGGCAATCTTTCTGGCTGATGCTGTTGTGACAACCATTTATTTTCTTTTGTTGCCCATACAGTAACGTGGTGGGGTGATCTGTATTTATAGTTCAAGGGACAGGCAGTGTTTTGTTTCCATTACGTACACAAGAGAACACTGGGTGACCTTCCATGTATTATCTTTCAACTTGCAGAGCATCCACATCCATTTGTTGCATACTCAAGGGAGGAAGATTAAACCTGGAGTGAAAGAGAAAGCAATTTCTGCACCGATAGATTAGGCTTTTGGAAACACAGTTTTGTTGTAGCCTTCATTGTAGAAATAAAAACAAAACAAACTGGGCTATTGTTTTCCATATAGTAAAACACCTTGCAGCAAGTGCCAGTTCATACAAATAACAATTAGCAAAATTATTTTGATGAATTTATTTCAATTTACAAACAAACCTGTTTATATAATTTTAGGAATATTACCTATCTAGTGTGGAATACATTTTTGTTATCCCACTCGAGTGGAATGTTATGAGTGGACTAATGTTATCTCATTGCCTGTTAAAAATGTGGAAACATCTATTATTATTTCTATTGGACTACAGCAGGACTACATATTTTGCATATATATATATATATATATATATATATATATATATATATATATATATATATATATATATATATATATATATATATATATAACCCTCTTTAATATGTCGCTTGCAGTTAACCTGCAAGGTGGGTGTAATGACCGGCAGGCTGGTTTGATGTTAATCCAGGCCAGAAGGCAGTATAAAGAGTACAGACAGGGATTGTGGGTGCAAGCACACAGCACACTTATTTTAGTAGTCAAATGCTTCAGACCACACATAGCCTAGTTTCACAGTTAACATAATATTTAGCCCACTAGTTAACCCACATTACATCTGAGGCACATCTATATAACTGAGTGAGCTGTAAGCTTAAGCTACCATTTGTACAGATAACAGCAACAGCGATTTGATTTGTACAGTAGCCTGTACAAGAAAGTGAAAGTTATTTGGGACTTAAAGTAATTTAGTGTAAATCCCTTTGTTATTTTATATTCTTGTCTTTTGTGTTCTCATGTTAATATTTAAGAAATGTATGTTTTTTTCACAAAGAAAATGTGTTTTAGTCTTTACTTAAACCTGACTTTAATACATCCACCCAATTGGACAAGCAACAACCGATACAGGTATCTGGCCAGTCGTTGTGTAAAGAAAAGAAAGCAGAGTGTTAATTGGAAACCTGACATTGATAAAACTAGTCTAATGCATTTTCAACCAATGAACACAAGCACATTGTTTAACAGACCTGGCAAAACACAAAACAGGCTCCGCTGGCTGAATGCTTTGACTTTGGGAACACAATTATGCCCATCATTTGATATTGTACAGTATTTTTAATATTTACTTATATGTACAGTATCATTTTAGTTGTGAGCATTTTTAACTAATGTATTGAGATTTTCTTTTTTAGCACCTGTTTGCATTGCAAGTTGAAAAAAACTTGAGGCCCTTTTGGGATGTCAGGTTCATTGTTTCGCAAGAAAATGCAATTAGACAGACACAAGCACTGTGGTTAAGTTTTCCCTGGGATCTCCAGCCATGGATTATGCAAAGTAAACCCCATGCATTACCCAAGGAACATTAATGTTTGCTAATTACAATAAATGTTTCAATACTAATGGGTTTACAGAATCCATACACACAGATTGTTATTTAGTTATTTTCAGATTTTCTTGTATAAAGCCACTGTGTGAGTCCAATACGTGTTTATATGTTGTGTACAATGAGTTTGTTCTCATGCAACTGTAGATTATTTACTTTTAAGGGGTTATGCTTGACATAAACCCATAACAACCCTATAAAACCAGTCGCAGGTTATGCTTTGATGTGTGCTCGAGCATAACATTTTTAATTGTATTCAATATTTGTTATTGCCAATCATCGGACAGGAATTTAAAGTAATACACAAGCCATCAAACTATTCAAATAAACATTTATTGAGTGTAAAACTTGCACTTCGAGAAGTTTCTTACAATTAATTAAAACATGATTATTATCACTTACGTTACATATTTCAGTTGAGCCATCAGTGTCTAAGAAAGTAAATGTGGGAATATTGTATTTTTTTTTACCACAAACGTGGGTATATCTAGCATGGGATACATGAGTGGATAACATGCTTACCGGGACGTTTTGAAAGTGTCTGTTTACATTCCTATCCAGTGGATGCTGCTGAAATTCAGGACGGAGCTGTGTTTCTCTAGTTCAGACAACAATGCCACTGATATGTGTTTTATAACAACTTTAAAATGTCTGAAATAATTTCAAATTTCTATTGTTGTTTTGATTTGGACTCCGATTTCCTTGAGAACGAGTTTAGTCAAGAAATGCCAGCTACCGATCTGTCTGCGTGTGACTTATCCAAACAACCTGTAGTCCTTTCATTAACGCCAGTAACGGTAGCAAACAACAGAGAGGCTGTAAATTGACATGCTGAGCGCAAGGTTCTACCGGAAAGAGCAAAAGAAACCAAATCAACTGAATCACAGGTAATAAAAGCCTCACATGCCTTTCATATACAGTAATATCCCAGGACCTTACAATGGGAATTGTTTACGGCAAAGATAAAAGAAATACTGTTTCCAAAAGTGGCCCTTTGTAGTTAAGAGACAAGGTATTGCATCAAAACAGGGGACAGCAGATTGGCTTTGCTGACTATGGCAGAAGAACTGAGTGCCAGTCACAGTCCAGCACTGTTTGAAAGGCTTTTGTAGATCTCAGAGTGTTCCAGTGGGACTCTGGTTCTTTTCAATAAAAAAAACTGTCAAGGCAAGGTTGTATTGAGTGGGCTGTCATCAGTCAACACGCCTTTAATTGGCAGTAGCATGATAAGCCCATTGGCTAATAAGAGGGGCGCTCAACAGTGTGAAAGGGAACGAGTGCTTGATATCCTAATAAAACATGTTTGTTGTGATACCTGTTTTTGTTTTTTCATAATCCTGCCAAATGTATCTTCTTGCCAGCATCTGAATGTAAAATATGCCAAGTAAATTGTAGGCCCTTTGAGAACAACATAGGGGCTATCCTCTATTGATATTGAGATCTGCTGTGTTGCTTATCATGACTGACACTGGCATGCAAAAAGAAGATGCAGGAATGCCATTTGAATAAGAAATCACAAACATTAATGTGTGCTGTACTGTATAGTGACATTTTAGAACCTTTTTTGTCCAATGCCTGTATAATTCAACGCCTGTACCTGTATCAGGTTACTGTTGTGTTGGCAGTACATGGATTGTGTTGTTGCCATCTGTTTCCATGCAGTGGGTATTCCAGAAAGAAGTATGTTCATTAGCATGCAAAGTAGTGGAACAACCTTTAGTGTTCAAATAATGCCATCTGTCATGTGCATTCAGCAATACCTTTGATATTAACTATGCAGGACCTTATTATACAGGGCATTTTGTAATCGGTAGTAAGATAATCTTTCTAAAGTTTTTTGGTTGTTGATAAGTCTACATATCTCCAATTAAGGTCAAATCAGGCAAAGCATAACAGGATCCTAAACAATAAGGGCACCTGTATTAATGCGAATGCTAATAAAACTTATTAAAAGTTCACCTGGTGCTTGCAGACCCATTCAGTTCGTAGGACAGATTCACCAAATGTTTTAAAGATAAAAAACAAAACACAGTTTTCCAAAATGCAGGCAACCTGAATCTCTAAAAAACTGTTTTTCACTACTCCATTGTCTTCATTTTCTGCATCACTGCTTTGTGTTATCATTTTTTAGGCTGACAATACATTATCCCAAGATTACCATGCTATAGATTCATTCTCTCTCTCTCTCTCTCTCTCTCTCTCTCTCTCTCTCTCTCTCTCTCTCTCTCTCTCTCAGATAGAGTATATTACTAGCTCTGGCCTTTAATATTTGTTACCGTGTATTTACACGGTAGCTGCATAGTAAATGTTGTTATGCATAGTTATAATGTACTTAACTTGTAAATCTTTTTGCATGATATATAAGTGCACAATAGTATCAGAAAAGGGTTAGGGTTAGAATTAGGGTAAGAGTTAGGGATAGGGTTAGGATTAGGATTATATCATGCAAAAGAAAATGTATACATTAAGTACATTGTAACTATGCATACTAACATTGTAATTATGTGTAAGTACATGTGTATTTACTAAGTAACTACTATGTAAATGCACAGTATTTAGAGACACTTAATGTAAAGTGTTACTGTTTGGTTTTACTAATTTAACTTTAACAAATACTTGACAAATGTTCTGAATGTCCTGATTTAAACCAGAGGAAACACATCTGAAAATCTCAACTTCTCTGTGATATCATGCCCACCATTTTATAAATATGAATCTGCTTCATAAAAACGATGCATCTAAGTAGTGTAATCTGATCATCACATCCTTTCAAAGCATATCCCACATCTTCACACATCTCTAGCGGTGTCAGGTAGCAGCACGGTGCACCCCAATAAAAGTCAGTGGATGCACCTATTTACTATTCTCCTCCAGAGTTTCCCCAAGCTTACCTTTACACAGTAGCTGCAGCTTCAGTCTGCCCAGAGTCACGTGCAGCAGTGTATGCTATGAATGTGTTTCCAATGACACCAATTGCAATACAAACTCTTGCTGGCAATAGATGTTATCAGGGATGTAACTGGTGAATGAACACAATGGCCTATCAGTTTTAGAAATGTTTTATTTTTGTATTTTTAGACACCATCAAAATGTTATTTTAACATTTTCGGAAAATGCCTACTGCTTCGGCAATTGTATACAGTAAATGAAATTCCAAGACCACACTGGTTGTGAAATATATTCAATTATTATGAAGCAAAATACGATTTCACCAACGATGCCCTGATTTCACCAAAAACACCACATAAAAAGATACATTTTGTAAGGATTCTTTATTCCTTGAGGATCTGAATGCTCAGTTTTAAAAAAAGAAGCATTTTTCTTTTTGTATGACTGCTGCGTGTATTAAATACTTTTGAGAGCTTTGTGGATGACAAATGCACTTTATTTATTTTGAAAGGGATTACAGTACCTGCTCATGACGAGACGTAACATATGTAAGATATGTAAATATAACATACATTATAGACTTGCAATATAACATTTAAACATGCATTCTCTAGTCTAGCAGCAACAGTCCAATTTTGTAAAAGGATTCATTCATCCGAAGAAGAACGTTTGGCACGAGCGATATCCATGCCATACAAAACTCACTTGAGTTGTTACATCATCTTCTTTACTGAACAGCGAAAAGAGCATCTGCTGACTGCTGTGGTGTGCTTTTAAAGAGGCCATTGTGTTTCTCCTTAAGTCTGATCCATGAGGATATTCAGATGAATATTTGTTGTGATTGGTTTCATAATGACATTTGAGGCTGCTCGTCTTGAACAGACTACAGTGTGCAAGCGATTTGTTGCAGACACAGAGGTTTACAACTGTCAATGAAAGCAAACTCTTCCTCCCATTTTGTCTTAAAGCCTCATACTTTCGTTTATATCTAGTGAAGGGTTTGCTCAATGTGATTGTTTCATCGAAACAAAAGAGCACTTGATTAAAAATTATGAAACTGACTTTCAACTGCACATCAGCTTTCACTCGAGGTGATCAAAATATGCATTTATATTATTATTAATTAGTTATTTAGCAGACGCTTTTATCCAAAGCGACTTACAGAGACTAGGGGGTGAACTATGCATCAACAACTGCTGCTGCAGAGCCATGTACGCGCGTAGTGTCGAAGGCCATCAAGTAACGAAATGTCCTGACTCCTTGCAGTGAACATGCAGGCTCAAAGACAGAGGAGGGGAGAGAAGAAAGAATAATAAACACGAATGAATACAGAGAACAAAAATAATAAACTTCTGTTCATTTTTACTTTTTCTCTCTTTTAGTTTTAGTTTGTTATTCTTTCTTCAGTTCATTCGAGCCAAGTGTGTGTCACCCAGCATTTCACCGGGAGCCGCACTTGAACTGCCCGGGAGCCGAGATTTGGCCACCACTGGTATAGATGCTGCTGTGAGATGCATAAAAACAGTTTTAGAAGTAGTGGGCTCATTATGTAATTGATTCTTGAAGAAGCTACATTGTATGTGAGAAAACCCTGTGGGTGGAATGGATACGCAGCTCCCTGCTGTGCAATGCGCTTCCATACCTTCTTTATAGGAAGAGCAGACTGTGAGCTCCAGTCATTGCCTTTCTGGGCGGGCTGGGATCCAACTCCATTATGGGGATTTTTTATTTTTTGGATTCTGTTTAGCAGATGGCAATTTCCTTTGTGTTAGGATAAACGGTTTCACTCCAGGCGGAGACAAGAAACCTGGATGTGATCCTACTGATAAAGAGCTTACACCGACAGCTTACATTGACAATAACTGGCTGCAGGAAATATTGTAGTAAAGAGAGGATCTCTTAGAGCAGTGGTTTTCAAACTTTTTAGGCCCCGTACGTCTTGCAAAAAAATCTAGTCTACCGCGTACCCCCATCTGAGATAGAGTCATAATATACCTATGAAAACAGAAAAAATGGTATTTTAATTACTAGGCTTAAGTACTTATTGATGTTAACTGAAAATATTTCACCTACTAATGTGATGGAGGTGCCTTCATTTTATCACAGATTTCAGTAACACTACACACTGATTAGTAAACAATGCAGCCCATACACATACAGAATAACATACACAAGGGTATGTTATTCTGTATTTTAAAATGAACCAATAGGACTTACAAAAAAAATAAACAAGCCTCGATTTGCTGGCTCAAAAAGCACACAGGGAAGGAGGAGGGGCTAGAGTTCAGCCAAGTACTGTTCATGGAAAACTGCTGTTAAACTAATGAAATTAAATAAAATTAAAACTAAAAATGCTATGTAAAATTATTTCAAAATCCAGACCAATAAGTATGGCAAAGTGAGTCCAAAAACAGGTTATGCTTTTGAAAAACAAAACCTAGGGTTCTAATTTAAAACAAAATCAGAAAGCAATTCTCAACAAAAGTAGTGCATTTCTTCCAACAAATGCATTAGTGTATCGAGAAAAGACGGGGCATTTTGCATAAAAACAATTAAAAATATACAAATACAGGCATTTTTTATTTTCATTTTTTTAAATCAGGTAGCATGCGGAACTGTGTGAATATTGAATAACACACTGAATATGTGTTTTTTTTTATTATTATTATTTTATTTATTTAACTCGAATGTTATCGTTTAACACTTGAGCGGGACATTTAAAATGCTGTGTGTGTCTTGTGCAGTATCGAATCCAGCCAGAATAAGCACATTGTTTTGAAGTGAATATTTCCAAAAGCTAAATTTGATGAAAGTAGAAAGGTGACATTGATATCATGCAGTCAAAAATGACTTTTAGCAAAATGCTTACATATTAGTGTTTAGTGCAGTCGTCTGTTCATGTTGGTTGATGGACACTCGCTATATGATATGAACACACTCAATAGGTCTGGAGTAGGGAATCCAATTCCAGACACTTCCAAATCCCAGAAGTTAGGGATTTTTTTTATAAATCTGGCGATTCCATTTTTGTAATAATAATACCGTGCTTTTGCTTTTATTAGCCTAATAATTAGCAACATGCATGTGTAGGCTAATGCTGTCACTCGACAAGGAGTTCATCAACGAATCAGTCATAGTGAAAAAACACATAACGCATTGCAAGTAAAGATAACACAGTCGTGTCGCTCCAGCTCCAGCGCAGTGATTTCACTGTCTAAGCAGGGTGGAACAGCTGCCTGCTCAACTCAATAATACTGTTATTTAAAAACATAAACATAGACAAAGTGCACTGAACTGATTAAACTACAAACACTGAACATTTAAACTCCGGAAAGTAAACGTACCTAGTAAATACTACACATTTTTAAAAGAAGCAACATCATCATTTTTTTTTTTTTTAATTTATTTATTTTTAGCCTACAGACGGCAGAACCACTACCCTGCTGTTTAAATATGTCATTTTAGCCATGTGCGCTCAACGTTTACTCACTGTTTATAGTTAACCTCGCCCTCGCGTTTTGAGTTCTGCACCACGTCACCGCACGTATATATACACATATACACACACAGTTGAAGTCAAAAGTTTACATACCCCAATGAAAATATATAATTTTTAGAAATGTCTCTAAAACAAATAATTACAGGAAAAATCTTTTGTAGCAAGTTTTGCTTTTATGGATGAGGAAAAAAAGTTACAAGAAATAGATGTCTACAATTATTTATTTCAGCATTTTTTTTTTTGCAAAACTCAAAAAATGCCAATTCTAAAGTATTCATACCCTGACAAGGAAAATGAAATGAACAGCTAGTTGAGGCACCTTCAACAATAATAACCTCTTTTAAATGATTAGGATATTTGATCAGATTCTTCTTTAGTGATTCCTGACCATTCTTCAACGCAAATTTTTTTCAGTTCATTCAAATTCCGAGGACTTCTCTTGTGCATAGCCTCATACAAAAGATTCTCAATCGGATTTAGATCGGGACTTTGACTAGGCCATTGCAGAACCTTGATTTTATTCTTCTTTAACCATTCTGAAGTACATTTAGATGTGCGCTGTGGATTGTTGTTGTTTTGTAGCAGAGGGTTTTACCATGTATTGGAACCAAAGTTCCTGTGCCATTAGAGGAAAAACAGCCCCACAGAAGGATATTACCACCTCCATGCTTGACAGTAGGTTTGGTGTTCTTTTCTTTGTACGCCTCACCCGACTTTCTCCAAACGTAACGACTATCAGTATGACCAAATAGCTCGATTTTTGTTTCATCCACAAAACCTTTGACCAGAACTTATATCCATCATTCAAATGCCATTTTGCAAACTTTAAGCGATTGTCCTTGTGACGTTTTCCTAAGAGTGTCTTTTTCCTTGACCTGCGACCATGGAGACCTTCACCATGCAATACTCGACCTATGGTTAAAATGGAAACCCCAGTCCCACTTGCAGGCAGTTCACTTTGAATATCTTTAGCAGTCAATCTCGGATTGTTGTTTGCCTTCTCCACAATTCTTCTACTTGTTCGTGGTGAAAGAACATTCTTTCTTCCAGACCGAGGGAGCGTTGACAGTACCATGAGTCTTGTACTTCTTGATAATAAAAACAATAGTTGAAATTGGGATACTCAAATACTTAGAAATCTTCTTGTATCCTTCTCCAGCTTTATTACAATAAATCATTTTCTGCCTAATGTCTTCAGATAGCTCTTTACTTTTTCCCCATATTGACTTATTGGTAATGACATCAATCATCCTATGCCTAACCCTTTTTATACTCTCTAAGAATGTTCACCTACAATCCAGCATTTTCTAGACTTTTCTAGAATTAGATTCTGTATTATCATATTGAAATTTCTAGCACCTTGTAGACAATACTATCATAGCATCAAAGGGTATGAATACTTCTGAATTACATTTTTGGAGTTTTGCAAAAAAATTGCTGAAATAAATAATTGTAGATATCTATTTCTTGTATTTTTTTCCTCATCCACAAACGCAAAACTTTTGTTACAAAATATTTTATATTTTGTAACAAAAATATAA
Source organism: Acipenser oxyrinchus oxyrinchus (assembly GCA_030684275.1). Taxonomy (NCBI): domain Eukaryota; kingdom Metazoa; phylum Chordata; class Actinopteri; order Acipenseriformes; family Acipenseridae; genus Acipenser; species Acipenser oxyrinchus. Next base: position 18,664,413 of record CM060250.1, read on the forward strand.
AATATAGTAAATTACTATAATTAAATTGTCTTTTTCTTCCCAAACATGTTGCATCATTTTCTCAGTATGCCATAACACATAACGTTAAATGGCTATAGTTTAGTACAGAATATTTAATTCTAAGAAAAGGTTTTAGATGTTCCAAATATAATTTTAAATTTTGAAGAAATGTTTTTAATATGTAGAGAATGTATGTTTTATGGTGTAATACTACTACTAATAAGCCTTTAAAACTGCTCATTATCGTTTTGCTGTTGGTCTTTGGTATTCTAGGGTTTATTTTCACTTTACAGGATGCCAAGATTTTTTGATACAACACAAGGTTATTTCATGTCCTGTATTGGGTCAGGTGGACCTGGAAAGATAAATGAGTTCAAAGTAAGGCTGGGAAACAAAATAATCAGACCAAAAGAAAACATTTGGGCTTTGACTTTTTAATTAAAAAGTTTAATATCTCACACGACTGATTACCAAGCTGTCTGAAATGAATTATTCTAAATATCACTATCTCATGTGTCACTGTTACCAGAGGAACGCCTCTGAAGAATCTGTACATTATAGTAAAGCCATGATATATTCCCTCAGGAATGCGACTGGTAGTTAAAGGAGGCGCTGGTAATGATGCAGTGGCTAGAGTAGATATCTTTCAGTATGATATCAGGATGAGGACACAGTAGCTCAGCCAGGATAAAGGTAAAATGACCAACTTACTTTTGAGAATAAAGGTAGCCTAATCGTAAAGAGTCTTTGCTTCACATAGCGCTGGAAAAATAGAAGACTTCAGATGAAAAGCTAATCAAGTCAGTGAAGCATAATTATCTGCATAAATCGACTATGTTCCTTAATATCAAGACATAGTGTTTCTGATTGAAAGCTCTGATGATAAACGTATACTGCCTTCAATGCTGGTTCAGCGGTAGGCAGGGGTGTAGTGCTGTGGGTCTGCAGGGAGCCCCGACCCCTCACTTCGTGGGCAGGGAGAGCACCACTTTGTACTTCACGTGTACAATATTTAACTGTTTTATTAATATATAACTGTATAATTAATGTATTTATTATTATATTTAACTGTTTTATTAATATATATATATATATATATATATATATATATATATATATATATATATATATATATATATATGTGTGTGTATATAGCCCATACAAATAAGCAAAGAATACCATAGCCGTGAGAAACCCTTGAGAGATAAATAATGAAAATATTTGAATACAGCATGTCTGGTCGAGAATGAATAAAAGAGCTGAAGGGAATCTGTATCAACGCTGTGCTGAGGTGTCAGCATTTTACAATTAGATGTATTAATTGGAACAGTTATTTTTAGACCCATATATCAGAAATCAAGTAGATAAAATAAGCTAAACATTTATTTAAAATATAAAACTCAATTGCAACAAACAAATAAAGGGTACCTGTGACCTTACACAACTCTTTTTTTGCAAACAGGCGCACTTCTGTTTCAAAACATCAGTCTCGTTTGCTCTTAAGCGACAGTGAGACGAGACGAGACGATTTGGAGGGGGGGGGGAGGTAGTGTTACACATAGGATTAATAACAATAATTTCAAGATTTAATCCTTATTTTTATGTTTAAGTTAATAAGTTATATGAAGGTGTTGTATAATTATATAAGTGAAGTTATGCTATTTTGCTTTGTTGTCCCTCTCTCAAACAGCTTGATATTACTGTACATGTCTTAATATAGCACTACACCCCTGGCAGTGGGGCTTATTAAAAATGCCTCATATATGCAAATTAGTTCTTTACCAGTTAATTGAAAAAATGTCTTGCTCATCCCACATAGACTTAAGCTTTGTTTTATGATTAAAATGCAATATATTTAACTCAAAAAACTTTTAGTGTCATTTGGGCATTTTTCAAAATGCTGCTTCGGCATTTTTTTTTTTTTTTCTTTTAATGTTGCAGCCCAGTGGGCATTTGCATGGGAAAAGGAGTATTGCTTTATGAAAATGCTTATAAGATGTATTCGACTTTCTTAAGCATTTGCTAGTTAAAAGATGTGTGCCGTGGTAAAAACTGGTATCCAGGAAAAAAAATGGTTAATAATTTTACAACCACATTAAAATATTCATGTAAAGAAAGAATTAAAATAGTGTCTGGAGACTTTTTCATACATTTTGTCTGTGTTTCACAAACAAATGTAACAAACAAGAATGTAACCATTTTCTTGTCTTTTATAGTTCTAAAATTCTAAAATATGTTATAAACATACATTATATATATATATATATATTTTTTTTTTTTGCCAAGACCTAGGTTCTTTCGTGGTTATGCTTTTCATAAGACAACTTCAAAAATTCCAAAGAAACAATCTATCTAAACAGATTTGACACTGATACAGATGTTTCAGGAGATGATAGAATGTCACAGGAAGCAAAGCTTTGCCACAGCAAAAACTACAGCAATCTTTCATTTAAAACAGCTCCATCTTTCCAAAATTGTCAGAAGTTAATGTGATGTTGTGTTAATTGATCTACTACAAACCATGACCATTAGGTTTTGCAATATACTGTATCACTGACATTACAATGCCAAAGGCTTTTCTCAGTTAATTACGGTATAGTAGATACTTGGTACTCCTCACACCATTAATGGACTATAAAATGCATTGTAATAGGTTGGATGTTGCAATTAGATTCCCTCCCAGACTGTATTAGACTTATTCAAACAAAGCAGAACATTGTGTTACCATATCCAATCAGGGACTTGACTGCCATGGGCGACGATCTCTACTGTAAGGTGGGGGGGACAAAACGTGTGGCAATTTAGGACAAATTCTTATAAACACAGATGGCGAGTATTGAAACAGTAATAGTGATAAGAAAAGTTTTTAATGTGTATTTCAACTATAAACGAATTGGCTTTAGAAACGCTATGTTTAATCGCATTGTTACTTGACAAATTAGAGTGATTTGTCACTCACCCTAATATTCTTCAAATAGGTTTTTCCTTATGTCTGATCTGGAACATAATTCCTTTTCCAGTTCAGGCAGATTGATGCCATCCAGAATGTCATGGTGTGTGTGACAAACTGCTATGGAGTTCAGTCTGCTTTGTGTTATACTGCTGTGCAGCCAGGACTTCAGCTGCCGTAGGCTGCTAAAACTGCGTGAGCTGAAGATGCTGGTGAAATGAGCAGCCAACGTAAAAGTTGTTCAACTTGTGGGAAAAGTCTCCTGACTTCGGTTGTCAGTTCTTGCATTATTGTTGCGGCTTCAGCAACAGATCTGTGTTGATTTACTCTACTGTTTAAGCACAAGTTGCATCATTTGTGAATCCTGGTTGAGTTCAGGAAATTTACTTAAGATACTTGCTCTCGGCATGTAGCAGTACGTTTTCTAATGCTTGTTAGTGCTTAAGGTCATTGCTGTCAAATCGCTTTGACAATTCAGATTTTGCACAATCAATAAACTAGAGGTCTGTGGTTGGTTGTGTTGCAGTTCGGTTGTGGGATGATGTAGCAGTTCCAGTGTACCTTGCAGGTGTTTTGCGACGTCTTGGAATTGTCAACTGTTCTAAGTCATATTGTTCAATTAGCTTGTTCATGTCCTCAAACGTTTCTATTAAAATAGTGTTCACTGCGTACTACGTCCACTTTGCGTTGTACAGCATTTACTGCTGCCAACATCCCAGTTGTACAAGTAAATTAATCTTGTAGACATCTGTTAAGATTTTCTAGCAGCTCTAAAACTGACATAGCCATGTGCAATCCCAGCAATACTGTTCTCATTCAAAATCTTACAAGTAAGCCATAGGCACGAGAAGCTGTTTCTGACCTCATCTGGTCTACCACTTCCTCCAAACTGGACAGTACCTCTGGGTATTGTGTTAAAACAGATTTCACAGCTGCACAACGCGTTAGTCATCTCGTTGGACATAGTGGCCTGATTGAGTGAAACTTTGTACTTTCACTGCTAGCAACAGAAGAAAATATTTTCTTATGTTTGCCTGATGCGCTGTAAAAAGTCTCGAACCCATTGAAGAGCATCTCTAATAACTGCAGAGGCAGAGTGTGATGCCACAAGATTGCTGGAATGAGCACCACAGTGAACATAAAGAGCTAAAGGCTGCTTTGACTTGATTTCCACCTGACACCCATGGTAGGCTGCAGACATATTTGAAGCGCCATCGTACATCTGACCACGCAGGTAGGCTAATTGCAACTGGAGTCGAAGTAGAGCGTCCTGTACAGTATTTTCAATAGTTTTCCCACATGAATCAGGTCTTCATACAAGCCAAAAAAGGCCTCATGAGCATTAAGCTCTTCATCAGTGTATCTATATCGATTCTTTCTCCTTTCCACTGACGTCCTGAAAAAACTGGGAGTTATTGAGAATCGCCTGATTGTACGTATTACAGAATGAGCTTGCAACTGCAATATTTCATTCTGAATATCGCTTGATGTCATGTTTGTTTTTTCTTATTATGCATTGTTTTAGTTGTAGTTCATCTTCACATTGTAACAACACCTGCTTAAAGTTTCCTTCCTTTGAGTCGTGACCACGAAGATAAATCCTTCATGAGCTAAATACCTGACTGAATTGAATATTTTTTGGAGACACTTTTGTGCAACCTCTTGCTCACACAGCACCTGGTCACCGAGCAATGCATCAATTGGCTGTGATTGTTCGTGTTGTTTTAGTTGCTGTGATGCCAATCTATAAGTGAATGATTTTTCATGGCTTTTAAATTTCTCCAGGGCAAATATGACCGCTCTGCATACTCGGACATGTCTATTAGTTTCATTTGCCATGCCTTTGCACAGAAAAAGCACAGGACTCCCTTAACCAGGTCCTCATAATGTAACCAGGGATAGCGTGTGAACCAGTCAGCTCGAAATTATTGCTAAGAATCTGCTTAATAATTGTAGATGGGACAGGCTGGTTTGGGTTTTGCAGCATAATGATGCTTAAATTTCCTTTGCTACCAACGTCTTCATTATTTGCATCTGCAGCTTCAGATTCCTCAGAAGTAGTAGGCCGACCCAGTAAGAAAATAAATAAATCTACTCTGTCTCTTGATTTATACGGCTTGTTATTAAACAGTTTATCACCACTATCTATACATAGGTTTCCTATTTGTTGTAGCTAGATAATATATAGGGTCGAAATTACAGTAGTCTAAGTGATTACCATCACAAAATGATAAGCTAAATTTCATCAAAACATTTTTCTATCTCAATTTTTTTTTGACGTTGCGTTTTTAAACCCCTCTTAATTATACACATTAATGTCAAAGCTTTTTCGGTACAGAATAGAAGCTGCATTAGGTTTCCCAAAATCATTGGTGTCCCAGTGGGTAGGCCTACATTGAAGAACAGATCTGTGCAGAAAACCAAGCTGTTGATGGTAAGCAGGAATAAAACATTGTAACCTTCCAGTGGAAGAAAATGCTTCCATTCATGTGCACCGCTCCAGTAATATGCTTTTTAAATAATCACACACAATAACACAAAAAATATTCTGGACTGATGATATGTTTTTTGGTGGAAATTAAGTTATGATATTCTGCTTTCTTATCAATTAGTGCGGGTTGCTGGAAGGTCTGTTGCTAGGAAATGGTTGTTGTTAATAAGTTTAATTTATGCAACACTTTTACTGCAGTGAACTTGGGAAAAGAAGGTTTGAGTTAGCGATCGCAAAGAGAGTTTAAAATGGATAAATTTGTGACAAGAGTAGCTGGAAATGGTGTCGGAGAGTCAAGTACACCAGCTGCTTCAAAAAGTGGTGAGTGCAGCGGAATAAATAAGCTAAAAATTAGCAACAGACTGACTGATGGAAATCTCTCTGCTGAGGTACGATGCGCTTGTTATGCTTGACTTCAAAAAGCAGGTGGAAACTATGGTCTCCCAAAAGTCAGATTAATGGTAGGAACTGAACATTATATTTTGTTATTCAATTGAAATAGTAACATTGCTGATATTTTAGTCAGTGAATCTATTTTGGATTATTTCTTTATATATGCTTTTTAATTTGTGGTTTCTGGCATTTGGATGTGTTGTTGGGTCTGGTGGCCCTCAGGGCTGTTTAGGGCCACATGTGTGGTTCTTTCACTCTATTTTTTTTTTTTTTTTGCAGATGGCTTCCTAAAAACAATTTGACTATCCATTTCTAAAATCAAAACCGTTATTGTACGCATAAACATAAGCAATAACATGTGTGGAAGCAATGATGCGTTTCACATTCACAGGACCAGTTCATTGTGTAAAATAAGGAGGGGTGGAGAACCTGGTGCATTCCAGTCCCAAGAAAACAATTTACTCATATTTTTTTAAAGTATTCTGAATCATAACGTCATGGCCACCAGGCTTCAGAATGTTTTTTTTTTTTAGGAAAGTGCCAAGAGATGAATACAAGAAAATACATGATGATTTTATTCACTAACACCTAAATCCAATAAGCATTTATTATGTACATAGATGTCTGTTTAATTCCATTTTTGAATTAGGTTATATTGTTGGTGTGACTAGATACAAATATGGATTATCAGTTGTCGTAGTTGCCCTCCCTTTTGTTTTAGGAGTTGCCACAATGGATGAGGGTAACACCTCCTTGGCCATGGCCTTTACATAGGCTTACATTGAGAGGGTGTATTTAGGAGGCAAACCACCTGCACTACAACACTCACCAGTGCAGGCACACATATATCAAGATGGGGTTTAACCTAAACAGGTTTCAGCAAACAGAATTTTCTAAAATGCTTACACTGTTTGTTTGGAAAATGTTATCAAACAAGGACAAAGATGCTTAGAATTTGCTAATACAAACATGTTTGCTTCATAGCCAGAAACAAATAGTATTTTATTAAAAGCATAATGACCATATTATGTATATCAATGTGGTTAGTTGTTTCTTTGTACATCTAGCATCTAATTAGCTGTATTTTCTTGTTTTTTTCAGAGAAATGTGATGAACAATTGTCCACAGCGCTTTCCCATAACTCCTTTACGAGTTCTTCTATGTTGGCTGGCAGTTACGCCCCGGGGTATGCAAAACTAAACAGAAGAGGAGGTAAGAGCCAATTCATCTTTCAGAGCCATCAATGCAGCAGTAAAACTTAATATTCCTCTGCAAAACAAATGCTCAACTCATCTCGAATAACAAACCCGTAAATCATTCTGACCTGGGATTCACTTCAGATCTCCTGTGAAAGCTGTGATTGGAATGAGATTTTTAAAAAGCCATGCATTTCAATGCAATCATTCTCATTATAGCAGCTGAATAAACACCTATTTTTTGCAGCATTTCACAAACTTCAATTTCACGGATGTTCATCTATAAAAAGTCCCATACCTTCACATATGGTTAAATCAATCTTAGTGATAAGGGTTGTTCTGCAGTTAATGGCCACTGGTTTTAATGTCCTTGTTAGAGTCAGAACAAAAACATAACACTGTTTTTTTTTCACTAAAGCTTCGTTAAACTAAAAATAAAAAAATACAGCTGACCTGGAAAATCCTGCCTGTCACGCTGTAGTTCTTCGTTTCATTGCAAAATTGGATTAAAAATTGCAACATATTTCTTGCAGTTTATTAGTAGTTGCTAAAATAGTTGCTAGAAATTTATCAAATAGTGGAGGGGGGTATCAGTACTGTAAGTCTTTATTTGTGCCTTGTATAATTTAGATAGTAAATTGGGTAAACATACCAAAGATCTGTGTCTTTTCAGATTCAGGCTGTCCAAATGTATCAGCATTTTCTGAAAGTGTACAAAGCATGTACTCTGGGGGCCTGGGGGGCGGGGGGCTGGGGGCTGGGGGCTGGGGTTTGGGGGTTTGGGGGTTTGGGGTGGTGGGGGTGGATGTATGCTTTTGAGAAAAGAAATGACATTTTTATTTTGCTTTAAATATTAACATGTCTTCCTGCAAAGTACTATAGCCATCAGAGATTTAAATTATGTCACAGTTCATGATATTTTACTTTCGGTTGAGAAAAGGGACAATCAAGTTATTTTCTGATGCAATGTGGTTAGCAATAGTAGTGTATATCATAGACGATCATTTGAATGAGAAATGGTACAGAAGGACAGCACTATGCAATGAAATTAAAATACAATTCATTGTTCAATGGTGGAAAAAATAGCTTTGTATTTGTTGTATTCCATCAGTTTGCAAATAAATACACAATTCATTCAAATACATACCAAACAATAATAATATATGTATAAATTATGGTTGTACAACAACTGTAGGAGTGCCACATCTTCAAAAAGTCGATGGAATCTCATACAGTACACTGTACCATACAAAAAAAAAGCTTCTTTAAACTAAAAATAAATAAATACAGCTGAACTGGAAAATCCTGCCTGTTACGCTGTACTTCTCAGTTTCATTGCAAAATTTGATTAGAAAACGCAACATATTTCTTGCAGTGTAATTGCAGTTGCTAAAATATAGGCCTAACCTCTTGAACTAACTAGGCCTACAATAATACAATCCTGTTTGACAGGAATATGTATTTATTAATATAAATAGTAAACACAGGTGTGGGGGACTTCAAATAAGATATGATTTATATTAAGTTCCCTCAACAATTTAAAAATGTAGAAAGACTGCACAGGCCTTTACAGACAAGGGGGTATTAGAGTTTGTTAATACCTACATAATGGCATTGAATTTAAAATTCTACAAAAACATATTGTGTAATAGGAGCACCTTGTTATTGACACACTCTCAAGTGTGCCTCTTTCCACTTTAGCTGATTTAAAGTAGAGGTGGGCACTAATATTTCAATATGATATCGATATCGATAATCATTTCCATATCGCGATATCGCGGGATAAAAAAAATCACGTACGCTGGCAGAGACATACTTTTTATTGCTAATACTGCTACAAATACAAACGCAGTATAATCAAGTTTATTTTATATTAAGATACAACAAACCCTATACATACCAATCATTGTTAGTCTCCTAGGCAAACATCACACATAAAGTATTATTTAACGATTTTACTCCATTGATTGGTGTTTTTCTTGTTCTAAGAACCCGATTAACAAATGTATTTCAAACATTCAATAGCTATAAAACAAGAAAAACAACAAATCCACAACCTGTGTACTATCTCTAGTATGCTTTACTCCTCTTTCTTCACCTATTTCCTCTTACCAGCCAATCCCTTACCGGAAACTATATCCTGTTTTCAAAAAGTGCATGCATCAACTAATTAATAAACAGGACTGTCTTTTTTAAAATGGATACACACCTAAAAACAAACTTAACACAAACAAACACAATAAACAGGAAAATCGGCTTAAATAATTTGATATGTGTATATATCATTTTTTCTTCTATTCAGAACGTGCTCGCAAGGTACCAAATGCTATTTGCATGCTGCATTAAGCACTATTGGGATTATTGTGAGATATGCGCATGCGTCAGTGTGGTTCATTGCATTTTTTCCCATGCGATTGCTTACACTGTTATTAATATATTTTTAAAATGTGAACTTTCGGTATTATAAATGAGATGTACTTTTAAAACATCAAAACACATCTCAAAATAATGCATCATTCATCATGACACCGTACTTAATACTTTTAGGTGTGTCGTGCATTTATACGCAGAGAAGATTAAATTACTTCCGGATTGGCTATCCTGCACAGTGAAGTATAGAAATATTTCAGTTTTGAGGTGGCTGATGATGGCATGGAATAGAAAAACAATATAACAAGACCTTATTTTTCTCCTTGGATATTGTGAAGCAAAGCACCACTAAGTTAAAGTAAGTTATTGCTTTTCATATGTAAATATCTGTTAACCTTTTGAAGGCCGAGGCCGAATATTTCGGGTCCTGGAACGTTTACTTCAGGGCTGAGCCCGAGCATTTCGGGCCCCTCCCCTCCTTCGCCTTGCCTAGTTTGTTTTTTAAACTGCATCATTGAAAATGCCGCTGCAATGTGAATTCTGTGTACTGATAGGCTTAAAAGAGTCACCTCGACTGAAGAGAAAGCTTGGTGAACTTGTAGTAGTTAGGAGTTTTAGCAGAGAGTGTTTTTGTGAGAGTTTAAACAAAAAAAAAAAGTTCTCAAACAAATGGAATTCGGAAAGCGAATGCGCAGAATTGATCCCCAGACTGCCTTGGAGTTAATTTTGGAGGATGAGGGAGACTTTGATTACTCCAGTGGTGGTGAGGATCTTGATTTGGAGGATGAAGAGGTTGATCCATCTTTTATTGTCGATACTGAGGGGGATTCAAGCGACACTGAAGGTAAGAGACAATTCATGCAGTGCACAACCAGGGGTATCTTTTGGCGGAAGAGGTCGTGGACATGGTAGGGGAAGTAGCCGAGGAAAAGCATCATCTTCCAGCTCCCAGGACCTTACTGAACACGTCACATGGTGCACAGAAGACACGTCGTCCCTTGCATTCTCATTCACTGGTGTTCCTGGGATAAATAAAAGAATGGTGGAAGAAGCAACTGCGCTGGAATATCTGAAGCTGTTTCTCACTGATGATGTGAAGAATGACATTCAGATGCAGACCAATAAATTTTCCCAAGAACAAGTTGAAAAAATATCAGCTGATAAACCCCATGCACGAATGAGGAGCTGGAAAAATATCATGTTGGATGGCCTGTGGCAGTTTTTTGGTCTTTCATTTTTGATGGGGATATTGAAAAAGCCCTCTGTTTACAGCTTCTGGTCTGGGGACCCCACCATCAGCACTCCCTTCTTTGGTAGCATCATGAGCCGGAACCGCTACAAGCAAATACTTCAGGCACTGCATTTCCAGGGTAACCAAGCTGTCATGCCTGAAAATGATCGCAAATGACCTGAAAATTGTTTACAAGTATCTCTACACCAGCACAAGACATTTCAATTAATGAGTCCCTTTTGATGTACAAGGGAGGGCTTCATTTCAAGCAATACATTCCAAACAAAAGGGCACGCTTTGGGATGAAATCGTATGAGCTGTGTGAGGCTAAGACCGGCTACACATGGAAATACATGTTGTATTCTGGGCAAGACCAACAACTGCTTGATGGCCAACATGATTTTAGTTTCTGTGTTATGGAGCTTATGAAGGGACTGTTAGATAGGGGGTATCAATTAGCTTTAGATAACTACTACAACTGTGTCTGTGTCTGTACGACCGGAAGACTCATTGCCTGGGAACAGTGCTTGGTAATCGGTGTGGCATACCTAAAGATTTGCGCATAAAAGCAGATGCAACACCACTGCAGAAAAGAGATGTGACTTACCACACCACTGACAAGCTGATGGCACTGTGCTGGCGTGATAGGAATTATGTCACCATGTTTTCAAACTGCAATGATGTCAGCATAGTAAGCACAGGAAAGACCAGCCTATCCACAAAGCCCAGGTAATTCTGGTTTACAATGCCATCATGGGAGGAGTTGAAAGAAGACCAGCCCATCCACAAAGCCCAGGTGATTCTGGTTTACAATGCCATCATGGGAGGAGTTGAAAGAAGACCAGCCCATCCACAAAGCCCAGGTGATTCTGGTTTACAGTGCCATCATGGGAGGAGTTGAAAGAAGACCAGCCCATCCACAAAGCCCAGGTGATTCTGGTTTACAATGCCATCATGGGAGGAGTTGAAAGAAGTGACCAGCTGCTAAAATACTACAGCTTTCTGTGGAAAACAATCAAGTGGTACAAGAAGCTTGCCTTCCATCTTATTGATGTGGCCATCCTTAATGCCTACATAGTGTATTCAGAGAAGCAGCAGAAACCACCAACTGTGCTGTCATTTTGTATGAGCGTTGTGAAGCCAATTCTGCAATACAGCAGTGCCGCCTCCAGTGCAATGTATCATGGAGGAATGCCAAGCACCACAGTGCATCCTATGCCATTTCCCAAGCCTCATCCTCTCAAAAGAGAACAAGTCATTGTTTCGGCAGTGCAAAGTTTGCAACAGGAGCCCTGATCACTGACATCAGCAGGGCGAGTCAGGAAGATGGGTGGAGATGAAGTACCACTGCATACCCTGTGGGAACATTTCACTTTGTGCTGCACCATGTTTTGAGCACTGGCACAAAACATAAAATAAATTGTGGTGCAATATTTATTTATTTATTTGTATTATTTGACCTCAAGACATCAATCATTGTTTTTTTTTATTTTTTTTTATTTTTAATTGCTTGTTTTTTTTATTTTCATTTGTAACCTTTATATGCTAATTCTGTACTTTCCTGTTCTGAATTCTGAAAATAGTTTGAAAATCATATTCTTCATGTTCTAAGCTTTAAAATGTTATATATGGTTTTATGGTGATTTGACAAATTTAAATGATTCATGACTCTTAACAACCAAGTGCATTTGCTTTCAAAATTCCCAATAATAAAACCTCAGAATATTTGGGCAAAAAAGGTATTCTCATAGAGAAATACCACTGTATCTTTTAGGGGACATATTGCATTTGTGTTATTATATTTTTCTGTGTTTTGGAAGACTTCGATATTATCTATCGAAATACATGCAGTATCGATATACCATTTTCATCGATGCCCAACCCTAATGTAAAGTTATCATAAGCATATTATTTCAGATTTATATTGATTCATAATTTCTGTAAATGAACTATTATCACAAGGAAAGTGCCTGTTGTGTTTTTTGTTAGTTTATGACAGTGTTCACTGCACTTTGGTTACACTTCATCTCTGTAATGTGACAGGTGGCAATTCATGTTTCACTAACTAATCCCTAGTTGTAGAACTGATGACATGTCTTTCATTCCTGTGGCTCAGAATTACAATTAAATAATACTTTGATTTGTCACACAGACAGGTCCTCCCACTTGATATGGGAAGAGACTGTACCTTTCAAGCCCCATGCTTCTCTGTATCTTGTATAGTTTTATACAAAATCTAATTTATATATATTTTTAAAAGTACTGTCACTGGGGGCATTGTACTCATCAACAATGAGCAAACAAGTTATACTTGTTTTTCAGAGGTTTTCAATTTAATTTAAATGAAAAAAATGTGTGTTGCCTTCATCCATAATATGAGAACACTGCAAGGAATATGAACAAATCAATGAAATTAAAAGAAATAGCACTGCAAACATTCAAATGTCTTTATATATGGGTTTTTACATAACGTCTTGACATCTTACAAATTACTTCCTGTTCCTAGCAGAGTATCTATCCTTGGCGATATTGACTGGCAGTTTGTTTATGGAGAGAGATTATAAATGTTGTAAAATAACAAGCAAGTACTGTAATCAGGGGCAAGACCTGATCCAAGATGAATTTACTTTCCAGGTTTGACCTTGTTGCAGTCTTGTATGGTCTTACATGACATGGCAATGATAGATTATGTTAGACTAGGAAGAGTGGAGGTGAGTCCTATGGTGCACTCCTTATGAAATAACATGTTGTCTCTCAACACAGTTACAGGATACCCAGTCAGCCTAAGGATGTGTGGATGGCTATAACAGAAATAAGTGGATTTTACCTCCCATCAGGTGAATTAAGAAAAAAGTTTTGAGTTGCTTAAAAATACAATCATGCAGAACCACAGAGTTTTAAATACATTTATATACGTGTCATTTTCAAAATGTAGTTACTTTGGAAACCAATTCCATGCCGGAGGAATAGATTTGTGCTGGCAGACTTACTGTTCCACCTGGGGGTTTTAACTAATTGCCTCATTTACTTCAACAGGATGATGATGTAGCTGAACATCCAGCGTGTGAAAGATTTCCAGTCATGACCACTTTACTTTCACTGCGGCCTCTCTGCCTAGTGGCTGTTCAGTTGACAGCTAGGCATGGGGCTGTGATGTAGAATCTAGCTGAATTAGGAATATATAAATAAAACAAGAGTTGTGCCCAATTCTATTGAATTACTTATGTTACTTATGTGCACTTATGTTTTTTTTTTTTTTAATTGCTTCCTGCAGTGATTTAGAGGACAGAAAAGTTGTCAGGATGTTAACAATGAAAAGAAAAAATAGAGGTATTTTATTTAAACAGTTGTAGCCACATGTGGGGATGCTAGGATTTACTGGGCCCTGGTGCAAGACTGAAATAGACCACCCCCTCCCAAAAAAAGAAAAAAGTGCATTGCTGCTGCAGCACAACCTAAAGAAAACCTTTTGAAAATAAATACATTAGCATCAAAATTTGAATTTTCCAACAAGACATATTGCCCTGTACAACATTCACCGGATATTCCAGTGAATAGTGTGAAGTGATTGACAGACCCATAACTAGCGCTTGAACTTAGTATTTTACAGGGTTTGTCCACAAGACTGTTTTATTCCTGCCAAAAGTACAAAAACGGATAGATTTCTTACTTGCAAAAAAAAAACAAAGGAAGAAAACACAAAAGAGTCTTCAGAAAGTGCAAAGCCACGGAAAGTTATAGTCAATTTGAATAATTTTATGCTGGCTTTAATAAAAGGTTTGGCATTGTTAGTTATTATAGTTTTTTCTTGCGTTTAATGTTTTTGATGTTGTGAACATTTTAAATGGCACACATTACGCTGAAATGGGAAGTAAATAGTAGCGTGATCAACATTTACAGTGCAGACTATTTTGGATTATTTATAATAACTTTGTCTAATAGAAAGCGAGTATGTGTGTATTAAAGGGTTTGACTATAGTAATAAATATAACAGTATAGCGATTCATAAATGCTCTTTACTAAAGGTTCTTAAAAGTAGCCATAAGACGCGTGTTAACACAATCCCGTAACACTCATCTTAAAACTATAAATAAGTTGGTATTTACTAATGTGAATGCCGCTTACTAAGATGCGTGCTATGGAAATATTAAAGACGTGCCTTATCACAGAAGATATGGCGCGTCTTAACGAAATGATGACATAGGGGCCACTGGCTATAAAGGAATGAGCAGAGATTGAGATACGCAGATGTCAGTTATTGACAACTGCGTTTGAAAGGTAAGATGGCAAAAATAAATAAATAAAACGTTATAAACAATCCTACCTAGACACTGTTGTACAGTATATATAAAAAATAATTTTACTTATACAGTATAGTAGTCTATTCTTTTTTTTTTTTATCCATCATTGATGAGATCAGTCGGCAGCTCTTAGGCTACATTAATGAAACTGAATACAACGAAGTATGGCGTTGGCATTTAGACCAGGTGGCATATTTCAGCGATTAACACATTTCTTACATTTATTTACATATATTTAAAGAGCATTAAATAAAAAAGACCGCAAGACTGAGAATACATTTTGATCTTTGACTGCGCCAAAGACCTTATTTCCTGCAAGTGTTTGAGCGAAGTGTAGCAATATAAAATTGAACCCATGCTGTGAATCAGTCTGAACAATATTAAACCCAGGAACGTCTGTTATACTAATTTAAGTCTGCTCCTAGCTCATATATATATATATATATATATATATATACTGTATATATATATATATATATATATATATATATATATATATATATATATATATATATATATATATACATTCTTTTGGTGGGCATTGTAACAAATGATCGACACATAAGAATTAAAAAGTCTGCAGTAAATATTATCCACTTCATTGAGACAGTTCAGCAGCTGAACATTTTTTAGTTCAAGCAAAAAATAAATGCATTACTCTTTACTCTTGCATGCTGGATGTTTTAATAACATATTGTATTATCATCTGAGAAATATTACCTGACAGCAAGACAGAAGTTTGAATTTCAAACTGTAATAACTTGGCAAAGGGGAAAGGAAATTAGACAGGCTATAGAGGTTAAAGTCTAATTCAAGCCTTGTGTTAAATATTGTTAAATATCTATTATTATTATTATTATTATTATTTATTTCTTAGCAGACGCCCTTATCCAGGGCAACTTACAATTGTAAGCAAATACATTTCAAGTGTTACAGTACAGGTAATACAATAAGAGCAAGATAAATACAATGACAAGTTCAAGCAAGTACAAGTGTGACAAAATACAATTCAATACAGCAGATAAGTGACAGTTACATCAAGATATGATTAAATACCAAATACTACAGTTTAAACATATGGCAGATTACAGTACTCTGAAGTACAGGATTAAATGCAGTAAAATAGGGGCAGGTAAGAGTAAGTAAAGCAAATTTAAGGAAGGGTGAAAGTGTCCCAGGGGGAAACAGAGGAGTTCTACAGGTGCTGTCTGAAGAGGTGAGTCTTAAGGAGGCGCTGAATGTGGTCAGGGACTGGGCGGTCCTGACATCTGTAGGTAGGTCATTCCACCACTGCGGAGCGAGGGTGGAGAAGGAGCGGCTCTGGAGGCAGGGGAGCGAGAGGAGGTAGAGCCAGTCTTCTAGTGCAGGCGGAGCGGAGAGGTCGAGTGGGGTGTAGGGAGAGATGAGGGTCTGGAGGTAGCTGGGTGCAGTCTGGTCAAGGCATCTGTAGGCTAGTACAAGAGTCTTGAACTGGATGCGGGCGGTGATCGGTAGCCAGTGGAGTGAGCGGAGTAGTGGAGTTGCGTGGGAGAAGCGAGGCAGAGAGAACACCAGGCGGGCAGCAGAGTTCTGGATGAGCTGGAGCGGACGGGTGGCGGCCGCAGGGAGGCCAGCCAGGAGGGAGTTGCAGTAGTCTAGGGCGGAGAGTACCAAGGCCTGGACCAGGAGCTGGGTGGCATAGTTGGTGAGGAAGGGTCGGATTCTTCGGATGTTGCTCAGGAAGAATCGGCAAGTGCGTGCCAGAGTGGAGATGTGCTGGGAATAAGACAGGCAGGGGTCCAGGGTGACTCCGAGGTTCTTAGCGGAGGAAGAGGAGAGAGTGTGGTAGATTCCAGAGGAACAGAGATAGAGAGATCAGAGGAGGGGAGGAGGAGGGAAAGAAAAGGAGGTCAGATTTAGAGAGGTTAAGTTTGAGGTGATGCGAGTGCATCCAGGAGGAAATAGCAGACAGACAGGTAGAGATACGGGAGGAGATGGTGGAGTCAGAGGAGGGGAAGGAGAGGAAAATCTGAGCATCATCAGCATAGAAATGGTATGAGAAACCATAGGATGCGATGAGGGGGCCCAGGGAGCGGGTGTAGAGAGAGAACAGGAGAGGACCCAAGACTGACCCTTGGGGACTCCTGTTAAGAGAGGGTGAGGTGTGGAGGTTGCTCCACGCCAGGTTACCTGGTAAGTGCGGTTGGAGAGGTAGGAGGAGAACCAGGCCAGAGCAGTGCCAGAGACTCCCAGGTCAGCGAGAGAGGACAGTAGAATAGAGTGATCAACAGTGTCAAAGGCAGCAGAGAGGTCGAGGAGAATTAGGACAGAGGAGAGAGAGGCAGCTCGGGCAGACTTAAGTGAGTTGGTGACAGACAGGAGGGCGGTTTCAGTGGAGTGAGCAGAGCGGAAGCCAGATTGGAGAGGGTCAAGCAGAGAGTGGTTGGACAGGAAAGCAGAGAGCTGGCGGTGTACAGTCCGCCAAGGGTTTTGGAGAGGAAGGGTAGGAGGGAGACAGGACGGTAGCTCTGGAGGGAGGTGGGGTCGAGGGTAGGTTTTTGAAGATGGGAGTGATAGAGGCTTTTTGAAGGCAGAGGGAAAGAGACCAGAAAGTAGAGAGGTGTTGAGAAGGGAGGAGATGAAGGGAAGTAGAGCATGAGCAGCAGCTTGAAAGAGGTGAGTGGGGAGGGGGTCCAGGGCACACGTGGTGGGTTTGTGACCCTGGAGCAGGGAGGAGAGGTCAGAGTCTGAGAGGGGCGAGAAGGTGGAGAAGGAGGGTGAGTTAGTAGGGGATGCAGTGGGTGTAGGGGTTGGAGCAGGAGGGGGTGCGGGGAGGGAGAGGTGTTAAAGAGTTTGTGGATATCTGAGATTTTAGAAGAGAAGAAGGAGGCAAAGTCATCAGGGAGATAGAGGAGGGAGGAGGAGGGGGAGGGTTTAGGAGGGAGGAGAAGGTAGAGAATAGTTTACGTGGGTTGTTAGTGGAGGCTTGGATTACAGATTGGAAATAAGTACATTTAGCAGAGGAGAGAGTAGAGGAGAAGGAGGAGAGGAGAGCGGTAAAGGTCTAGGGCAGCAGGGAGTTTGGTTCTCTTCCATTTCTTTTCTAATACTGACTATTTAGTGTTTTCGTTTTCACTTTCGGGTTGTAACAAACAAACTGTAATGACAGGTAATTATCGCAGTTAAGCTGTAATTCATGTCCATTAGTTAATAGAGATATGGTTTGTGAAATTGTAATTCAACTTAACAAAAGTCACAGGGCCATATTTACAAAGCATTTCCTCCATTCTTTAATTAAAGGGGAATGATGTTAATGCTAAATAATTAAAAACAAAACATTTTGTGAGAACCTGACATATACAGTATAACTTAGTTATTTGGTTCTAGTTTTGTATATTTTACGACCACAAACAGTTACCTTAGTTATTGAAAGAGGTGACTGAGACAAAAAATAAGGTTCTTTGATGCTTCGAATTCCAGATTCCATAATAAGGGTTCATGAAAATCAGCTGTAGTTCCAAAGGAAACCGTTCTGATTGATTAACCCAGCACTCTACTAGGTGCTGTATCTTGAAGTTCTATCTCCCAAGTAAAGTCAATAACACCTCAGATAAAAGGCTAATTAAAATGGATTCATCTTGAAGGTCACATGAGTCATCAGTTAATAGAGGGATATGCTTTGTGAAGTTGTCCCTGGGGCCAAAAAATATGTATCTGCTCTTGATAAAAAGCCGTTTCTGATTTAAATGATCTCATCATTTCTGGTCATGATAAATGCATTTTCTAATTTGTGTCAGGCTTGCAGCAGTTTTTTGTGGCTTTTATACCTGAACAAAAGCAAAAAAAAGAGACACTACCTGAATAAAACAAACATAATTAGATTCAATTCAAAAGCAGAGCTATCAGTATGTTGAGAAGGTTGATGACAATGATACATAACAGCAGTGTACAGCATAGTATAGAATAAGAATTACTGGTGTAGTAGTATTAGTATTATTTTTGGCAGATGCCTTTATCCTTAACTCAATATTGCACATTCAAAGTGTGAGAAAGACAAAGGAAGAAAAATCTACCTTTCTATTAGATGCGTAATTTGATGTATCCTTAAATATCAACAGAACACAACTCCTAGTAGGGACAGTTAAGAAGTCCAATACTGTTGTGATCCTATTCAAGGGAACTCTGAATTTTGTTGGACCTGCTTTACACCAGCTACCAGCACTGGTCAAAAAATGTAATTTCATAAAGGTGAACCAATTTCAGCATCCAAAATTATTCTAGAACAGCTGACTGAAATGTATTATACAATACGACAGCATCGTAGTAAATACTCCTCTGTCCCCTTTACTTCTCCCATGTGGCACACTGGACAAGGTTTTTTATATCTATTGACGGTCCTCTGTTTTGTATATTTCTCTCTAACATCTGTTCGGGTGGCAGGTTGAAGATTAGAAGACAGACATCAAAGGAGATTTTGCCTTCTTCACCAAAGAAGCTGTTGTCCTTTTCACACTGTCCTGCTGCTGTCAAGTACTGATGTCCCTCTGGATTTTGTGGGTGGGGCAGTGTCTTATTAGCATCATACATAACTACTTTCCTGCAGTGTTCAGACTTCAAATTGCTCTTAAAAAGCTAGTTTATGTTATGCATGCTTTTAAGATCAGATTTAGCATTAATTTTTTAATGATATTCCATGTTTATCTGGTTGGACTGCAGATGTGATTAATGGCTGCATAGTGAAATAAGATATTGGATTGTTCTGGTGGCAATTTGTTATCGCCTGTTTTGCCAGCTGAAAAGCTTGCTTAATGGACCTCTTTCAAAGAAAACTGCAATACATAAAACATTTGAATACCACCCTGTAATAGTCAGCGTTTCGTCAGTGGCTTCCTGCATGCATGCGTATTTTGCTGGAGAGAGACAGACACTCTGTAACTCGATGCCAGCTGTGTGTTGTTTACAAGGACTTGCAGACGAGAATTGGTCGGCTGAGGTTCTTTGAGTGGCTGGTGGATGTGTCCCTGTGACAGAGAACGAATGATTCTTGGTGTTAGATCTCCCTCCCGACCTGTGAGGGCGCTGTGTAAAGGGAACAGAGTACACTGGACTAAATGGCATGACAATTTAGTCCTTGGGTTAGGTGGAAGTCGGCCATTTAGAAAAGGGGCGGAGCTACGGTACCCAAACTCAATGACCCGGACAGGAGACGGCGTGGCATACGCGGATTGGAGGAGCGGATGCGCTCATTAACCATTAACCTGTTCCTTTGTAAATGGTTGGTTATGACCTAAAAGGAGACCCTGTTGCTGCTGAAAACCGTGAGTGTTTGTCTTGTGTTTGTAGTAACTGTTGCCTGTTTTAATAGACTACCAGTAACACGGTCCGGAGCTGTAGCGCAAGCCAGCACCAACCCGGACATCACTTTCACCCCTGCATTCACGGAGAACTGTATTGCACCACTAGCACTTATTCACTGTCACTAAAAACTGTGTTTGTGTTCTGTGTTTAGTGTGGGTGTGCATACAAAACTGGACTTTTTGGTTACGGGTCAAACCCGGGGATTATAATTACCGAGTGATACACGTCGCTGTATCACTCCAACATTATTATTTACAGGTGTTTGCCATAAGACTGGACATTGCTAATCATTCAATAAACACCCTTGCACCCCTGGAAATTGTTGTGTCTGCTTTGTATCCGCTCTGCACTGCACTCACCTGTATTCACTTACCACTACTGTCGCTGTCCCGGTGGAGCGTCTTGCTATAAAAACTAGCCCCTGACACACCCCTATGTGGACAGCCAGGACAAAAGAAGTCGATATTAGTGTGAGATGAGCAAACAGAGACACAATTAAAATGTTTTAAAACTTCTGATCATCGAGTGTGAAACCGGGATCAGGGTTTGTAATTTAAATGTGCCTGAAAAGGATTTTTAAACCCTACTTTAAAATGATAGATCAGAAGGGTGAGTCAGTGGAAACTCCTTTCTAGTAGCAGCAGAACACTGCAGTTTTCATGGCTCACTTTTATTTTTTAGCTGCTTTTGTAGCGTATTGTTTTTGTATTTTGCTTAGATTTTCTGTACACTAGTTGTATCTTCACCCGTAACCTACCATTGCTGGTAGCGTCATACGGTTTCCTTTGTGTTTATTTTATTATTATTTATTATTATTATTATTATTATTATTATTATTATTATTATTATTATTATTATTATTATTATTATTATTATTAATTTATTTCTTAGCAGACACCCTTATCCAGGGTGACTTACAGTTGTTTCAAAGTATCACTTGCTGTCTGTCCCGTCTCCGTTCCACTCTGAATGCCTGGGGGTCGCTGTCAGTGATCTCAGTAGTCTGTTAGGACTGTAGTTTCACTCTGTTCTGACAGATCTCGTTGACTGAAGCAGTGCTAGAATGTTCTCATTTGCCAACTATAGCGCCTGTCATTCAAAGAGCCTACTTTGAAATTAGCGGGTTAAGGTGTATGTAAGCTTTTGCTTTAGGTATATGGTGACAGTACTAGTTTGATTTGAAAATGGGGCGCAAGAGAAAAACACTTAATGAATATTGTGCACAATACCCTGCCCAACGGCTAAAGTCTCCACGGCAGGATGAAGCGGACCCGTCTGCCTTGCCTGTGACTCTGTGTCTGGCTGTGCTGAAGCAGAAGAGGAGGAGCTCAGACTCCGAATAATAAGTTATTTCTGTTCAGCTATCTAATGTTTTGTTCTGTGCATATTATTTTTACTCATAAATTTATGCTATAAAGGTCTGTTTAATACACTTTTATATGCTGTGTTTACTACAGTTTATTTGAGACCATTTTTAAATGTATAGCTCAGCTGTGACCAAACATTATTTCAATTAGAATGTTGGTAACCATGGTTTTGTTGCATGTTGAATATGATAAAGGGGTTTTGCTAAATGAGATGTTTTTCAATGGCATAAAAAGTCTGGGGATTTTTTAAAGCATAAAGGTCGATTTCACCCATTCTCTGATTGAATTGAAAAATAAAGATCGAAAAAAACCTGGCAAATTCTTTCTAAAATAGACATCGATATTAATCATCGATTTTGGCAAAAAAAATAAAAATAGAATAGTAGCAAGCCTGGTTATAAAGTACAGTAAAATCAGTGGAAAGTAAGATCAAATTCACAGTAAATAATTACATTTAAGAGCGAATTCAACTAAGAGCAGTTAAACTTATAGTACAGATATTTGCTTATAAGAGTAAATTCCATTAAGGGCATGTAGTAAGATAAATGGATAAGAACGATTTCAAGTAAGAGCAATTAGAGAAAGTGTGGATACGGATACCTTTAAGAGATCAACTACAAGATACAGAAAATAGTTATAATTAAGAGCAGTAGTAGAATACGACAAAAAATAAATCTGTGTTCTGTATGGGAGACCCTAATAGTAATGTGTTACAGCCATCTGAAGTTTCTTTGGATCAGTTTATATCTAGGGCTTGAGGTTTCAGGTTTTATTTTTGATCACATGATGTCCCTCTAAACTTATTTTGAGCCGATTCAGTTTCCTAATTAAACTCAGAAAAAGCTGTTAATTACAAAACAATATCACTTGTTTTTACCTTCATATCCTGACAGAGCCTGATTTTGTTTCGCGTAATTTTTATTTTAAACAGATGTGGCAATTATGTTAGCCTTAAGGCGAGGTTCTCAGGGAGCGAGCTAGGGTTCTGCCAACTTTTATTCCTATCAATTAACACCTATTTCCTATTTCAAGCACTGTTTCCTCCTCTCTTGTTCCCTAGTGTTCTCATTTTTTTTTACTGTAAGCACACGTACATCTCTTTTTAGCTATGGCTAAACTCATCCGACTCCGATGGCAACTTTATTTCACTTCCTACCTGTCCCGATCAAGTTGCCGGCCCTTCTGATCTGGCTCCAGCAGCCTGCCCTTCAGTAGCTGCCGTGCAACAACCATGTCGCTCCAAGCGTCCCTGCCACCGTTCTCAAGCCCAGCAGTGTCTATTCTACAAAGACTGGCCGATATCCAAGCTGCTTATAGCCCTTTTTGACAAAGGCATCAACATCCCAGCAGTGATCGCCTGGCTCTCTTTAACATCCTTTGCCAGTCCGAGGCAGCAGAACCAGTCTTTCCACCTAGCCTGCTTACCAAGTCTTGTTAGTCATCTCAGAGCACCGCTCCAAGCAGACCCCCTCTCCCTGCTCCAGATATCACTCTGTCCCCGCCAGCAATAGATCCCGTTCTCAATCTTCAAAATTCCATTTTCAATGACATGAAAGCTCTCATACAACCTATCGCTGATTCCATCCAGTTCATCAACACCCATCTCGACGTTCTTGAAAACCAAGCTAACAGACGCCATTACCTCTTTCATTTCAGCTCCAGCTTCAGCTTCAGCATCTGCTCTGGCTCCGCCTGCTTCTGTCCCCACAGTCAATGTTCCGGAATACAACCTTGCCTCAGCAGTTGCTTCAGGTTCCCACGCAGCCACTTCTCTGCAACATCATTCGCTATCTGCTCCAAATTATTGAAGTTAAAGACATCAATTTAGTCTCGCAACATTTTAGATCATGTGTCGACTGTGGGAATGTCTCAGTAACCCTCAAATCCAGCGATCCATGCCTTCTAAAGAACCTTACCCTTGGAGAATTTTCAGTCTATCGAGACATTCTTTTCTCTGCTTACCCTCATTGCCGTCAGCAACTCGACCAATATTTATTCTATATTGTGGAGTTATCAGTCAGATACAGAGGCACAATGTTTTATGATTATCATAAATCCGTCTCTGCTAAAGCAGCTTCAATCCTTGCTGCTGATAACGTCATCATTGATTGGTCTCGCCCCGACCCTGCTCTATTCAACAGAATATTCAGAGGGTTACGTGCAAATGCCTGTGGTGTTTGCACCTCCACAGCTTATTCTACACACCTGTGCCCGAGAGTAGCCTCCAGCTCTTTTCGTTCAGGTCAACGCAGCATTCCAGACATGGCAGCGCCATAAAATTTTCCGGTTCCAAACAGATCGGCAATAATTTCAACCCTGTGGGACATATTCCCTGAATATGTCCTTAATACATGAACGTATATTAGAAATGTAACTGGATTAATTAATGAAACTGTGCATCTTGAGAAACATGGCAAACTGTTGTGTCTTGAGGGCCTCTCTCTTGCAGACATGCTTAACGAGGTGACCGGGGCTAGGTGGCGCCTGAACTGGATTAGGCTGAAGGACAGTTGAATTATGTACAGATAATTCACACGTGCAACAACAATCATTTTGACCCAAGGAAGACATGAACTAGTGATGTCTCAGTGGAAAAGGACATTAAAACATCAAAGGACTGGGAGTTTAAAGAGAAAAGACTATAAATGTCCAAACAAAACTGAACATTTTGCGCTCCACATTGAACAAGGTGCTGTCACTCTGCTAAGCAAAACTGCAACTCCGGGACTGCCTAAAAACGGACCCAAGATGGGACTTTGCCTGAACGGACCCAAGACGAGGAAGCAAGCTGCAAGCAAGTCAACGACCACAAGCAACGAGACTGAGGCCCGGCTGGAGGACTGCCGTAAAACTTACAAAGACTGTTATCAGACAAATCAGTCTACATCTGCTGTACACCTAAAACCACAGTATCCAAAATAAATTGTGCCCGGCTACCTACGTAGCTAAAAGATTCAGCAAAGAGGACAGAGCGGACAGGTGCTGTTGTGGATCCTATAACGAGGACTGAAGACTTTGTTGCAGCTGTTTGTTGATTCTATCGAGAATTGAAAGCTTTGTTACCGAGTTTGATCCAACGTGGGATTGAAGACTTTTTGCTGAGAGGAGAGCCTTTTGTACTGGACACTTCAACAGATTGAGTTTCCAAACCAGCGAACCAAAAGTCTAGGCTTCAAAGAACCGTTGAGTATAATTCCAGTTGCATTTTACTTTCATGGAACTAAATTAATTAATTGTAACACATTCACATAGAATTGAACTGTTAAATATTTATTTGCGCACTTTGCGTTTGAAATTACTTTCAGTGAAACTTAATGAATTACAGTGCCTTGCATAAGTATTCACCCCCTTGGACTTTTCCACATTTTGTAGTGTTACAGCCTGGAATTAAAATGGATTTAATTAGGATTTTTTGTCACTGATCTACACAAAATAGTCCATAATGTCGAAGTGGGGAAAAAAATCAACATATTTTTCAAAATTATTTACAAATAAAAAACTGAAAAGTCTTGATTGCATAAGTATTCACCCCCTTTGCTGTGACACCCCTAAAGTGTCACATGATCTCAGATTAAATACACCTGTTTCTGGAAGGCCCCAGAGTTTGTTAGAGAGCATATCTAAACAAACAGCATCATGAAGACCAAGGACCTATCAAAACAAGTCCGGGATAAAGTTCTGGAGAAGCACCAATCAGGGTTGGGTTATAAAAAAATATCCCAAACTTTGAACACCCCGGAGCACCGTTAAATCCATTTTGTGTGGTGCAAAGCCAACACTGTTCATCACCCTTAGAACACCATCCCCATGGTGAAGCATGGTGTTGGCAGCATCATGTTATGGGGATGCTTTTCATCAGCAGGGACTGGGAAACTAGTCAGGATTGAGGGCAAGATGGATGGGGCCAAATACAGGGAAATTCTAGAGGAAAACCTGTTTCAGTCTGCAAGAGACCTGGGACTGGGGCGGAGGTTCACCTTCCAGCAGGACAATGACCCTAAACACACAGCCAAAGCTACACTGGAGTGGTTTAAAAACAAGAACCTGAATGTCTTAGAATGGCCCAGTCAAAGCCCAGACCTCAATCCGATTGAGAATCTGTGGCAAGACTTGAAAATTGCTGTTCACCAACGGTCCACATCCAACTTGACAGAGCTTGAGCAATTTTGCCAAGTAGAATGGGCAAAAATTGCAGGATCCAGATGTGCAAAGCTGGTAGAGACTTACCCAAAAAGACTCACAGCTGTAATTGCTGCCAAAGGTGCTTCTACCAAGTATTGACTCAGGGGGGTGAATACTTATGCAACCAACAAATGTCTTTTTTTTTGTTTAATTAACTTTTGTGTCACAATAAAAAATATTTTGCACCTTCAAAGTCTTAAGTATGTTGTGTAAATCAAATGGTAAAATCCCAATTAAATCAATTTTAATTCCAGGTTGTAACACTACAAAATGTGGAAAAGTCCAAGGGGGGTGAATACTTATGCAAGGCACTGTAACTATAAGTAATGTACCTCATATTGTTGTATGAAGAATTTCTTTAAAAGTAAACTTGCTATATCGTTAATCTATATACCATTAATAAGCTTAATGTGATAAATTATAAGATTGTATGCATCGTTTCAGTTGAGGCTATGCTTGTATGTGGGTGGGTGGGGGGCAATTTACCAGCTACGTAACAGCTTGCTTGAGCTGCTGCAGTGGCTGCTGTGTGTGTGAGGAGACAGGCGGTGTCATATTTCAATTGTCTGCTAGCCAGCATGAATACAGTGAGAGCTTTTGACTTTGGTGCTTAGAGACTAAGAGATGTACTTTTGGTAAAGAAAAGGGCTTATAACCAGGAGGTCCCTGGTTCTAATCCCACTTTAGCCACTGACTCATTGTGTGACCCTGAGCAAGTCACTTAACCTCCTTGTGCTCCGTCTTTCTGGGTGAGACGTAGTTGTAAGTGACTCTGCAGCTGATGCATAGTTCACACACCCTAGTCTCTGTAAGTCGCCTTGGATAAAGGTGTCTTCTAAATAAACTAATAATAATAATAATAATAATAATAATAATAATAATAATAATAATAATAATAATAATGTTTATTATTTGTGTACTTAATAAAATACTAATATTGATTAAACATTCCTTGTGTCAAGCGTGTGTATGTGTGTTCATAGTAAATCCTCGATCTTTGTAACACATCAATTAAATATTATTAATAAGAGAACTTATCAACCCATATAAACATTAAATTATCAATTATTGAATTGTTCCTACAACACCAACTTCTATTCATCCAAACTGTGCTGAAACCTCCACATCTGCAGCTTCTGCGGCGACGTCCATTCCAGAATCATTTGCCCAGTCGCTTCCAAATGACATTCAGCAATGCTTTCAGTATTCAGTATCCAGTTATTGTTCCAGCCCTCATCCATGCCTTACAGTATCACCCCGACAAACGCTTCACATCATATCTCATCGATGGTCTTATGAATGGTTTTTCCACCGGTATTTCACATCAGCGAAAACCTACGTTCTGCCATCGCCGAATCTCAGATAACCAGCTCTCTAATTCAAGCCGAGGTAAATAAAGGCTTTATGATTGGCCCATTCCCAGCACCTCCTTTCGCTTCTTAACATATCAATCCCATAGGCATCACCACTCACAAAGTTAAAGGCAAGAAGCGACTAATTATCGATCTCTCAGCACCATGTGGATCCTCATGATGAACTCTCTCTTCATTATCTCAAGTTCACAGACACCATCAAATTCATCAAGATTGCTGGTCATGGTTCCTGGCTAGCCAAAGCCAACATCTCTGATGCTTTTAAAGCCATGCCAATTCCTCCTTCTCTCTGTCACTTGTTTGGAATCTGCTGGGAAAATAAATTCTACTTTGCCACTCAAATCACCTTCGGCTGCTGCAGCAGCCCGAAAATATTCAACTCTCTGTTTGAAGCCCTGTGCTGGATCCTTCTGAATTCCTATCACGTTCCCTTCCTGTTCCATCTCATGGATGATTTTCTCATAATATCTCCTCCTTCGGATCCTCAAGCATTAAACAACTTGAAATCTCTCTTCTTCAGTAAGTGTTCCTTTATCAGAAGATAAAACCATCGGCCCTTCAAACTCCCTGGAATTTCTCAGTATCACTCTGGATACCATGAAATCTGAAGCCAGGCTACCTCCTTCTAAACTGATCAGCATTCTTGCTCTCATCAATAATGTCCAAATTTCAACTTCCATAAGGAAACGAGACCTGCTATCCCTCCTCGGCCATTTCAACTATGCAATCCGTATTATACCTCAGGGCAAGACCTTTATTTCTCCTCTCCTAGCCCTATCCACCACAGTTTGAAATCTCAGTGCCTACATTAACATATCCTCCGAAGCCAGGGAAGATAAAAATGTGGGCCACATTAATCACTCATTGGAACGGTCTTTCTTTATTTTATGAAGATTTCATTTCGGGTCCTCATGATCTCACCCTTTTTACTGATGCCTCCCTCTTAGGATTCGGCGGTTTCCTCGGATCAGAATGGTTCTCTAGTGAATGGCCTCCTAAAATTCAAAACTTATCTCCCCATCTCAAAGGCACAGCTCTATTAGAAATGTACCTTACTGTTGCAGCTGCACATCTTTGGGGCCACTAATGGGCAAGAAAATCAATCCTATTCTACAACGACAATAAACCGACAGTCCATAGTATCAATAAAGGTCGCTCATCCTCTCCCCTGATTATGAGTCTACTCTGTCGCCTCATCTGGATCTCAGTATCTAATAACTTTATGATTCAAGCCCACCACCTCTCAGGCATACATAATAATGCTGCTGATGCTCTATCTTGCTTGCAGGTGTCCCGATTCCTCCAGCTGATTCTTTCAGCCTCGCCAACACCACGTTAAACCCCACAGATACAGCACCTACTGCTGGATTGAATTCAACCCTTTCCAGCCTGCTTCAATCAGCCCGGGGCTACTTGGCTGTGCCTTTAGCCCCATCTACAAAATCTGCTTATTCCTCAGGATGGTCATCATTCTCAAAACAATATCCAACCTATCCCATTCAATCAAGACTGGATTATTGCATTTATAGGTTATGCCCAGGACCCTCTTCTTCTCGCTCCCACCACCATCTCCAGAATTCAATATCAGTATCACCTCCTGTCAGTGCCCTCCTCGACACTTCTATCCAGACCCACAGTCCGTATGACACTCTGTGGAATCACTAGAAGCTTTCCCCCTCCCTCTCCATCTCGGCTACCTATATCAACTGACTTATTATTTTCATTAATTTCAATTCTCCGCAATGGCTGTTTTTCCCCATTCAATGATATAGTAATGGAAGTCTTGTGTCTCAATGCATTCTTTGGCTTCCTCAGATGCTCAGAGTTTACAGTCTCATCATCTTCCTACTTTCCCTCTTCAGGTATACGTTCCAGTGACCTATCCCTGTTCCACGATTCTCATTTCATTATCCTTCTACGTTCCTCGAAAACTGATCAGCTTCATCAAGGACGGTGCATCCAAGTATCAAAAATCAATTCTCAAATATGTCCCTATTCCTCCATGCTCAAGTATATTTCCTGCAAGAGCCCTTTCCTTCCAGCAGACCCGCTATTCCTTGATTCTTCCCAAACAATCATAGCAAGACATTGGTTCACTAATCTAGCCTCCCTCATATCTAAGGCAGGTCTCTCTCCCCAGTTCTATACTCCTCACTCTTTCAGAATCGGAGCAGCCACCTCTTCTGCTAAAGCAAACGTTAATCACCATCTCATCAAAATCATGGGTCGCTGTTCTTCTTCAGCTGTCAATACTTACATGTGTTCTTCTGTCTCTGATATCTCAGCAGCTCAGCAGTCCATCGCTAGCATGCCCAGAGTGGGGGGCTACCTAACTTCCAGGCCCACCAGAGGTTTTCCACTTATTAGAAGGGTTTTTTTCCTCTCCACTGAGCGGCAGGTAAACACATAGCCATTACACTAACCATCCTCTCTGTCTCGTAAGTCCTTTTCTATCTTGTATATATGTCATGCGTTGGCACATGCTCCTTTGTTTGTCTCACAGTGCGGGATTCTGCAGGAAGCCAGGGGTCCATTTTTCAGGGGTTAGTGATCACACTTTCCCAACCTCGGGTCAGTCTTCAGCCACCCTCACCGTTCAAAGGGAGGTCCTCACCGCGTAAGTCAGAGGGGACCCTGAGCCACATTCTATTCTTTTGCCGCTCATGCGCTTTATCTTACCTCAATCGAGAGGTTATTCTGCTTTCAACCTATACTCAGGACGTGGCCCACAATACACTTCCAGAGCTGGAGTCCTACACTAACTGTTTCTCTTTTACTTCCCTCTAGGTTCCCTGCGGGTGCTTCTCCGTGCCCGGCTTTGGAGGCCTGTGCCTCACAGGGCAGCACCAGACCAGTCAGGGAGTCCATTCTATCCTTTCCTTTCAGGTTCTTAATCGAACCTAGAACCAGCTTCCTCGCCCGACGGCGCCTATCGTGTGTTTTCGGGTCCCCAAGGTTGCCCTAATCATCATCAGTCAAGGCTCCCAACGGTCGGGGACCTACTTTCCTATCCATACCTCTCAAGCACAAATCTCAAACAGCTGAATCACGAGTCACTCTTTCTAGAAACCAAAAAGTTCAAGCTCTTTTTCTATCTAATGGTTTGTATCACATAGTTGTATCAAAGAGAAATGACGGGCCAGTCCACACTAAGGATTATTGATTACTTTGTGCTACAAATGGTTCATACCACCGAAGATGCCAGTGTGCTACATTTATTCCTTTGTAATGCCATACAAGACAATTGCATTAACAGTGCTACTGCTTGGCGCTGAAGGTACGGTAATACGATTAGGATGCATGTTTGCGTAACTTAAAATGTTCATGTGCTTCAAAAGAAAATGTCAGATAAAAATCACACAAAGTAAACCTGATGTATGTAAACTGTTTAACTCAGCGGTCATGTTATCTTGTAAGAAAAGAGAGTAAACAAGTCTGCTTTAATAACCTTTCAAGATGCTATCTGTTCAGATCTCATTGACAGCACACCATATCCTAATCATTACATTGCACACAGATTGCTTTAAGTGTTTCTGATTTGATCACAGAAGGATGTGTTATTAACTTTGAGATCTTACGTAGTGTCAGATAAGTTACTGGTGTGGTAATTTGAAGTGCTGTTACTAAAAGAAACCAAAATTTTGTTAAATGCATGAAAGAGCGTTCTGTGCAATATACAACAGGGCAAAAAAGAAAACCCTAAATGATTTAAATATTAAATTGCAGCCAGCCTCTATACAGAATAGCAGACTTGAAACTAATAAAAAGGGAACTGAAACACCTAAAGGTGGATCTGCATAGGAAGCGAGCAATGCAAGCTGGCTGAGTGACGAGTGCGCTGCGAGTGAATTTTATATCTATATCAAAAGCGAATATTTTAGCAGAAACGGTCAAGTGACCTTGTCCTTATCCATCTCTCTGTTCTCCCACCCAATCCCACACAAGACAGAGATGGCCCATTCACAACACCACTCACGCCGCACATAGACTACAGAAAAAGCAAGCAAAGCCAACACACAGGACAGAGAGAGAAGTCCCTCTGACAGGGGGAAGAGGTAAAACACACACAATCACGCTTAATCACAACACAGTGCACCCCCCGCACCCACCAAACAGTACACAAACAACTATTTACATAATTTCCCCTTCTCGTCCACCCCTCCCACAGTCCCAACAGTCCATACTGCATTAAAGCTGTTGCAGGTGGGGCTTATCCTGGAACTGGGGTTGGGGCAGGGATTGGGGCTGACCCTGGGGCTGTGCCTGGAAACCAGGCTGAAGCTGATCCTGGATGTGGTTTTGTGAGGGGATTGGGAACTGACTGCTTCTGATTGGTCTGTTTTACTCTAGTCACTCGCAACTGGCAGGAGACATAGAACACATTTCTATTCCTGTGGAGTCGCACCCTTCACCCACACTGTCCGCTCTCGTCGCTTGCAGTCGGTGTAGACGCAGTCATACATTCCAGTCACTTCTAAATTATTCACTTGCAAAGCTTGCTTCCAAGGTATACATCTTTTTTTATTTTATTTTTAATTTAGTAATCGCCAATTATTTTATTATTTTCTCCCGATTTGGCATATCCAATTATTTTTAGGCTCAGCTCACTGCTACCACCCCCGCGCTGACTTGGGAGCGGGGAAGACGAACACACACTGTCCTCCGAAGTGTGTGCTGTCAGCCGACCGATTTTTTTTCACACTGCAGACTCACCTTGCAGCCACCTCAAGCTACGGCGTCAGAGGAGAGGCAAGCCCGCAGGCGCCCAGCCAGACTACAGGGGTCGCTGGTGCGCGGTGAGCCGAGGACACCCTGGCTGACATAAGCCACCCCCAGCCCTGGGGGTCGCTCGCCAATTGTGCGCCGCCCCTTGGGAGCTCCCAGCTACGGTCGGCAATGAAATAGCCTTGGCTTGAACCGGCGACCTCCAGGCTATAGGGCGCATCCTGCACTCCACTCGGAGTGACTTTACCAGATGCGCCACTCGGGAGCCCCCGTGTAGATCCATCTTAAGGCAAACACCTAAGCCTCTAATTCAGGGGTTAGCAGCCTAGGCTTTTTCAGTTCAAGCCATCACAGGGCCTTAATTAATTAATTGGCCCTGCAGAAGACCTGTTTAAAAATATTTACATGGTTAGCACAGTTTTGGAATGGAATGGAAGAACCAAGGTTACCAACCCCAGATATAATTCCAGAATATACAACTTGCACACACAGGTAGTACCATGAAGCCCTAACTGTATTTTTTCCACCTAGGTGCTGGCGGCTGGTCTCCATTGGACAGTGACCATTATCAGTGGCTGCAGGTGGATCTTGGGAGCAGGAAGCAAATTACTGCCATAGCAACGCAGGGTAGATACAGCAGTTCTGATTGGGTGACCCAGTACAGACTTCTCTATAGCGACACTGGAAGGAACTGGAAACCATACCATCAAGATGGCAATATTTGGGTAAGCGCACTGTAAAAGCATGGGCTTTTTTAGATACATTTTTAGGATACATTTTGAAATCAATATTATTCCAAAATTGCTAAGTGTTACCTTAAACATTTAGGGAGTAGAAAGTGCACTGAATAACTTATATTTATTAACATACAAAGAATTGTGTATTAATATTTAGTAATGAATCAGTTCCTGCCATAAATCAGAAAAGATGAAATCCATGGAAACTGTGCAATAGAGAAATATTAATAATCGTTGTGCATTCAAACTAATGTGTTCAACAACACTAGTAAGTGACAAAGTGTTTCGGTTTTTGCTTTTGAATCCCCAGGGCGGGAATATAGTGGTAGGCTATTAAAATAAACAGCCTCCCAAACTGATATTAAAAACGTACCAATTGTGAATACGGTATAAAAATCTAATGTTCATAACTAGCACCATTGTCATTTAAAATAAAAGTAAATTTAAAAGCCATTGTGTATTATACTGTATAAATGCTGGATGATGGGAATCAGAAACCACTACTACACAGAATTGATACCGAATGGTATTTATGTGATTGTTATGGAGCATCACAACCTGAACATGGGGGGTGATCATTGGTATTCACTTTGCACCTTGTTTATATTGCTAAACCAGGCAGATAATAATCAAATTTGACAAAGTAAAGCTTAAGTATACATATTTTTTTTGCTCTTTTGTTTTTGTGCCTCTTTAAAATTAAAGTTCAATTCAATTTCCTATGTTTGCTCTAGCTGTTTCAACTATTAAAAAGAAGAAAAAAAACATAAGTTAACTGTATTGTCAAAGTCTATTTAAGTGTACACTATTCTGAAATTCTAGATAATTAGCACAAATAAGTAACACATTTTACAGTCAGTGACAATGGTAATGATGACAGAGGATAAACAAAGCCACTTCTTATTTTCCAGCTGTGGTATGATTTTTGGTAACAGAAGGTGCCTAATTATTCTGCTTATTTCAATTCAGGTATTTGTCAATTTTCTATTTCAATATGTGTCCTCAAGCGTCAGAACATTTATTGTACAACAAATCCAATCCATCAATAGTATATAAAATATAATCAATTTATGTTATTATCTTAATTATATAGTCTCTTATATCATAGGCTACAAAGGAATACCCTGATTAACTCTCAAAACAACAAGGCCTCAATTCTTCAATAGCTGTAAACCATTATGTTAGATCTAAGTTAGTCTTTCTTGCTTTAAAAAAAAACAATAAATAGATGACGGGATTTAGGGAGAAATGACCAAATAAAACATTATAATGTGGTAATTTTATTCTTGATACCCATTGATACAATTCCTCAATTACTAAAAAATAAAATGAAGCTATCTATAATTTCAAATGAAAAACATTTTGGTTGCCCTTTAGGGTATATCTGTGTAACAACTCTGTAATAACTACCAATGTTCCATGACCCCAAAATGGTAACAACTGTTGGAATAAGTATGTACTTACATGGAAATTGTGTGTTGCCATTTAATTAGATCAGGTAACACAATGCTGTTCTCCACACAAGAAAAAAAAAGACACATCTTTAAAAATCCAAAGCAGTAAATAATAATAATAATAATAATAATAATAATAATAATAATAATAATAATAATAATAATAATAATAATTTGAAAGAGAAAGATTTTTGCAATTGATATATGTGTGTTAACGGGTTACATAGTAAACACAAAATTACAGCTTTTTATATCACTTTTTATTTAGTGCTCTGAATGCAGTTGCTTAAATATTTATTGTTATATGTTGGTGGAAAGATAAGAGAGAACACATCTCTGCATGTCTTATTTTTTTCTGGCATTACCCCATAGGTTACTGCAGATGACAGAGTGATTTAACAAGCTTCCAAAGTGTCATTGACTGACTTACAAGCTGGCCAGCTCATATATCTATTGACAAATGGCAGTTTTCCCCAACACATTCTCCATTATCAGATGGGTCACTGCTTATAAACCCCTTTGTCAGCTGAAGGGTCTGATCATGTTTCCATTTTAGAACTAACTGATGATACTGTGTCTCCTGACTTGCTCACATCACACTGAACCCGTTGATTTATAACAGTTTAATACGCTCCTCGCGTGCTACACTAGAGCACAGCAAATCTGTGTTCTAATTACCCTTCACTCTTGCTTTTTGGTGCAATTTGTATGTGGTGTGCACATTCTGTTTCCAGAAAATATTAGGATCATCCTGGAGCACTATGAACAATGTATTCATATATTCAAATCTGCACATAAAATCTCCAGAGCTGCATAAAGCTTTAGTTCCTATCAGGGTTCTGGAGACAAGCTTCTCCTGGTTAAAGATGTAATCGCATCAGTCTTCTTGCTCACAGGCCAATACAGAGACTTTGTTTCAGTGACTCCAGCGTTGTATTCCTTGTATACTGTGCATGTTTATTACTGTATAGGAAGGTATCACATGGTGATGGTGACACTTGCACCAAGTGAAAAATGATCAGCCATCATCAGTCAATATAGCCAGATATTTAGCTTTGCAAAATATGATTTGGATTTACTGAACCTTAACCAAAAGTTTTCTGACTTGAATGAAACACCCATTCTCATCTAAAAAGTACAATATTGAGTATGATAGGGTATTTCCTTGCTGAGGGATTACTTTGATTCTAGCATTGTTGTATGTACCAGTAAGCAATTACCTTACAGTAAAGTGTAATGTTTCTATAAACTGTGGCATTTATAGGACTATGAAGTTCAGTACCTATGTCAGCCTGTAGTTAATAGGGCTGTACATTTTCGTACACATCAGCTAATTATTTTACACAAGGTCGTCGTCAAAGATACAGCGACTCTGATGCACACCGGATATCTGCATTGTTATCAGGGGTTGACAAAATTCCAAGGAAAGTAGGACAGGTGGCAACCCTACCAACCTGCTCATGTTAATCACTGGAATGGCAGTTTACCTCATCATAAACTGCAATGAGATGCGCAAACACTTTCAAAAACCTGGTAGCATTGCTTCTAGGAACCGTCTTTTTAAATTAATTAGAATTGGTCTAAAATACAACAGTTATGAAAGCTGTGGAATGTGAGAAGCAACATAAAGCAGACGATTACTAGTAAATGTGTTGCTGTAATATATAGTTTCTCAATACACTGACAGAAAAATTAATCTGATTATACTTTCTTATCAGCGTTACTATGGTTTCAATACCAACATGTATTGGCTATCTATTACATTTAGAAAACTATTCACATGAAATATATACAACACCAGTGTTGCTACATGTCAATCATATGTAGTACTGATTCTCTTAAATGGTTAAACCAAAATCACTATAACAAATATTCAGTTTAAAATGCTAAAATGTATTATTATCATTATTATTATTATTATTTATTTATTTATTTATTTATTTCTTAGCAGATGCCCTTACCCAGGGCGACTTACAGTTGTATACAAAAAATACATATCAAGAATTACAGTACATTTAAGAGCGAGATACAAAATACAATGACTTCAGTCCTAATAAGAGCAAATACAAAACACAGTACGATTTGATATCGGGGCAATTCAAGGGCAGGTAACAGTGTTGATAGTTACATCAGGGTTAGATACGAGTGCAGGTGAAATACAAACTACAACAGATTGTGTTAAGTGCAGGATCAAATACAGTAAAATAGGGAGCAGATAAGTACGATAAGTTAAAGTATTCATTTTGTGTCTTGTTATCAGGCAGTTACAAATAGTTCACCACCACTGAATTGCAGCCAGAGGCAACAATCATATTTTCCATCTCTGTGATTCTGTCTGGCAAGTTTTCTTTCGACCAAGACACGCTTGTTGCACATGTACTGTACCTAATTAACTCATTACAACAACTAGCAAGAACACAAATCTAAACAGTACAGCCAGAGAGGAAACCATTCATTTATGAGAAGGTAGCAGCCCCCACCAACACATTTATTTATTTATTTATTTATTTATTTATTTATTTGTGTATCTATTTATTTTTTAATGACCTGAGCAAAAACAGCACCATGCATTCCCAGAATAATCTTCATTATTCATACCCCTCAGTTTAAAGTTATGCTGCACAGGACCGAGCAGGAGATGAGTAATATACAGTAAAGGAGTTCCCATTAAACACATTTTTAATGAACAAGGCAATGAAAAGGGCAATGGTTAAAAGCTTTGTTTTTCTTTACCATACCAAACACTTTAGTGTTGATGCTTTGTAATGTAATTAATTTATCAGCAAGCCCATCTCTGTGAATTACATTCAAATTATTCACACTTCCACCCCCTCCTGCAAGCTCCTGTACTAGAGGTGTCTGTGGATATTCAGATCACTGGCATGGCTTGGGAGTGCTTTGAGCAAGTGGCGAATATTTTCTACACATAATAAGGGAATTCTGAAATACAAAACAAGCAGCATGCCAACAGCAAGTACTGCTATTAACTTTATAAATATATAATTACAGAGGATTACGGATGGTCACGTAACTACAGTATAAGTAGTGTTCCACTTTTCCGGTTTATTCAGAATTTTACCGAAAAATTACAGGATCTTTTTTTTAACTGGACGTTGGTTTTTACTGATTTATACCCATTTTTTGTCTATTCAGTATTATCCCGGTACTATTTTCTAGGAAATACACAATAATTTGATTAAAATGCTGTTTTATTTTGACTCTAACATTGTAATAAGCAGCCCTACACTGTATTCTAGGATACAGCAGTTGTTTAGATGTCAGAGGATCAAATAGTGTTCAACTGTGGTTCTCTGTCACTTCACAAACACACTATCACCTGATTATGTTGGCCAATCAAAGTCTGATTATTGTGGCAATTGCTGGGCGGAGTAACTACTAGCTTGATCAAAAACCAAATTGAAATACTTATACGAAATATAATATTTTTAATGGATGAGAAACGGGGAGAAAACATAAATCAGTTTATGAATATTCAAAAGAAAACAAATGTTTTGAAGTATACAAAAAGCAAAAATAGCAGAAGTGGATCAGATGAGGCAGAGGATGCATAGCGTTGCAAATACTGCCGCATTGAGGTACATGTTCGCGCTGACAATAAAAGAACATACTGAAAAATAAGCGACACATTAAACTAAAATAAGAAAGTGAACTGAGAGACAAGCAAACTATTTATGCAGCTTTTACACACGCTTTAATAAAGAGACCGCAGAATGACTGTGTTAATGAGTTTGTCAGAGAGCTGTGCTTTGCTGGACAGTCACTGTTTATTGCAGAGAGGTATGTATTGGTGACTTTGTGCGACAGTACTGTCTGTCCATCAACTAAAACACTGCCTAAAGCCTTGTCTTTTCCCTTTCTCGTTTCTCCCGTGCTACACTGCTGCTCCGCTCCCTCCACTGACTCCCTATCGCTGCTCGCATCCAATTCAAAACTCTTTTACTCGCCTATCGCTGTCTCGACCTTTCTTCCTCCTATCTTCAGATCTAGACTATTATATCTCCCTACACCCCCTTTCGCCCCCTCCACTCTAATGCCATCGGCATATTAGCTGTGCCCCCCTGCGCTTAACAACTGCTCTTAACTGTAATGTCATATTCTATAATGTGATTCTCTGTACTGTGATACTTTGTATTGTGATATTTTGTAACAACTGCTAAGAAATAAAGAAAGAGATAATAATACTACTACTACTACTACGACTACTACTAATAATAATAATAATAATGAATGGGGTTCTATGGGACATATAGACTGTACATATAAACAGTTATCTTTGTACATTTATAGTTTGCATCTTCTCCTTCCCTATGCCTTAGCATGCTTTCACAGTGGTATACCACAGGGGAATACAAGGTAATAAGAAGTAACCAATAGTTTTCAGGTTCACCTAATAAACCACCACTTTATTTGTCTTGCTTAGTCTGTGTTGCCCTTAGTCTTGGCCTCTGTGGAGCTAAATTAAAAAAGTAAACGAGGCTGCTGCTGCAAGACCCGACCTGGATACAAGTGGTTCCGCTTGTGATAAGATTGTGAGTACATCAGGCAAATGAAAACCGATGGTTTAGACCTCAGAAGAAAAATCGAACTCCCAACCACATGTCTAGAAATCAAACAACTGGATTTATGTTAGAATAATATGGAAAGTGAAATGAATTGTCAGGGGCTATAACAGCACATATGCGTCAGGAGATCACATATACTGTTGGGTCGTGAGGGACAGAGCATTAGTCACTAAAGATACGCAGCACTAAAATAGGGAGGAGACAGAAGCTAAGGTCCTGCTTGGAATACAAAGAGTGCAAACTGTTTCAAATGGCACTGGTAATACATAATACATGTTATTATAGTACAAGTGGAACCTCTGATAGTGAGAACAGTAAAAAAAAAAGAAAAGAACTTCCAGCCAATATACAGCGCTTCCCAAAACTATTGATACCCTCCTATATATTCAATGCAAATGCATTTAATTCACAAAAATATACAATATGAAATGTTGATATATGAAAATTATTTATAACACCACCATTGTGTATTGCTTAAAACATAAAACATAAAAAAGGCAAATTCTCATAAAATATTTTCTTGCTTAACGTAATTGTTTATAACTGTAGGGCCCTGTTCTAAGGACCTTCTCATACATATTTAGTACATAGATAATATCCTTATTCCATAATACTATCAACTTTAATTTGTATTTATTTTTAATTTATTTGCAATGAAAGATATGAGCGTGCAGTGCAGATTTCTAATTTAACAGTTCACTATGGGGGAAATGTAGTTATTTATTTTATTTATTTATTGCATTTATATAGTGCTTTTTATACAAAAGTATTGCAAAGCACTGTACAGTACATAGCAAAAAAAACACATACAACTGCCACAATCAGACCATTTAAGTAACATATTTAAATAACAGTATACACATAATACAAAATCAGCAATTTTAAAGTTATATTAAAACCCACTAAGATAAGAAATCCATTTTATAAAAGTGTGTTATTAGTCTTGACTTGAAAACTGTAACGGTCCCAGCTTCCCTGACAAATGAAGGCAGAGCATTCCATAATTTCAGAGCTCTACAAGAAAAAGCCCTTCCTCCTGTGTTGCTTTTGTTGACTGCAGGAATAACCAGCAGCCACGCATCCTGTGATCTCTGAGTGCAGTTTGGTCAGAAACTCCTGCAAATAACTAGGTGTTAATCCATTCATGGCCTTGTAAGTTAACAGCAAAATCTTCAAATCAAGTCTATACTACACAGGGATCCAGTGTAAAGAGGCCAAAACAGGATACCACACGTTTGTTGCCAAATTGTTTGCCATGTTTCTATAACAAAATCCTTGAATTATATATTCATATAATCTCAGTACTACTATAAAAAGAACATTCGATTAAAGGTACACCTACTGTTGTGTCCTAAAACTTAATTCGTTTTTTTTTTTTTTCCTGAAGGATGCTACATCAAAATATATCTAGAGTGTTAGCCTTTCCCTGGCAAACAATGAAGATCCTACAACCTGACTGGAATAGATAGGAATTGTCAATTGACTTTTAAAGCCACTTTAAACTAATAGGAAGGGTGACTTTCATGACAGTTGACAAGAAAATAACTGATGCTTTCTAATCCATCTTCTAAGATTCATTCCATTGGCTCTGTTATTTATGTTGCAATCATTTTTGCCTAAGTTACATAAATCAGAAAATAAAAATAAAATGAGTATGATTTATGGTGAGCTTGGCGCGTGAAGTATGAGGGATCAACAGTTCTATGCATGAAAGCGAAATTTGTCAAGGGGACCTCACACCATCAGAGCAGTGGTGGTGAACATCAATCACACAAGTGTTTATGTTACATAAGCATGAAACCTGCTCCTGCTCCTGTGTTCAGGTTGGTGGTGGATGTATCCTATAGGGGTTTATGAAATAGAACCCAAAGTGCCACATTTTGGTACAGGCACAAGGTGCAATGCAAACACTAAAACCATATACAGTACTCTTAACAAGACTCTGCAGAACCGAAGTGGTGAAGTCATATCCAAGTTTGCGTTTGTCTGACTAAAACAACATATGTGTTGACCTGTATTTAAAAGGGCCACTACACAAGACTTTGGTGATAATAATAATTTTTCAACTTTTACTTTTTTGTTATAATTTTTGGACCTTAAGTGGCAT
Source organism: Acipenser oxyrinchus oxyrinchus (assembly GCA_030684275.1). NCBI lineage: Eukaryota > Metazoa > Chordata > Actinopteri > Acipenseriformes > Acipenseridae > Acipenser > Acipenser oxyrinchus. The sequence continues at coordinate 18,705,210 of CM060250.1, forward strand.
TGATAGTCTGAAATATAACCACATTTTATAAGATTGTGGAGCCTATTCAATTGCTCTAAACAGTGGCCATTCTAAATATTGCATTGGACATATTTACACATGTGCTCTGTTAGGTGTTTGTTTGATTTTCATAACTTTAATAAGGCCACTTCTTAAATCAATTGAATAGAGTCCAGTGTTGTCATTATAGTTTTACTTATGTTTTAAATAGACTTTAAAATAAACATTATACAATACATCTTTGCAATTAAGGCCACTTTTGTAAAGTCATCTTCAATATTAGGCCACCCCTGTGTTCAGTCACCATTTGCAGTCCCCTATGTACCAAATGTTTCAGACTAACCATATGAAAACATGGATGTAACTTGGTGTTCTGCAACTCATTTGCACATTTGATTTACAAGTTTGCTTAAAAGAAAACTACAATAAACATCTAAAATGGTTATTATTCAGTAGTGTTAATCAGTTAAACACCTTTCTTTCTTTCTTTAAAAGCATTTAGGTCACAATATGCTTCATTGGAATCAAAATACAAATACAGTCTGGGAAACCAAAGGATCAGCAGCTAAACAATAAGGCAATTGTGAGAATGTTGTTCATCTAATGTAAGAAAATATGTTTTTAAAGACTTTATTGTTACACCTTTAAAAACAATTGGGTTGCCAGAGGGGGGAGTGTATAAAAGATTTAAAGGGTACATAAGGACCTTTTTATTTTATTGTGTTACATGTTCCCATGTGTTGCTACAACTCCAGGTCCATGCGGGTACATGTGAAGCCATCTTGAGGCAGGGAATGCAATTTAAAAGTTTAAAAAAGTGGTCAAAATGTAAAAAAAAAACATTAAAACAATACACACATCTTACTTAAACAGGTTTAGCAACACATGGGAGCATGTAACACAGTAAAATAAAAAAAGGTCCTTATGTACCCTTGTGGCAATGAGTCCCGCCCCTGTGTGCATTTCTGTGTTATATGTTGTGTGTGGTGTGTTAATGTTGGTGTATTGTTGGCAGCATTTCTGCTGCCAGTGGTGCAACAGGAGGAGCCAGCTTTGGTGCGGTCAGCAAGTCAGTTGACCTCCTCACCATTAGCAGTTGTTCCTCTGACAGGACTGCCCTGGCTGAAGGAAGCCTGGGAGCTGTCAGCAGGTCCACTGACAGCATTGCACCTGGCAGTCTTTCCGCTGCCAGAGGTGCTACAGGAGGAAGCAGCCTTTCCACTGCTGGAGTGTGCCACCCTGCTGTCAACAGCTACGCTGACAGCATTGCCAGTAGCAGCCTGGCTACTGGCAACATTGCCACCCGTGAACCCCTTGAAGTCCCTGTTCTTGGCCCGGGACTTTGAGTGAGACTTTTGGGATTTTAAGGGGGGAGGTGGCCATTGAGGCCATGTGTGCTGTGCACAAGGGGGGGTATATGTGGCAATGTGTCCCACCCCTGTGTGAATTTCTGTGTTTTATATGTTGCGTGTGGTGTGTTAATGTTGGTGTATTGTAGTTGGTACCTTCACCGGCAGGAGCAGAGCAGCAGGAGCTGCCTCTACCTCCGCCACCTTCACCGGCAGGAGCAGAGCAGCAGGAGCTGTCTCTACCTCTGCCACCTTCACCAGCAGGAGCAGAGCAGCAGGAGCTGTCTCTACCTCTGCCACCTTCACCGGCAGGAGCAGAGCAGCAGGAGCTGTCTCTACCTCTGCCACCTTCACCGGCAGGAGCAGAGCAGCAGGAGCTGCCTCTATCACCTCCACCGCCAGGAGCAGAGCAGCAGGAGCTGCCTATACCTCCGCCACTTCCACCTGCAGAGGGTGAATGCCTGCTGGGTCCACTTCCACCAGCAGAGGGTAAATGCCTGCTGGGTCCACTTCCACCAGCAGAGGGTAAATGCCTGCTGGGTCCACTTCCCCGACCGCCACCATCTCCCCAAGAGGAGAGGAGCTGGAGTTACCTCTGCCTCCATCACCACCAGGGGAAGAGGTGCAGGAGCTGCCTCTCCCTTCACCAGAAGAAGTACCAGGATGTGATGCTGGCATTCCTCAGCAACCACTGCATAGTCTGCTGAGGGAAGCACAGCGGAAAACAGCCCGGCCGCAGCGGCTACGAAGAGGGCCAGCACCACCGCAGCCACTGCCACAGTGGCCAACGACAGCACCACGACTGGTCCTGACTACGGCACCGCCCAAGGATGCCTGCCTCGCACCGCCCAAGGATGCCTGCCTCTCACCGCCCAAGGATGCCTGTCTCACACTGCCCAAGGATGCCTGCCTCGCCGCATCGCCTGGGGCTGCCTGTTGCTCCGCATCGCCTGGGGCTGCCTGTTGCTCCGCATCGCCTGGGGCTGCCTGTTGCTCCACATCGCCTGGGGCTGCCTGTTGCTCCGCATCGCCTGGGGCTGCCTGTTGCTCCGCATCGCCTGGGGCAGCCTGTTGCTCCACATCGCCTGGGGCTGCCTGTTGCTCCGCATCACCTGGGGTTGCCTGCTGCTCCGCATCACCTGGGGCTGCCTGTTGCTCCGCATCGCCTTGGGAGACCAGCTCGTTATTGCCGGGAGATACCTGCACTGGAGGTAGTTTGCTGCTGGTCTCCAGGGATTTGCTAGGGTTGGAGGCGCCAGCCTTAGAGTTGCCAGCACGTCTGCTGACAGCTTCACTGTTGGCAGCATTTCCACTGCCAGTGGTGCAACGGGATGATTCAAATGAATAATTAATTAGTAATTGAATCCCGGCACAACAATATATAAAGATGCACATTTTACTCACTCGGGGTTGTGTGTTCGGTGAGTGGAGAACGGGAGTGAGGAAGGAGAAAAAGGAAAGGAAAGGAAAGAAAAGTTAAGTTTTTGTCACTCATCGTGTTTGTTTGTCTGTTCACTGTTTACTGTTTTATCGTTTTGTTCGTCTATTTATTTTTGCTTAAAGTGCCGTGTTTTGGTCAACCTTTTATTTATTTGTTTATTAAAACGCTGAGCGCTGCCGCGACTCAGTTTGATCACCACCGTCTGTCTCTGTGATTCTTTCTGGTCTGAAGTCCTCCCTGCAGCTAGCCTGTCACAACCCTTTAACAGATTTTGTTAATTTTTAAATCGATGTGGCTGGAACTGAATACTCAGACATACAGTATGCTATTTCTTCCAGATGTTGAGGGCTCCGTTAGTGAATCCCTAAAGACATATTTATTTTGTATATATTTCCAGCCTGAATACTTGCCTCTAGGATTTGCAGTTTCAGGGGAGGCTGAATATATAAATATCCCCAATGGAAAAACAGCCCAGTCGCTTTAATATCAAAAGATCAACGTGAACTGATAAGGAAATGTTAACTCAAATCGATTATAAATGCCCTATCATTTACATGAATGCAGCAGAGGTAGCCTGATCTCTTCGATACTGCATGTTGAGGTGATACCAGTGTATGATTAAGGGACATTAGATTAGAAAATGAGTAAAAATGTATACAATATGTGTTCATAGTGTAGAATTAAAGAGAACAGTAATGTTGTTTCTCTGTTAAAAAAAAAAAGTGAAACGGGAAAATGTAGGAAAATATGAATGTGACCATGTACACCAACTGAACTGTATAAGACAGTGTCTTTATACTGTGAACTATAAACAGCTGTTGCAAAAACTGTACGGAATCTAGAGACATGACAAGCAGAGTGTGTAATAAAGGAAAGAGGTGTAGTGTAAGGTCAGGGGACTGGGAACTAAGATGCATAAAATGTATCAAGTTCTCGTGAGGGTATTCTGTGGATGTCTGCCTTGTTCTCACAGGAAATATTCTGGGAGAGCAAAACTATTATAAACCTGCTGGTTGAGATGTACGAAAGAGTTTGGACCAGACATGTAATTTCTCGGACCTGACTTACATGGTCAGCATCTCTGGTCTTGCCTGAAAGATAATTCCACAGACTCAGGTAATATTGATCAATTATTTTGAAACTGTTAAACTTAGCTGACTACATAGGTTGCATCTAGAGTAATATGCTGCAATAACTGTTTTGTTTCTGTGATATCAACAACCAGTAATAAACTGTGTGATTCTATTATTCTTCAAATACTGTTGTCATGTGTCTCTGTTATTCACTATTAATTAATACAAGGCTTAGGGTATTTGATATAAATATAATTATAATTAATACCACAACAACGAGAAGCCAAACGTTACAGGTTTAATTTGTCCTAAAATAAACATTTTTTAATGATATTTATTTATATTCTAGGTAATTATGATGGAAGAGACTTTCAATTCTAGTTTAAATGACTTCATAATATACCGATAATATTTTATTGAAACCCCAGTGTATTGAAGGATTTTTACAGTGGAAATGAGTCTACATCATTTTGTTACCTTACTTAGATATATAAATGAGTCAGAAATGATGGGAGCTTTTAATCATTAAGGAAGCAAATTATTGTTCTGTAGAATGTAAAGCACCAAATATATTATAAATCCTGCTGTAATATATTATAAATCCTGACTTCGTACCTTCTTTATCAATATCAGTCTTTCAGTTGACTAAAAAGCATACCAACATTTGGTAAACTGTTTAGTGGGTTTCTGCTGCCAGTAGTGGTGCCATCTCTTTGGAAGCAGGGTCTGGAGCTGTGCTTATGCATTCCAGTTCCCATGGCAATTTGTTATGTAACCAAACAGAATTTCAAAACACTGGGCAGACATCCATCTTCCCCAAAATGGCTAGTTTTAAACTTAGGCCTAGATTTTTTTGCCTATTGTGGATCAAACACACCCAAAGGCATCTGCCTCCACTCATGCCATACTCACACATGTAGGTACTTATTTAAAAGGAGCAAGTTTTTTGCTCTGAGCTGAATCTATTTCCTTAGTGCTTATTGAATTTAGGAAAGGCTGAGTATCTAGAGAAGAAGTCAATGTAGAGTTTACTGACGATTTTTGTAGTATTAGCATAAAAGTAGAGTTTGGGATCACATCAAATAATCATGCAGATTTAGTGTTTACATTTCAAAGCAATCAGAAATCAATATTCTCTCAATAGAATCCTGCTTTCCAGCAGTCTTGTCCCCAATCTTGTCCATTACTTGTGTGTCTATGGGACATTGTACAGTATTATTAATGCCACATCATTAAATAAATAGAAGGCCAAATGCTTTTCCTCTAGGTTAATGCCTTTTCTGTTAAAATGTTTTTTATAATGTTATCCAATATTTGTCATTATTTATGAATGATGGTTGTGAGAGCGCTGTAGCCCAAGATGTTACTGGCAGGAATTAGAGACTCAGAGACAGAAGCTGCAGTGCAGCGCTGCAGCATACATTTAATTCACAAAATAAACAGAACAAAACAGGAGCAAACAAATAAACAGGACACAAGGGCCAAAACAAAGATTCAAACAAAACAAGAATACATAGGCTGAGCATTCACCTTCACTACTAAGTTTACAACCTAAACATTTTCACAGAGTTACACTCAGCTAATTCCCTCTCCCCACACAAAAGATTTCTTCTCATTATACAGGTGGCTATTCTTCAATTAGAACCAATTACTTAACTGGAGAATGATTATTGGCAGGGACAGAACTAACCCCATCTCTGCAACCTTACATTCCCAAACACACTATTTACACAAGCAGGGCTTTTGCTTTGCCACAATGGCCTTTTCCTACTAATGCATTAGTCACATGAATGATTCTGTTACAGATGGTTGACCGGGAAACACCGACCGCATCATCCTGTCTGAAAATACCCATTTGCTAAATAAAACGGAATTTGATGCACAGCACTCCTTTGTTTCCTGCAGATCATCTTTTACAGAGTGCAGATCATCTTTTACAGAGTGCAGATCATCTTTTACACAGTGCAGATCGTCTTTTACAGAGTGCAGATCATCTTTTACACAGTGCAGATCGTCTTTTACACAGTGCAGATCGTCTTTTACACAGTGCAGATCATCTTTTACAGAGTGCAGATCATCTTTTACACAGTGAAGATCATCTTTTAGAGTGCAGATCATCTTTTACACAGTGAAGATCGTCTTTTACACAGTGCAGATCGTCTTTTACAGTGCAGATCATCTTTTACACAGTGCAGATCATCTTTTACACAGTGCAGATCATCTTTTACACAGTGAAGATCATCTTTTAGAGTGCAGATCATCTTTTACACAGTGCAGATCATCTTTTACAGAGTGCAGATCATCTTTTACAAAGTGCAGATCGTCTTTTACACAGTGCAGATCGTCTTTTACACAGTGCAGATAATCTTTTACAGAGTGCAGATCATCTTTTACAAAGTGCAGATCGTCTTTTACACAGTGCAGATAATCTTTTACAGAGTGCAGATCATCTTTTACAAAGTGCAGATCGTCTTTTACACAGTGAAGATCGTCTTTTACACAGTGCAGATCGTCTTTTACACAGTGCAGATCATCTTTTACAGAGTGCAGAACATCTTTACACAGTGAAGATCATCTTTTACACAGTGCAGATCATCTTTTACAGAGTGCAGATCATCTTTTACAAAGTGCAGATCGTTTTACTGGTGTTGTCCCGATTTTGGAGAAAGGTAGGGCTGTATACGTGAAACATGCTTTATTATGTAAAGGAAAGCAGGTGATGCACTCAATATTTCACACAATATACACACACAGTGTAATTTAACATTATTTTAGGCTATGTATTATAAACATCAGACAAAAGTTTGCAATTAATTCCTGTTCTGTGAAAATGTAAGAGAATATTATAGCTGATGATTTTATTTTTATTTGGTTCCTCTAACAAATCCCATAAAAGATCTGCAGTGAAAAACCAGGGAAAGGGGTTAGTTTTGGCACAGAAATATTAAGCAGCACCAAATCAAATATTATGTTTAGTTATTTGCTACCTGATATGAATCCAGGGGCATCTTCACAACTCTCCCGCAAGGTTGTCTTTCAATTTAAATTCATATTACACAGCTTGATTAAAATTTTTGTGCAAGATAACAAGCAGAAATATTGCCCACATATTTTTTGCTGATGTTGTAATACTGTAACATGAATTCATTCATACAGGAAATTAATTGCTTTTTCTTTAACAAAAACCTTTTGAGACCCTTCCAATAAACTTAATATGATAGTTATTTAAGACAGGTCATGTACTCCATGCTTAGCTTTATCTTCTCTACCATAGAATTCAACAAGGATATTCTGAAACAATAAAATAATAACAACTTTATTATATGACACTTCCAATTATATGCAACTATTTGGCAATGTGCTCAATGATGTTATCCTTCATTGTTTTGTAATTCATAATCCATAAATTTAAACATTCAACGACATGTTTGTTTTATTGTTTATTATTTAGCAGGCATCTTTATCCAAGGCGACTAGGGTGTGTGAACTATGCATCAGCTGCAGAGTCACTTCCAACAACGTCTCGCCCGAAAGACAGAGCACAAGGAGGTTAAGTGACTTGCTGATGTCACACAGTGAGTCCTTAAGTGAGCCGGGATTTGAACTGGGGACCTGTAAGCCATTTAAATTCCCCCCTAATATTTTAATATTGCACGCATTTGTACGCATTGAAAAATCTTCTTAGAAAGCTTCCTAAAGTGTTTTTTGTTGCCTTCCTTTAATTTTGATGGCTCATATACAGTCACTGTGTTGGTCAAGCTGTCTTGACCTAAATTATAAAGTATCTTATCTATCAATCTGGGGTGCTCCTGCTCACCTGACTTTTGAGTCTTAAAAGGTCAGTTATCTTGCCAAGAGTGTGAAATAGTTTCCAATAAATAAATCCTCCAAATTTCAGAAATATAAAGTAATACATTGTGTGTAGAGTGTTTCTTATTGTATAACAGGAAATCAAAAAGCAAACACAATAACATTATTTAACTCACACACAAAAAAATAATTATATTTACACTACCGTTCAAAAGTTTGGGGTCACTTAGAAATTTCCTTGTTTTCGAAAGAAAAGCAAATTTTTTGTCCATTAAAATAAATCAAATTAATCAGAAATACAGTGTAGACATTGTTAATGTTGTAAATGACTATTGTAGCTGGAAACGGCTGATTTGTAATGGAATATCTAAATAGGCGTACAGAGGCCCATTATCAGCAACAATCAGTCCTGTGTTCCAATGGCACGTTGTGTTTGCTAATCCAAGTTTATCATTTTAAAAGGCTAATTGATCATTAGAAAACCCTTTTGCAATTATGTTAGCACAGCTGAAAACTGTTGTGCTGATTAAAGAAGCAATAAAACTGGCCTTCTTTAGACTAGTTGAGTATCTGGAGCATCAGCAATTGTGGGTTCGATTACAGGCTCAAAATGGCCAGAAACAAAGAACTTTCTTCTGAAACTCGTCAGTCTATTCTTGTTCTGAGAAATGAAGACTATTCCATGCGAGAAATTGCCAAGAAACTGAAGATCTCGTACAACGCTGTGTACTACTCCCTTCACAGAACAGCGCAAACTGGCTCTAACCAGAATAGAAAGAGGAGTGGGAGGCCCCGGTGCACAACTGAGCAAGAGGACAAATACATTAGAGTGTCTAGTTTGAGAAACAGACGCCTCACAGGTCCTCAACTGGCAGCTTCATTAAATAGTACCCAAGAAACACCAGTCTCAACATCAACAGTGAAGAGGCGACTCGGGATGCTGGCCTCTAGGCAGAGTTGCAAAGAAAAAGCCATATCTCAGACTGGCCAATAAAAAGAAAAGATTAAGATGGGCAAAAGAACACAGACACTGGACAGAGGAAGATTGGAAAAAAGTGTTATGGACAGACGAATCTAAGTTTGAGGTGTTCGGATCACAAAGAAGAACATTCGTGAGATGCAGACCAAATGAAAAGATGCTGGAGGAGTGCTTGACGCCATCTGTCAAGCATGGTGGAGGCAATGTGATGGTCTGGGGGTGCTTTGGTGGTGGTAAAGTGGGAGATTTGTACAGGGTAAATGGGATCTTGAAGAAGGAAGGCTATCACTCCATTTTGCAACGCCATGCCATACCCTGTGGACGGCGCTTGATTGGAGCCAATTTCCTCCTACAACAGGACAATGACCCAAAGCACAGCTCCAAACTATGCAAGAACTATTTAGGGAAGAAGCAGTCAGCTGGTATTCTGTCTATAACGGAGTGGCCAGCACAGTCACCGGATCTCAACCCTATTGAGCTGTTGTGGGAGCAGCTTGACCGTATGGTACGTAAGAAGTGCCCATCAAGCCAATCCAACTTGTGGGAGGTGCTTCAGGAAGCATGGGGTGAAATCTTTTCAGATTACCTCAACAAATTGACAACTAGAATGCCAAAGGTCTGCAAGGCTGTAATTGCTGCAAATGGATGATTCTTTGACGAAAGCAAAATTTTAAGGACACAATTATTATTTCAATTAAAAATCATTATTTCTAACCTTGTCAATGACTATATTTCCTATTCATTTTGCTATATTTCCTATTCAAACTCATTTCATGTATGTTTTCATGGAAAACAAGGAAATTTCTAAGTGACCCCAAACTTTTGAACGGTAGTGTATGTATTTATTTATTTGACAGGGACAACGTACCATTTTTAACATTTATGACATGTCATAAGATGTATTGCACCCAGATTTAGCTATGAGCTAATTTTCATTGTTAAATTTTAAAGTCAATTATACCTGAAGTAGCACTGTTCTTGTTGGCAGAAATTGGTAAACCTTGCAAACTACATGGTTATAAATGGATGCATCTCAAATGCATTTTCAAACCCTGGCGCCTGCTTCAATGCATTGATGATCCTTATACAGCCAATTTAACAAAAGTATCAGAAGCATGTGAAGTGTTGGGCTTCTCTAAAGCAGATGTGCAATTGGCACTGATTGACCTGCTACACGACTCATCAAAGGCAATGAGAAGCTTTGCATTTTGGTCTCTGATTCCTGACCAGAAATCCCCAATAACAAGGGACACTGCTTTGAAGGTCTTCATTATTTGGATCCTCATAGTGCTGTGAAAGTGCTTTTTGCTCGATGAAGCAAGTGAAATCTGTGCATCGCAGTACTTTGACTGATTCACACCTACATCAGTTATTAAGACTGGCAGAAAGTGTACACTTCGTCGCAGTTCACAAATATTGCAAAGCAGAAACTCAGCTATCCCATTAAACAGGGAAGCAATTGTAAAGGATCATTGCCAAATTAGAGAAATATGTTTGGGTATGTCCAGCCTCGAGAACTTCCATTTGGGTTTTTTTTTTTTTGAAAATTCGGCCCTCACACAAATTTACTTGACTACCCCTGAACTAGGGTTATGATTTTTTTCTTTATTTTGTTCAAATGTAGCCCTGCTAGTATAAAGTTTTGTAAGAGCTCACATTTTGTTTTCTATTTTCCATGGGTTGAGGTGCAAGGGTAGGCCTGACTATATGGCGATCCCGTATAAACACTCAGGCTTCACGCACAGGATTGAGGTCCATGCCCGTTCAAGTAACAAACTATACAAACTACACAAACTCCAGGCTATTTTCTGGCTTCATACCGCACACATAAATCTAAACCTAACAAGGCTTGTTACAGCATAGTCGTCATTTTGCCCCTCTCCCTCGTCCTTAGGTATATACTCTACACTGGTCTTAAATGGACCATTACAACTGTACTAAGCTGTGGATACAAACTTGGTACAAGAAAGGGATTTGCCTTTTAGAGTTAATTTTAGTAATATCTTCAGGAACATGCAAACCAGATATAAAAACATTCCAATGGAAGTAACCTATAATTAACTCAATCCTCTGAAGCCTTTATTCCAAAAAAATAAATAAATAAATACAAAAATAAATAAAATTCTTAATACATATAACAATTTAAAAAATATATACTCCCTTTTGACTTGTCCTTTTACAATTCCCAAAATAAAATGGATACCATAGATGGAAACGCTCTTATAACAGAAGTTGATGGGATTCTTGGGTTATCTAATTGTATTGCTTTAAGATATTTATGCAGATTTAATGAGATGCAATTCCTGAGCTACTTCAAGTTTTTAGAAATTCTGTTAATGTATGCTGCTATATGTTCATGAAAGTGTATTTGACCTTTATTGTGTGTTTCATTTGAAAGAGGATTACTTGCAATGCAAGGTCCCTGTTAATGGCACTTGAATCCATTCCTCAGCCTCAAGGACATTTTCTTCGGTCTCATCCTGAAACATAATATTAGCAATTAAACCTCACCAGATTATGCTGCTTGGCCGTAATCTTTGAAATGACATGCTTTTCTGCTTTGCTTTTAGGCATAATGGCATTCGGTAATTCTGACAGCTCTGAAAACAAACCTTTTCAGCGGAGTAAACAGCTGATTTAGCTTTGCAAGACAACCATCTAAACCTGTAATTTAATTTACTTGAGGGAACACAATAATTTTGTTTCATGCCAGTAACTGTGATGAATGATAAATGCACATGCTTGCATATGGATTTGCCTCTTATCATTCTGTCGACTACCTTTTTCATCAAGAATGGAAGCAGGACATACAATTTATGAGATGTCAAATTAATGACAGTATGTCATTTCAGTGATATCCCCATGGTGCATTGTGCTTGAGTTTTAATATATCACCTCAATCTGAAGAGGAAGAATTAACATAACACTATATGATTGGTGTTATAAATAAGGTTTCAGTATTTATCAGGTCAAGGTTGTGGTAACCAAGTGATGCAATAGTATGCTTACTCAGAAGATACAATCTGACAGGGCATTATGACAATTTATATCTAAGTGACCGGTTTCTCTTTAATAACTCGAGGTGAAACATTTGCAAATTAACCTGACTGATATATTTGGAATCTAACGACTAATGGACTTTTGGAGACGTGAACTATTTGCAAGTTCTGACTTTTCCATACTAAATGCAGCGTAACAGTCTACAGCATGGTTTTTTACTGCGCTGGCTTTGTTGCACTGTAGATTTGAAAAGTTGTTACATGGAACAACAATGTGATGGCAATATGAAACTTATTTAATCAAGGGGTACATATGGACACCTCAAATGACAGCTATGAGCAATATTCATTCTTCATTATCTCAGGAACTAGTCATACATAATAAATACTGTACATACATAAATAAATTTCCGACAGTACAAGTTATTTGATTTTAAGACCCTTCTAAAAGTTCTCATAATAAGCACAACTTCATTTAAATTACTCAAACATTGCAATGTTTCTCGATGACTAAAGCCAAGGTTGAAATAAAAGTGAACGATTTCTGACACATCTGCCATTCCTGTTAAGCTGACTGTCCAGCTGTAACTGTTATGCAATGGAACAGCTTACCAAATTATTTCACTGGGCAGTTAGGAAAATTTCTTTTATATATTATTATTATTAATTTTTTAGCAGATGCCCTTATCCAGGGCGACTTACAATTGTTACAAGATATCACATTATATATATATATATATATATATATATATATATATATATATATATATATACAGTACTGTGCAAAAGTTTTAGGCAGGTGTGAAAAAATGCTGTAAAGTAAGAATGCTTTCAAAAATAGACATATTAATAGATTATATTTATCAATTAACTAAATGCAAAGTGAGTGAACAGAAGAAAAATCTAAATCAAATCCATATTTGGTGTGACCACCCTTTGCATCTGATTGGCCCCAAATTTATTCTGCAGCATGACAACGACCCCAAACATACAGCGAAAGTCATTAAGAACTATCTTCAGCGTAAAGAAGAACAAGGAGTCCTGGAAGTGATGGTATGGCCCCCACAGAGCCCTGATCTCAACATCATCGAGTCTGTCTGGGATTACATGAAGAGAGAGAAGCAACTGAGGCTGCCTAAATCCACAGAAGAACTGTGGTTAGTTCTCCAAGATGTTTGGGCCAACCTACCTGCCGAGTTCCTTCAAAAACTGTGTGCAAGTGTACCTAGAAGAATTGATGCTGTTTTGAAGGCAAAGGGTGGTCACACCAAATATTGATTTGATGTAGATTTTTCTTCTGTTCACTCACTTTGCATTTTGTTATTTGATAAATACAAACTATTAACATGTCTGTTTTTGAAAGCATTCTTACTTTACAGCATTTTTTCACACCTGCCTAAAACTTTTGCACAGTACTGTATATATATATATATATATATATATATATATATATATATATATATATATATATATATATATATATATATATATCAGTACTGTCTATGTCACAGTGTTCATAGAACATTAATCTGTAAGTCACTGTGCAACTTTCAAACTTCTGCCTAACTATTTCAGCCATGCTATCTAAGGAAGACAGAAGCCACAACATGGTAGCTAATTATAAAAATATTGAGTTTTTACTTCTCTTCTTCATTAGCTTGATGATAAAATGGTTAAACAGATAAATTAAATATACTGATTAAATTCTACACAATCCAAACCTGGGATCCTATCTCTTTTTCAAGTACAGCAACTACAAACATTACTCAGTGTTACTTGAAATATTGTATAAAGCCTACTATGCATCTCTGAGGCATGGTTACTTGACTGTAAAAAGCAATTTCTTGTTTGTTGCTGGCCATTGTAAAATAGCATGATGTGACAGCTCAGTCATCATTAAAGGAGGCTTTATTGTTTAAGATGGATAGCATGTACAATTGATTGCTTCTTTAATCAACATAACTAGGTACACTGCATGCATGACTTAAATGTTATTGGTCAGGCACACTTTATCAGGGTACTTTACTTGTGTGGCTTGCTTACTAAGAGCTCTATAGATTTGGGTTATATCCATGAAGATCAATATCTAGGGGACATTTTAAATGCCGTTGTCTGTCTGTGATGTTCGTATGCTATCCTAATCAAGTGAAATCTGTGGAGAGACAGTGTCAGAAGGTGGAAATGGTCTTCACTTCTGCAGTTAGCAAATCCTTGTTAGTTTCCCCCTGTCTGCTAACGTATGTATTAATAGTGGATAGACTTGTAACCATGGACATTGGAAAACTGTATGTTGTTATGGTCCTTTTGAACACTGCTCTGTTTCTGCCTCAAACAGAGTAACCGTGATTAAGACAATCGGCTTATAGAAATTTATAAAGTGTTTTAAGTTACAGGAACAGTACAAAAATTAAAGTAATTTCAAGATACCAACTCATGTTTGACATGCATTTTCAAAACCTTACTTTTACATAACATTTTAACTACATTTCAATGATCTGATCGACTTGCAGTTGAAATTCCCAAAAGTAGAGATCTATTGTTTGTTGAACATATTTTTTTCAATTTTTTTTTCCTATTAGTTCATAAATAGGTTACTAAAAAAACTAAAAAAAAGGTTTTGTCTGCAGATCAGTGGACTGAGGAAATTGTGGTTCAGGCAAGGGAACTGATTATCATCATTAACATTGGAAGCCATGTTGAATTGATGATGAAGCACTGTGCTCTGTAATTCTGTTGTAATAACATGTGAATGACAATGTGTAGGCAAACGGCCTTATAAGAGCTAATCTCATTTCGTACATCATTTTTCAAGACTGAAGATCCTGTCATGTTGACCTTCAGCATCGTGGGAGTATATCATTTTTGGAACAAGTGTAGTTCATAGCTCACCTGCCGTAGGGATTTAAATATTATACCACACTTAAGAATCCATTGTCACTGGGATGCTTTACCTATCTCCAAAACCCTTTATCAGATAGGCCCTCTGGGCACAAAAGCATTGACAGAGTATGGAAGTGTGGCAATGTGCCCTGTCCTGTGTGTATTTTGTGTTATATGTTGCGTGTGGTGTGTTAATGTTGGTGTATAAGTATTGGTGCATGGGATAGAAATGGGTCTGTGTAGCACAAGTGATTTAAAATATATGGTTGTATTTAGGCACAGGGATTGCACAATCACTTCACGTGCAGATAAAGTATGTAATAGTATGTGAGCACGGGGATTGCACAAATTAGTTCACATGCTGGGATTCAAGTGAATAATTAATTAGTAATTGAATCCCGGCACAGCTGTATATATATACAGTGCCTTGCAAAAGACCCCTGACCAATTCTCTCATATTACTGAATTACAAATGGTACATTGAAATTTTGTTCTGTTTGATATTTTATTTTAAAACACTGAAACTCAAAATCAATTATTGTAAGGTGACATTGGTTTTATGTTGGGAAATATTTTTAAGAAAAATAAAAAACTGAAATATCTTGCTTGCATAAGTATTCAACCCCTGTGCTGTGGAAGCTCCCAGTTTACACCGATGAAAGAAATTGCCCTAACGAGGACACAATTACCTTACCATTGGCCTCCACCTGTACACCATTAAAGTTAGAGATAAAGTAATACAAATGCATAGATTAGGGAAAGAGTACAAAATAATATCCAAGTGTTTGGATATCCCAGTGAGCACAGTTGGATCAATAATCAGGAAGTGGAAGCTGCATCACACCACCCAGGCACTGCCAAGAAAAGGCCGTCCCTCAAAACTCAGCGCTCAAACAAGAAGGAGACTTGTGAGTGAAGCCACAGAGAGGCCAATAATCACTTTGAAGGAGCTACAGAGTTCAGTGGCTGGGAGTGGAGTAATGGTGCACCAGTCAACCATATCAAGAGCTCTGCATAACACTGGCCTGTGTGGGAGGGTGGCAAGAAAGAAGCCGTTACTCAAAAAGTACCATCTGAAAGCACGTCTGGAGTTTGCCAGAAAGCATGAGAGTGACTCAGCTGCGATGTGGGAAAAGGTTTTGTGGTCAGATGAGACCAAGATAGAACTTTTTGGCCAAAACTCAAAGCGCTATGTGTTGCGCAAACCTAACACTGCCCATGCCTCAAGGCACACCATCCCTACAGTGAATTATGGTGGTGGCAGCATCATGCTGTGGGGATGCTTCTCATCAGCAGGGGCTGGGCATCTTGTTAAAATTGAAGGAAGAATGGATGGAGCAAAATACAGGGAAATAATGCAAGAGAACCTGCTTCAGTCCACTAAAAAACTGAAGCTTGGGAGGAAATTCACCTTTCAGCAGGACAATGATCCCAAGCACAAGGCCAAAGCAACATTGGAGTGGCTCAAGAACAAAAAGAGGAATGACCTACAGTGGCCCAGTCAAAGTCCTGATCTCAATCCCTTTGAGAATCTGTAGCACTATTTGAAAATTGCGGTCCACAAGCGTCGTCCAACCAACCTGAACAACCTGGAGCAAATCTGCCAAGAAGAATGGGCCAAAATCACTCCGACACTGTGTGCAAAGATGTTACATACTTACCCCAAAAGACTTAAAGCTGTTATTGCAGCGAAAGGTGGCTCTACCAAATATTAATGTGTGGGGGTTGAATACTTATGCAAGTAAGATATTTCAGTTTTTTTTATTTTTCTTAAAAATATTTCCCAACATAAAACCAATGTCACCTTACAATAATTGATTTTAAGTTACAGTGTTTTAAAATAAAATATCAAACAGAACGAAATTTCAATGTACCAATTGTAATTCAGTAATATGAGTGAATTGGTCAGGGGTCTGAATACTTTTGCAAGGCACTGTATATATATAGAGGCATGAAGCACTCACTCGGGGTTGTGTGTTCGGTGAGTGGAGAACAGGTGTGGAGGGAGCGATAAAAAGTAAATTACAATTGCTATTTCGTGCTGGAGGGACCAGCACGATACTTACTTGTTTTTGACTCACCGTGTTTGTTTGTCTGTTCGTCCACTGTTTGTTTAGTGTTAGTCCATTTTGTTTGTCTATTTATTTTAGCCTAGTGCCATGTGCTGTTTTTTTGTTTAAATCTTTCATTTGTTTATTTAATAAATGCTGAGCGCAACCAAGCGCACAGCTTCACTCGTAAATAGAGTCGGTCTGTGTCCATTGCTTCATGAACCTGACGTCAACACCCACACGCACCACTCAAGCCATCCGTGACAGGAAGGTACCAAAAATTAGGTTAATAAAATAAGACGGGGGGATTACACTGTCTGTTTGCATGTCACTACATAGGCAGGATGTTAAATCAATGGTACAAAATGAATATTTTGTTTCTTTAAATCTAATGAAGTCAACCCTTATAAAATCTTCCCATAGAAAATGCATAGCAAAGTGTAATAAAGCATATTGAAATAATGTTAAAGCATAGGCACAAATCCCAACCAAGGTAAACTATGGTAAACATATAGTATAACCATGGGAAAAGCATGGGAAAACAGTGGAATTACCATGCAAATGTACTGTTTTTGTTTTCTTTTTTTTATAAGGGAAAATATGTTAAAAGTAACTTAATTGAGGGCATTGACTAAAAAGGCTGAAGTTCTGAATTCCCAGAACAGGCAGTGCACGACTACACAAATGCAGTTCCAATTACACACACCTTTAGCATTACTAGCATACTGTATACATTTTACACACACCTTTAGCATTACTAGCATACTGTATACATTTTTTTTTTCAGAAATAAAAGTCTACCTTGTTAAATTTTCTCTTGTCATTTTTATTGTATTTGTATTGTATACTTTACCATAATTATGTTCCATGCCTTACTGCCTTTACAAAAGGGCAGCAGTGTGGAGTAGTGGTTAGGGCTCTGGATTCTTAACCAGAAGGTCTTTTGTTCAATTCCAGGTGGGGGACACTGCTGCTGCTGTACCCTTGAGCAAGGTACTTTACCTAGATTGCTCCAGTAAAAACCCAACTGTATAAATGGGTAATTGTATGTAAAAAAATAATGTGATATCTTGTAACAATTGTAAGTCGCCCTGGATAAGGTCGTCTGCTAAGAAATAAATAATAATATAATAATTCAAATTAATTTTACAGCAGAGCAATGCATTAAATTGGCGAGTTTGCATTTCATTGTGTTTTATCACAGAACATTTAAACACAATTTCTTAAAGAAAACGACTGTATGTTCTTTTTTAAAGAGTGCAAGCTTGGTTCCAGTGCAGTTCTTAGTGCCCTTACAAGTGGAACATTGGTGATAATTGCTCTTTAATGACAGCGTGCTATAAAGAAAGCTTAACTACAGTTTAAAGGTATTGTTAAGTAACCCAGCACAAATCCAATAGGACATGTCACAATAACCCTGTAGAAATGGAGATAGCAACACATAGTTACACTATTTACCTAAGGGTAACCAAGATATGGATTGAGTTAGTTCACATGAAATGCAAAAGGTGAATATGTTCTTTAAAATGATTAAATTGACATTTTCTTCAGGCAGCTTCTTGGAAAGTCTTTTATCAAAGCCATCCTTACTCGTGTTGCACATGTCTGGAAAGTTCACAATGGGCATGGCTTTTATGCATGAAACAAGATGTAAATCTGTATAAACCATTCCCATTCTGTTTCATTTCATGACATGGATGCATTCCTTGACACTGACAGTGCTGATCTGTCATTCTTGAAGGCCACTGGACAAATGTTTGTTTTAAAGTTTCCGTTTTTCCACATTCTGAAGTCAATTCTGTTTTGAAAATGCTCACTTAATAATTCAGCATATCACTGTTCCCACCTTGCAATGGGAGGTTAAGGGCATTTAAATGATTAAAGATCTCAGATAGGTGAGCCAGCTGTGCTGCAAAGATGGTCTGCAAACAGTTCAACAAGACCTAGAACATTACTGAGATGGAATGCTTGCACTGTGGCCCAATAGGTATCCCCTTAAATAACAGAAGTGTATGAACCCATGATAGAAAAATATATGCAACGTTTTTGCTCATGCCTTCTTCAAGGCTTTGTGGTGATGTGTTTTGTGCATCATGAAAGATGAAATGAAAGTCCTCCTATGGTTTTACTTCAGAATGTATGATTGGAGTGTTTGAAGTTGTGAATGAATTATTATTAAAACATCAGATCTTGCTCAAAGAAATGACAAGCATTAACTGTCCTTTTAAAACCCACAATTAAACCCTTTCTTCTTCAGTGAACATAAGAAAATACTGGACAGGTATTCCAGACTTGAAATGGTTAAAAAAAATCTGTTCTGTTTCTGTAAAGCCATTAAAAATCTCTGATGATTACCAAAAGCTTCTTATCATATTCACTAGGAATACAATTGGAAGACAGTCTATATTAATATTGAATTCATCATTTTCAAAAATCCTGAATTTGCATTTGTTGAAAAGATTTGAGAGTTTCTTTCTTATACTTTAGTCTTTGGGGATGAAATTAAGAATCTTGGATAGTGGATACTGGACACAATTAAATATGGGGATTGGATTATAATGAGAAAACTCAAATTCTGTTCCCAGAGGAAGTTTTAAATTAAGTGCACTACCAGTGATAAAACACTATGAAATGAAACTGCTGGGGTTTGTCCTTGAATAATTTATGATAAGAAAAGGCTGTCATCCATTGTGTCAGTTTTCCTAAGTAAGTGCAGCTGTGGCTGGTTTGACTACAAGCTGTACAGTGTTATATTTGAATGGTCAAATGTTGTATTTGTAGCTAGTAACTAATTTTTTTTTTTTTTTGAGGACTCAATCATAAGATTTTTAGAAAACAAACAAAAAGAAACTTAATCAAATATTTGACAAGTCTTTGTCAATGTCTGTTGTGTTGTAAGCATATATATATATATATATATATATATATATATATATATATATATATATATATATACAGTACTGTGCAAAAGTTTTAGGCAGGTGTGAAAAAATGCTGTAAAGTAAGAATGCTTTCAAAAATAGACATGTTAATAGATTATATTTATCAATTAACTAAATGCAAAGTGAGTAAACAGAAGAAAAATCTAAATCAAATCCATAGTTGGTGTGACCATCCTTTGCCTTCAAAACAGCATCAATTCTTCTAGGTACACTTGCACAAAGTCAGGGATTTTGTAGGCATATAGTCAGGTGTATGATTAAACAATTATACCAAACAGGTGCTAATGATCATCAATTCAATATGTAGGTTGAAACACAATCATTAACTGAAACAGAAACAGCTGTGTAGGAGGAATAAAACTGGGTGAGGAACAGCCAGACTCAGCTAACAAGGTGAGGTTGCTGAAGACAGTTTACTGTCAAAAGTCATACACCATGGCAAGACTGAGCACAGCAACAAGACACAAGGTAGTTATACTGCATCAGCAAGGTCTCTCCCAGGCAGAAATTTCAAGGCAGACAGGGGTTTCCAGATGTGCTGTCCAAGCTCTTTGAAGAAGCACAAAGAAACGGGCAACGTTGAGGACCGTGAAGCGCAGTGGACGGCCAAGGAAACTTACTGCAGCAGATGAAAGACACATCATGCTTACTTCCTTACGCAATCGGAAGATGTCCAGCAGTGCCATCAGCTCAGAATTGGCAGAAAACAGTGGGACCCTGGTACACCCATCTACTGTCCGGAGAAGTCTGGTCAGAAGTGGCCTTCATGGAAGACTTAGGCCAAAAGCCATACCTCCGACGTGGAAACAAGGCCAAGCGACTCAACTATGCACGAAAACAAGGGAACTGGGGTGCAGAAAAATGGCAGCAGGTGCTCTGGACTGATGAGTCAAAATTTGAAATATTTGGCTGTAGCAGAAGGCAGTTTGTTCACCGAAGGGCTGGACAGCGGTACACGAATGAGTGTCTGCAGGCAACAGTGAAGCATGGTGGAGGTTCCTTGCAAGTTTGGGGCTGCATTCCTGCAAATGGAGTTGGGGATTTGGTCAGAATTAATGGTCTCCTCAATGCTGAGAAGTACAGGCAGATACTTATCCATCATGCAATACCATCAGGGAGGCATCTGATTGGCCCCAAATTTATTCTGCAGCATGACAACGACCCCAAACATACAGCGAAAGTCATTAAGAACTATCTTCAGCGTAAAGAAGAACAAGGAGTCCTGGAAGTGATGGTATGGCCCCCACAGAGCCTGATCTCAACATCATCGAGTCTGTCTGGGATTACATGAAGAGAGAGAAGCAACTGAGGCTGCCTAAATCCACAGAAGAACTGTGGTTAGTTCTCCAAGATGTTTGGGCCAACCTACCTGCCGAGTTCCTTCAAAAAACTGTGTGCAAGTGTACCTAGAAGAATTGATGCTGTTTTGAAGGCAAGGGTGGTCACACCAAATATTGATTTGATGTAGATTTTTCTTCTGTTCACTCACTTTGCATTTAGTTAATTGATAAATATAATCTATTAACATGTCTATTTTGAAAGCATTCTTACTTTACAGCATTTTTCACACCTGCCTAAAACTTTTGCACAGTACTGTATATATATATATATATATATATATATATATATATATATATATATATATATATATATATATATATATACCGTATTACTTCAATTTGACACCGCAGCGTTTATTTTAAATTGATCAGAATGACTGCAACCCTTAAACGAGGGTGCCGATTATACGAGGACGGCCTTTATTAATAATACTATGCTTTACAATCGCTGCAATATTTTATTAAATGATTTAAGGCATGAGAGACTCCGATCTGCAGCACTATACTGTTGTGTGTTTTTGGGGCTTGAATACAGTATATTTACTGACAGTTAACAAGAGCCTATTAGGTGGGAGTTGGGAGGTCAGGGTACCAGCGAATCAGGAGTGTGTATTGGTTGCTATGGGGCGGGTCAACAAGAGGAGAGAGAATGGTAGTTGAGTATGATGCAGTTGTTTTTCTTAACAAAAAATATTACCTCTGAATATCGCTTTGATTTCTGTTAAAACTAAAATATATCCTACTCGTTTTTTTTTTTTTCTTACTGTAATTTACCTGATTGTTTGTAGTTTCTCTGTAAGAGAAACCGAAACTAAATCTTCTCATAGATAGTAAGCAAGTTATTTATTTATTTATTTATTTATTTATTTTTTATATAATTGTACAGGACTGAGTAAAATTCCAATTGAATAAAAAAAAAAAAAACAACTAAACCCCCTACAAGAAGATATCTTCAGCCAGCTTTCAGATAGCGCTTAGAGTGACCGGCAAAGCTCTAAGTTCCTCTGAGTTTAAGTTTTCACCATCCAACAGACAGCCCTTGCTTTATCCCCTGCTGTGTTGGCACTGAACTCTGATTGAAAAAAAGGGATGTGAAGGACTGCTGTGCTGTAAATAGTTAATCTTGGGTTGTCTGTCGGGACTGTACTATAAAATAACATTTGCTTACTAATTAGTTTGTATTACATGCTGGATTGAGGTTGCAGTCTCTTCGGGGGTGTCATGTACATAGGCAGAGTTGTGCGTTTCTTTCGTTATTTTTTGAGCAGGGGTAGAAAAAAAATACCTTTACGTTTCTTTATAGAGGCGGCGTTTATTCAAGGGCAGCGCCTATTAAAAAGCTGATATCTGAGTGAGGCGTTAATTTGAGGGCGACGTTAATTCGAAGTAATACGGTATATATATATAATATACACTGCCGTGGTAAAGTCTTAGACATGTTGCATTTTTCTACTCTGATGCATTATGAGCATCATCAATTTTCTCAAAGCCTCCACTAGTGTTTTCTACTATTATAACAACCTTGACTTGCATAAAAAAGGAAAAACATTGCGTGAAATAGCTCGCATCACTCGATTTACAAGGTGTGGTATCCGAAGCATAATCAACAAGTACAGAGAAACATCATCTGTAATTGACAAACCCAGGACTGGAACACCCAAAAAGCTGTCTAACAAGGATGAGCAATGCTTGAAGATAATATCCTTAAAAAATAGAAAGAAGACAAGCGTTGAATTGACAACAGAACTGGCAGAAGGCACAGGTGTCTTTGTCCATCAAATCAACAGTACGAAGGTCACTCTTACAATCAGGACTTAAAGGATGTGTTGCAGTAAGAATACCTCTGTTAAGAAAGGGGAACAAGACTAAAAGGCTAAAATATGCACAAGAACACAGAAATTGGACTATGGAATAATGGTCAAAAGTGCTTTGGATGGTTGAGTTATCTTTAACTTACAGAGCTCAGGACAAGTAAGGATAAAGGAAAGGAATTAGTGATCAGAAGCTGCTCCAATGTCAGATGTCTGAGCAGCACTCTTTAAGCCAGATTCTGAGGGTATATAAAGTACATATGGTGACAGTTTCTGGGCATAACTTCTCAGGCTAAACCAAGAACTGTGTCCTGAGAATTATCTGTTATGGCTTGTTGTCAGTATTGTGCTAAAAACAGTAGCAGCTTTACCTTACTGTACCTAACATTTAGATACAGTTTTAGCTTAATTAAACTGTTTGTTTCCCCAGTTGAAAATCTACACTTAAAAGGGGTTATTATATCAAATATCTGTTGCATTGTAAACGGTCCTTGAGTCTGACTGATGTTGAAACAAGGTCATACTTCATTGAATGAATTTCATAAGGCACAAAAGCTGGCTTGCTGTTTTTCAACTGTGGCATAAGACACCACAGCACTCCATAAACAAACTATTCAATTAGAATTAATTTGACATTGACGGTCATAAAGCTTCTCTTTGCTTTGCAAGTGGTGGTTAGCAATGTTGTATAAACATGAAGAAGAATGAGTATGCATCTCCTGGTAACTGGGGTATTGTCTGCAAAATATGTCAAAGTGATTGAGATTGTGGATGGTAATGTGCCGTGTTTCATTTGCATACATTTCTTTCCTAAGTATGTAATTTGTTTGTGACTAACATAGTGTGTTTTTAATGTGCCTTTTAGCGCTGGAGGAATTCACTTTTATGTTTTCAAAACGCAAGTGCATCATCCCAAATAGTGTTTTTTTTTTTTGTACCTGTACATAAAATGAGCATGGCAGCTATTGTAGGTGTAATCTACACAACATTCCGTTTTATCCTTGTACAAATAACAGTGACACAGAATGTGAGTGAATCTCAATGTGTAGTACAGTATAATTTAATATGTATACTGTATACTTGCCACCTACAGTATTATATATATATATATATATATATATATATATATATATATATATATATATATATATATATATATATATATTGTAAGGAAATTTGACAGTCCATATTCATATTGTATGTATGGTACTTTCAATGGAGAGACATTGAGCACAGAGTTTAGGTGGAATGCAGGGTCTGTCTCAATAAATTGCAGATTTGACTAGATGGAGAGCAAATATGACCATTTAAGGGCATTCCTGAAGAAGGTCCCCTTTTCTGCTCTGCTTGCTAGCATGGAGGGATGAGAGAATCTCAGGGAATCTACAGTTGCAAAGGAATGTGTGTGAGGCTTGGAGACTTGCCAAGTACAGGTATAGTGAGGGGAGGGGTCATAAATGACATCATTAAAAGGGTGTGTTTTGGAATCTACAAAACTGAAGTGAATGCATTGTGTGGGTGGTGCTCAGTTCTACCAATCTCACTAAAGCCCAGAGTGACGCGACTCTGTATAATAGTTCTATTCTTGTATTACAGCAATAAGCACATTTTTGACTAATATTGTTTTTCAGTTTTCATCATTTTTTCCTTACATATATATATATATATATATATATATATATATATATATATACAAAATATGTCTAAGATATTTCAAATATACAGCTCTGTATATTTACTTTTAAAGTAAATATCTACTAGGCAATCAGCAGTCTAATTTATTCCACCTGTGTAGTTGTTCCAGTACTTGTGCTTTATACGTCTTAGTATGTCTTTAAATTTTAAAGGTTTTAAATATACCACAATTTTTAATGTGCTGAAGCTAAATTTAAATGCACTAGTGTGGGTACTTATGCACCTTATGTATGTCCTAGGCAAGGAATCAGCACAACATATCCATCGTATCCCCCGTCTAATACTAGTGTTCAAAGACTAAATAAAGACATGTCAGATGATAGAGGTTTGTTGGTGAGTAAACAAAGTTATATTTTTGCTCTCCAAATTGATTCTTTATGATTTTTAAAGATACTGCTGTACTGTGTTAATGTTAATACTCCTGCAATTCATCGATCCGTACTTTGACTTAAAATTGAAGGCAGTTGTATTTGGTCAGGTCTGCATGAATTCTGTAACTATGAAGACTACACTGTAAGCGAGATTTTGGGAAATAGAGAATAACTTATTAAAAGTGTTTTGTACGTTCCCAAGCTGGACTGCCTCATCAGTTTTTCTCCCAATGTGGTATAATGATTGTATCAAAATACAACAGTGTATATGTAGCTACTGGCATGGAATAAGCCTAGTGAAACTCTTGTTGGAATTGATGCTAGTATCACATCTGATCAATAAATACAATACCCTTCTCAAGTAATACAGTACCTTCACATTTTTAAGAAATATCTGTATTTTCCACAAATCGCGGAGGAATTTTCTTGAAACTGATTTGAAAATCCTCAATACAGTATGTGTTGTCAATGGTGATATGTTTTATGTATTTTGATTTTAGCATAGCCTGTACCCCACTGGCTCAGTGATGGTAGGTCCCTGAAAATTGCTTGGATCCTCATGGATTGTGAGTTGGGAAAGTTTCAGATCCCCTGTGTTAGTGTATAGTATAATAATATATAATTTGTTTCTCTAAGAATGAATAAGAGAGTGCACCATAACCATTTTCGATTCAATTCAATGTCCATTTCATCAAACATGTACACTTGTAAACCATTATATCACAAACGTATCAGCTCAGATAACTAACGCATGAGCTTATCTCTAAACCCATATGCCTCATACTGGGACTGTAGCACCCCTGTTCTGAGTTAGCGGATTGTTCACTATCCATGTCATCCCAACATGAAAGACTCCCAGAGGCTTGCATCTTACCACAGGATTGAGCCCAGCTGGGTGGGGTGCACTCAGTATACTGATCCTCCTCCTCCTCTGTCTCTGAATTCTGACCGGCAGAGAGTCAAGGAGGGCATCTACAGCTCAATCTTCTCTGAATTCTGACCGGCAGAGAGTCAAGGAGGGCATCTACAGCTCAATCTTCTGATAGAGTCAAAAGCTGTTCAGATCAACGAGTGACAGAATCATGACAATAAACTCATTTATTTGGCAACTTGAGGGATTTTCACTGAATCTATAGAAACGAAGCATCTTACAACCAGCTCATACCTTCAGCTGGACACAGAGACCTTTAATGTTGCAGGCCAATTTTTCAGCCCGTCCAGCTGACAGCATGTTAGTTATTTGTTTTATGAACTGAGGTACCCTTAAGAAAATATTTTTTATTGAAATATTTGTATCACACTAATACAGTTTTTTATATAATAAAAGGCTCAATATATTATATATTTTAATTGTTTTTTTATTTATTTTTAGGCTTACACAAAAATGTAAAAAACGATGTCCTGATTTTTTTTCATTTTAAAGTAAAAAATGATACTGCAGTTAATTTTTCACAATGCAAACACTGATATACAACGTACAGTTTCATATCGGTGGTTTCTATTTAAGTGTATTTTATGAATACAAAATTTAAATTTGAAATACTATAAGATACTAACCAGTGTAGCATCAGAGTGGGTCATAATATCATTCTGTGTATGAAATTAACAGAATTGAAATATATAGAGGGGGGTCCTAAGCCATTCTCTGTGTCTACTTGGTTTCTGGTCACAAACTCCCCCACTGACAAGGAATACTTTTAAAAAGAGTCTAAACTGGACAAGTGGCTTATCTTCACCATTGCTGAATGAATCCTTTGGCGCCGGCAGTATCTTGCAGAGGGTACAGTTTTGGATGGTTTGACACCTAGGACAGAAAACAGGTCATCTCAAAAATCCAGCCGACGGGGGCGAAACAGCGGACCAATTGAGAACAATGCGCTGTCTCGAAACGAGAACAACCAATGGGAAACACTCCACGTGCACTCAGACACAGCCCAAAATAAACAAACTATCCAATCACAGGGGTAAAGAGAAAGTTACAAAAGCATGAGCGTAACATTCAAACAGGGCTCCCGACACGAAATCCAAGGCTCTTGATACACAAACAAGTCTCTGAACTGTGACAATCTGAAGATCCAGCCTGCAACCAGCTGGAACAGAGATACCGTTTTTCGGACACTCTAATGTGAGATAACTAGTCTAGTGTTTGCTTGGTGTGGGAGTCCGCGGAGATTGAAATATATTCAATATTGTATAAGCTAGCTGTGCCGGAGTTTTGCGGTAGAGTATCCAAGACATAAACGGACAAAGAGTGCACATATTGGTGGAGGAATTGCTGTTTCAGTGAAATACATAAATTTGCAAAGACACTTCTTTCATATCCTGAAGTGGAGATGAAATGCGAGGAAGGCAGACCCCGGAACCTGGACCTGTCCTTGCCTGCAGGAGAGCCTTCGAGCGCCTGTATTGTTGAAGACACGGATCAGCTGGAGGAGGCAGTGAACGTCCGTTAGGTATTCAATGAGTAGTGTTTTAATCCTCTTATGAACTCGAGAATAAGCAGACCTTAAAGTAAAATTAACGCTTTGTTTTAGGTAGAATGTAAGAAAAGTGTTAATGCTTTCAATTCATGCTTTGAGTAAATGAACACTATAGTAATTGTTTGTATGTGATTTATATGATGTGGGTTTTACAAGGCAATTATGATTCTGCATTTAAGGCTAGAAGTCAAATGTAGCTGTCCTAGTAATAGATCATTCTTGATAGGTCGTCTGGACGTAAAGAGCGTCTTTGGCCCTGTCCACACTACATAGCCGATCTCGAGAACCGTACTCGAAACCGCTCTAATTAATCCAGCTCAAAGCGTCCACACTGAAGTACCGTTTCATGTTTAGTCAGGCTTAATGCGTCCACACACCATTAGAATAGTTCAGTTACAATTCCCAGCAGCGCAACGAACCGTGGAAATTAATACGATAGTATCCCACCATGCACTTTATTTTAAAATAATGTGTTATGCCTCATATTAACAGCGGTCCATATTGCTAAAAAGAAATATAACAAGTATTGTGGAAAAAGTAAATCCGAACACCCACACAAGTAGGGCTTGAAGTTTTCAGGTTTTATTTTTAATCAGATGAAGTCCCTTTAAACAAATTGAGCTGATTCTGTTTTATAATTAAACTCAGAAAAAGCTGTTAATTACAAAACAATCTTTGTTTTTACCTTCATATCTTGTCTGAGCCTAATTCTGGTCTTCTTAATATTATTTCAAACAGAGCTGACAAATTACGTGATTTGTTCATCACCGATCCTACTTTTAACTCGCATTTCATTTTTGCAGTTGCCTAATTTAACGTTGTGTTTTTGTTATTTTCCCCACTAGTTTAACAGAGATGTCCTGACAGATTTTTTGAAGCATAAAAATGAATACCTAGTGCGGAGTGTACACTGATAGCAAGTCCTTCAGGCACCTGCTCTGAGTATTTCGCCAAACATACCACAAAGCATTTTGGGATATTGGAGGATACACAAATAACTGTAGTTTGGTATTACAGCGTCCACACTTCTGATAAACCGCACTACCTGATGCGATCTAATTAGAACCGGACTCAAGACTACCTCCTGTGGTGGTCTCGAGTCCGGTTCTCGAGTACGGTATTAAATGTTGCGTAGTGTGGACGCAAACCGTATTTAGCACTTTTAAGCCGGCTTAAATGCAACTAATACGGTTTAAAGGCATAGTGTGGACAGGGCCTTTATCTCGCAAGAGTGAGAATTGCCTTCTGAACCAAAACATATACAGTACTGTGCAAAAGTTTTAGGCAGGTGTGAAAAAATGCTGTAAAGTAAGAATGCTTTCAAAAATAGACATGTTAATAGATTATATTTATCAATTAACTAAATGCAAAGTGAGTGAACAGAAGAAAAATCTAAATCAAATCCATATTTGGTGTGACAACCCTTTGCCTTCAAAACAGCATCAATTCTTCTAGGTACACTTGCACAAAGTCAGGGATTTTGTAGGCATATAGTCAGGTGTATAATTAAACAATTATACCAAACAGGTGCTAATGATCATCAATTCAATATGTAGGTTGAAACACAATCATTAACTGAAACAGAAACAGCTGTGTAGGAGGAATAAAACTGGGTGAGGAACTCAGCTAACAAGGTGAGGTTGCTGAAGACAGTTTACTGTCAAAAGTCATACACCATGGCAAGACTGAGCACAGCAACAAGACACAAGGTAGTTATACTGCATCAGCAAGGTCTCTCCCAGGCAGAAATTTTAAGGCAGACAGGGGTTTCCAGATGTGCTGTCCAAGCTCTTTTGAAGAAGCACAAAGAAACGGGCAACGTTGAGGACCGTAGACACAGTGGTCGGCCAAGGAGACTTACGCAGCAGATGAAAGACACATCATGCTTACTTCCCTTCACAATCGGAAGATGTCCAGCAGTGCCATCAGCTCAGAACTGGCAGAAAACAGTGGGACCCTGGTACACCCATCTACTGTCCGGAGAAGTCTGGTCAGAAGTGGCCTTCATGGAAGACTTGCGGCCAAAAAGCCATATCTCCGACGTGGAAACAAGGCCAAGCGACTCAACTATGCACGAAAACACAGGAACTGGGGTGCAGAAAAATGGAAGCAGGTGCTCTGGACTGATGAGTCAAAATTTGAAATATTTGGCTGTAGCAGAAGGCAGGTTGTTCGCCGAAGGGCTGGAGAGCGTACACGAATGAGTGTCTGCAGGCAACAGTGAAGCATGGTGGAGGTTCCTTGCAAGTTTGGGGCTGCATTTCTGCAAATGGAGTTGGGATTTGGTCAGAATTAATGGTCTCCTCAATGCTGAGAAGTACAGGCAGATACTTATCCATCATGCAATACCATCAGGGAGGCATTTGATTGGCCCTAAATTTATTCTGCAGCATGACAACGACCCCAAACATACAGCGAAAGTCATTAAGAACTATCTTCAGCGTAAAGAAGAACAAGGAGTCCTGGAAGTGATGGTATGGCCCCCACAGAGCCCTGATCTCAACATCATCGAGTCTGTCTGGGATTACATGAAGAGAGAGAAGCAACTGAGGCTGCCTAAATCCAGAGAAGAACTGTGGTTAGTTCTCCAAGATGTTTGGGCCAACCTACCTGCCGAGTTCCTTCAAAAACAGTGTGCAAGTGTACCTAGAAGAATTGATGCTTCATGCTGTTTTGAAGGCAAAGGGTGGTCACACCAAATATGGATTTGATTTAGATTATTCTTCTGTTCACTCACTTTGCATTTAGTTAATTGATAAATATAATCTATTAACATGTTTATTTTTGAAAGCATTCTTACTTTACAGCATTTTTTCACACCTGCCTAAAACTTTTGCACAGTACTGTATATGACACTGATTTAACAATGATTTGTTTATCAAATATTAATGAAAGTAAATATTTGTGTTACAAACGATACCCTGTTTAGACTAACCTCTGTCTTAAATAACTGTCAGGAATGCAGTTGTAACCTTTAAGGGAATCTCCCATAGATTGTGTTGGATCGCTGATCAACCAGCGGGAGTGGGGTGTCGTTGTTTATACTTTCTTTTTTGTACTGTTTAGTTTAGTTAATTCTTCCTTTCTGTATTATTTTAGTTTAGTTGTTGCACCTTTAATTTTTCCTTTATTTAGTTTTATTTCAAATAAAACTGTTCCTTTATATTCACTAGAAACATTATCCAGTCTGATTATTTCAATAAAGGTGGGTTCTGCATGATTTGAATTCAAATATACCTTGCACACTACACCAGTCAGTCCCAGATGTTTGCCTTTGTCACAAATAGAGCAATGTGTACCTTTGCATATGGAATCCAGACATAGGTTATTTTAGGATTATTACTAACCAGAGTTCTCCCTTCCCTCCTATAGGCATTTACAGGCAATGCAAACACTGAGAGTGTGGTCCGTCATGACCTGCAGCATGCATTCGTTGCTCGCTTCCTGCGAATTGTGCCTCTTGACTGGAATGGTGAAGGCCAGATTGGAATGAGAATTGAGCTCTTTGGCTGTCCATACTGTGAGTATTACATTAACGTGTCTTAATGATGGGGCACGGTGTAGCTTTTCATAGGAAACCTTTTAAACAAAACCTTTTTGGCAAATAAGCAACATTAATAATATTTATATCTAAAACATTAAGATTTTTCGCATTGCCTGAGATGTTGTACTTTAGTAATTGTAAAAAAAAGGGTGCAGGGTTGAAAAAAAAATACTTAATTGTCACTAAAATTAAAGCATCCAAGGCATGCAAATATTAGACTCAGCTTTCACCAGGATAAAATGATATTGTAGTGTTGGAGACCAACCAAGATAGCTTTGCTGTAATATAGGAGCTTTCAGTGCTTTTCCTCCAGCAGTTAATTTGGATTTCTTATTAGCCCGGTGTTGAAGGCTGAAGTGTAATGCTGGCTCCAGGGATCAGCCTATTTGTGGCATCCCTGGTACATCAGCATACACAAAGCCGGCGATGCATGCTCCAGGTATCAACCAAAGTGTGGCCTCCATAGTGCCTCAGAATGGCAACTGTCTGGAATGGGCTGGATGGAGCACTTGGAAGGGGTCATCAGATGGGGACCTCCCGTCGTAGTATTTCGTCGAGTAGCCCACAACACCTCAGGAAGGACTCCCCTCCAACCTCCACCCAACCCAGCCCAGTTTACTTACCTTAGCCATCCATTCCTTTTTATTGATGTTAACTTCCACCATCACCATCACTTAATGTGATGCAGGTATGATACATTTTATGAAAAAGCAACATTTTATTTTTCAATAATGGTGTATTTTGTGGTCACATGACCAAATAAACCACAAATGTTTGGCACCAATAGAAATGTCAGAGACTGACAAAAAAAACAATATATAGTTTTTCAGGGGTATCTGAAAAGGAATGTAAAACAGGAGAGTCACAAATTCACAAAATGCCTCTAGCACAGGGAATTACCATGGCTTTAGTACAGAAGGGGTTAAATCCCCATCGTACTGCCTCCCAGGACTCTATACAGACTTTTCTGACACTGTTGAATGGCCTCACCATCAATATAGAACACCTTATCCATTACTTGGCCTTTGATGATGGAGATGCTTCTCAACTTGGCGGGCTTGAACTGCATATGTGCCCATCTGATGTTGTCTGCTAGTTTGCCAATTAACCGATTGGTACAGGCTACTATTGTAGTCATGGTGGTCATATCATCCATGTGTACTGTGGTTGCAGCTGCATGCCAGAATCCATACATGCCAGAATGCCGTTCTCTTTTCTATCTTTATGACTAACACTTACACCACATTCTTTAGCAGATAGAACTGCTTGAAACCTGCCATCACATTCAGCAAATGCAATAACCTTAATTAAAACATTTTCTCAGAAACAAATCTCCAGATATTAAAGCTGTAACAGTGTTTCACCTGTGCTTATACTGTTTTATACCACCATTTTTTATTGCAGACTGAACCAAGCCCTGTCTGTTCCAATCTTCCTTACTGCAACGTATGCACAAGTGCCCATTTTCCAAAAAGTAAAGTGCATGTATACAGTTGAACTTTTTAGAATTGTAATAGGAATATAAATACAATTTATGTAAACACAGAAAAGTATAGTTAAAAAAAATAACTATTTTCTGATTCAGTTTTCCAAATGCATTTGTTTTCTGAAAACTTGATCTTATGTAAAAGTACTGATTGATTCTGCATTTTATCGCAGCACCTCTGTGTGATGTTTATAGTGTCTGTTTGTATTGTTGGATGTTTTTGTCTGATGCCTACACTTGTGATTTTTGGAACTAGCTTCTGAGGTTTTAAGAGCCTCTTGGACAATAAAAGGAATGATCAATTGACAAATGAGGGAAGTCATTTGCATAAAATCATGAGTGTGTGCTTTGCATGTGTTCCTGTATTTTTCACTAACCCCAGAGTCGCGGCGCCGAGCGGTGTTGTCCCGCAGACTATTACAAAACTTTAGAGAATCAGGGTTCAAGTCACTTCCTATGGCAGTATTGTGTGCAGAGCAGTAGTAATTCAGTCACAAGCAGTAATTCAGTTCAAAATCTTTACTTCAGAAATGTTCCATAAATACAGCAGCATATAGACAGCAAGGCTTTCTTTTAAAAACAATTCATACCTCCGGATATTCAAGTGCGGTGATACTGTAAACAAATCCAAAATAAAGTGCGTAGTGCAGTATCCAGACACCGACAGTGTGCAAAACGTGCTAAAAAACTATCACCGTTCGAGGTTATGGTAGATTACAATATTTAAAAACAACAAAAGTGCAAACGTGCTACAGCTTCTACACTCAAGGTCCAAGATCTTTTACGTCCAGCGGCCATCTTCCTTTTATTTACCCACTTGACCTCTGACCTCTTCCCAAGTGAATAAACATTTAACAGACATTTAAAACTATTTACCCGTCAGTATCATATATTTTATACACAAATTACATTTTAAAAACAGACGTTAAAAATCAAAGCAGGCAATTAAATAAATGGGATTATTCATTATCTCCAGACGGCTAAACCGTCACACCCAGTAAATGGATTGATAAATTGATCAAAGAGCAGTTTAGTTGATCAAACCTTCCTTTTTACAAATTTAACATTTAAATCGGACAGACATGCATATCTGGTTCTCAAGCAGCATGCTATTATTATTATTCAAAGCAGGTCTGTTTTCATGACTGGCATGCATTAAGGAAAGTTAATCTTTTCAATTTCAGTAAGGGTTTTAATGCACAAAACCTGAAATGGGGCATTCTGCTTGTAATTGTGTATATGAAGTGAGTGAGTGAGTAATTGGATTTTAATATTGAGAACAGGCAGGCTTTTAAAAAGCGTTCTACGTATTCTTCTAATTATAATTGTATGGCGGGATAAGCGCCCTTGTTAATGCATAATGTAAGCACTTACAAAAAGTATCTGCAATTGGAGCAAGTTCTTCATACACACAGAAATGATCCTCCTGGGAAATATGAGTGAAAGTATTCTTAACAGTTTAAGGCAAGTATATTGGATTTAATCATATGAAACAATTTTAGTGGTTTAAAGTTCTTTGAGCAGCATGTCTATTTTCATAATTTGAACCCCCCCCTTTCAGAAGAGAAAGCCTCACTTTCTTACATTTCATGACAGAAACAAAACATTCAGCATGGTGCAGAGATGCTGCTAAATAAAAGCTAGGTTCTTTATAAAACACTAATTAATTAAACACAAAGCTACATAACCTTTGTCTGCAGCCTCTACTGTGAAATACGACAGTTAAAATCTGCAGTAAAGTAATACATACATCAGCAATTGTATTACAAGATACAAAACAAGTCCTGACTTTTGCTTCTTAACTGCAGACACAGAGTACATTTTAGTTCCCATCAAGCTTATTAAAACCACTTTTTCTTTTTGTCATTTTGTAACCACGTCTATCCAGTGTTGTTGCAGATCTTACCACCAGCAGTCGTGTTTCACTCATTTTCCTAATCTGTATTTAACAAAATCAGAAAATATATATATTTTCTTATTAGAAACTTAACAGTGTGATAAATGCTTTGTGAATATGTCCATTAATGTAAAGTGTTACCAAGCAACTCAATCTCAATCTGGGTAAAACTACAGAAACTTCTTAGTAGAATAAATATCAGATGATTACAGACTGCTTACAAATACGTATAACACAATTGTAAGAAAGATAACTTCTAAAATGTGTTTTATACATTTATAAGGTTAATACTTACTGTAATGAATGTTTTTTGTTGCAAAGTGTTGGAAAATCATTCTCAGACAAGGCACTGTAGTCCCGTGCCTCTGATTAATCAAATTTGCTACATCTCACACAAATCAAACTGAGCGCTGCACAAAAACAAAAGTGACAGTTTTTTTTAGTTTTTTTTATTTAAGAAACCATACTTTTTTCCCCTTCATTGTTATAACATTTAAAAAATCTTACATTTCATGGTTTCAGCTATTTCAATCTTAAATTGTATGGTGGTGTGTGAACAGGCTGGCTGTAGGGATGGCGTCAGGCCAGGAAATAAATGCAAGACACACAGCAACTGTGGGCGAAACTGAGACTCTGCGGCACTCAGTGTTTTATAAACACAAATAAAATAAAAGGTTTAAACAAAACTAAACACTTATACACAAAACATACGGCACTTTGGCCAAAATAAATAGACAGTGGACAAACAGACAAACGTATAGCATTTATTTGTTATTCTAATTTCACCTTCTCTCACTCTCCCGTTCTCCACTTATGAACACACACAACCCCGAGTGAGTGAAACATTCACTCTTTT
Source organism: Acipenser oxyrinchus oxyrinchus (assembly GCA_030684275.1). Lineage (NCBI taxonomy): Eukaryota > Metazoa > Chordata > Actinopteri > Acipenseriformes > Acipenseridae > Acipenser > Acipenser oxyrinchus. Next base: position 18,740,214 of record CM060250.1, read on the forward strand.
ATACAGCTGTACTGAGATTGGATTGCTAATCAATCATTCAACTGGAATCTCGGTACATCTGTACGTGAACTACTTTGTGCACTTCCCGTGCTTCCATACAAATACCCTTTTTACTGTGAAGTGATTGTGCCATCCTCGTGTCTAAATACAAATATACACTTTATAACACTCGTGAGACATAACCCCACATTATATCCCATGCACCAATACATATACACCAACATTAATACACCACATGCAACATAGAAACATAAAATACACACAGGGGCGGGGCACGCTGCCACATGGTGTAACAAAGTATGAACATGTAGTTAAAGAATTGCAAAATATAAACATTTGAGGACCTGAAGTTAAAAAAAAGCATGTGACTAACAAAGTAGAAACGCTAAAAGAAAATGAAATTGAAATCCAGAGGATTGCTCTATGATTGTTGCATTTTGTTGCTGTTATTATTAAAAAAAAAAAAAAAACTATTCTGGTTTTAAACGTCATTGTAGGCAACAGTAACTCAAAAAACGTCTGAAATGCTGAGCATTAACAGGTCACACTCTTTACCTAAGCCAGGGGTTGCATGTGAGCATGGAGCGTCCTGCAGCTGTGTTTTTCTTCATTCCCTGTGTAATACCTGTCCGTATTTAGACACAGCTCTCTCTGTATCCACTGAGTTTGTTGGAATTGACAGACAGCGTCGAGCTAGCCTTGCGAGCAAGCCCGGGCAAAGAAGAACGGGTCTGTAGCTGGACAATATATCCAGAGGCAAAAAAATATAAATACGAAGTCTCTTAAATTACTGGCATATTTCTTCCTTTTTTGTCCTGTGGTTGCTTTTAATGTTTTTTTCTGCTCATAGTACTACTTTGTATATATTCTTTTACACGATCCACTGCAGTAATGATTGTAGCACTCTTTGATTTATTTTGGACACTCATTTTAAAATCTAGGTCAAATTTGACTCGCCTAACGGTGCTTCCAGTTGAGATCCGCAGGTCGTACTAAACCCGCCCCGGATGCCTGTGTCTACCAATCCATGAGTAGAGCCCAGTTATTGGCTGCTGTCAAGTGTCAATCAATAAATCCTGTCAAGTTCATGATGAGCTTTCTTTTTTAAAATGAAACAAACTAATAATCATATCAGCAACTTGTAATGGTACATAAAACTTCAATGGATTTTAGTGCAGGGTAAAAGTACACAAAACAGACCAGATTTCATGGTGCAGAATGAATTTCACAGTCCGTGTCACATGTTATATTAAAAGAGACAATAGTATGACAAGACCTCTCGTCAAATGCTCTGAAAATCAAGTAAGCCCAAAATAATTCAGATTGGGCATTTGTAGTCAGAAAGTGAGACATGCGTCAATGCGGGAAGAAAGCTGAGAATATGTAATATAAAGTGATTTATGGGTAAAGAAATGTACATGAAAAAAATTCAAGCAGATACCTGCCGGTACACATCTCATCATTATTCTTCACAATGCAGAGTACCTTAACTACGATAGGCATAGACACACAGCTGAAGAGACAATCAATTTAGTGTATCATAAAGAACCTGGGAATGCTGTTGGAATCTGCAAGGAAATCTGCCAAGCAATACAAGTCAAAGTAAAGGTCACACAATGGCAATACTCCACTTTTATTGAGTCCAGTGATTGCACAGGGCTAAAAGGTTTGCCAAGCATTTAAAAAAATCTCATTAGCACGACTTTTTCATAAGCCATTTATCATTTTTCCATGTTTTGACATATGAATCACATTTATGCTGCCACAACACTATCATTTAGGATAAGCATTCTGTTTCCCAGGGCATAAACTTGGACCCAAACATTTTTAAAGAATTGTGTTCACACCTTTAAGTTTGTAACAGGAATCTAGTGAATTTTCTTAATTGGAGTCATGAAGATTGATCTCATCCTTGAAAAGTCAGAAATCTCAACACAAAAATAATACCTACAACATTTGCAAATAATAATGACAATAAAATAAATGTGATACATTTCCTTACATGAATTAATTTTTTTTTTTATATATAAAACACTGATGTAAAACAGACCATTCCTAAGGTAAAATACTTTAGCGTTTCACAGGAGGCAGAAAACAGAGACACGCTTTGTTCTTGGTTCCAATCTTTCTCTTTATTATTGGCATTATCACCCACCAGAGTCCACTGCTCTGTCTGCTTCACAGCATACAAACTTTCTTCATTTGGCAACCAACATCAGAAAAAACACAGACCAACAACAGACACAAAGTGGTGGCACAGTGTCTTTGTATAACTGTAGCTCCGCCCCTTTATGCAAATCATGGTACAGCTCAGGCACATCCCATTGGTCCTCAGCCACACACTAGGACCAATGGGCACAGACAAACAACAGCCAATGAGAACAGACATATAACAACCAATGATAACAGACCAGGGAAGACAAGCAGGCAGGCGGGTTACATTGTACACGGGAATACACACAAAAAGGTAAACAAAGCAGTGGTGGAATTCAGCAGGGAGGGAATAACATACAGCATGTAAACACAAATAGACAGCGGGAATGACAGTACACAAACACAATGCACAGATTGTTACAGTACAAACAAATTGGTTTGATTTTGGTATACTAAATTAGGCTAAAACATAAAATAAAATTCCCTCGACTTGATTAGATTATTATTATTATTTGCTTATTTAGCAGACGCCTTTATCCAAGGCGACTTACAGAGACTAGGGTGTGTGAACTATGCATCAGCTGCAGAGTCACTTACAAAATGGCAGCTTACGTCATTAATAAATAATAAATAATAAATACTGCCTTAGTTTTAACTTCACATTACATTTGGAGGTTACTGAGAATGCCTTGCCTGCTTCTTGGGTTAAGTTACAATTTCGCAGGCCTTGCTGTGGTTTATCAGTCAACTCCAGCTGCAGTTTTTCAGTAAATGTGACCACTATAATAAAGAGCAATCTCCTGTCCATGTGTCCTTCCCATCAAATAATAAAACACGGTATAACTTTAGATAATCACTGAATGCTTATCTGCTCTCTTTTTTTAGGGGCCGATGTTATTAACTTCGATGGCCATGGGGTGATATCGTACCGATTCAGGTATAAGAAAATGAAAACCCTGAAGGACGTCATTGCCCTCAAGTTTAAAACCTCAGAGAGTGAAGGTGTTATCTTCCACGGCGAGGGACAGCAAGGCGACTATATTACCCTGGAGCTCAAAAAAGCAAAGCTGGTGCTGCAGTTAAACCTAGGTATTTATGAAGAACTGTGTCTCTATTAGGGTCTATTAACTTGTCCAACCAAGATAGTATGATAGCTCATGGGATGGCTCAAAGCAGTGTAGTGCTAATATACTAGTGTCACAAGTAAACCTGTAGTTAAGAGTTCTATGAACCTTTTCCCATTTTAAAAGAAACCCTTCCATAAGCCAACATTTTAAATCATATAGTACATCTGTTACCATTGTGTCAATTGTATCATATATATTGATTTGTTGGTTGTTTGATGTTACTTGTTTGTTAATTATGTATTTAAAAAATGTAATGGTTTAAAAAATAAATAAATAAAGGATTGCTTTAACAGTAACTAACAGTAGTTCTTGCATACAGTAGCCATTCACTACAGAAACATTATTTCAAATTGATTGTGTGTCTGGTGGTGTAATTGTAATAAAATATTATTTAAATATGGTATATTCCTTGGAGTTAAATTAGTAAAGTCTCTTATCAGAAAATGTTAAACCCCCTGCCTTGTAAATTAAAATTTGTTGATGGCCTCTTGAAGTTTAATTATCTCCTGTGGGGAAAGCATATCCCTGAGGACTGGGTTATTGTGGAGTAACCAGTCTGATTTACATTATTACACACATCTAGAGGACTGCTTATCCAATTTCCATGAAACTTTGTAAGGGCATTCATTAGCCCAAGTTACTGAAATTATTAAACTCTGCAGATATTTGGAAGAACGTGTCTGTATTTACTAATGTCACATTTTCATGTTTACATGCTGTGGTTGTACAGTAGGCCATGGTGCTCTGCTACTGCATGGTAATTCTGACAACACATGCCAGCGATATGTATGTTAATGATATACTTGTTTAAATGTTATTAAACACTTAATTCTACAGATTTTCACTTTTCATTTCCCTGTGTCTTAGGGAGTAACCAGTATGACTCAATATTTGGACACACATCTGTTACGACAGGAAGTCTCCTGGATGACCATCACTGGCACTCTGTCATTATTGAACGATACGGGCGGAACATCAATCTGACGTTAGACAGACATGTGCAGCATTTCCGCACTAATGGGGATTTCGACCACCTAGACTTGGACTATGAGGTAAAAAAATTTAAAAAAAGGATCAAAACCTTTCTATGCTTTTGACCCTAATAAAAAATGTATCCTATTACTAAATCATAAAAAAACAATAGTCCAATCTCTTTCTTATTAGAATGGTTCAGGTATTTGTTTTCCCTTAAGGTTCATGTATATTCAATTAGCAGAAGCTTGGTTTGACCACACCAGCTTCTCAACTTCCTTTGCCTTGCGGCTGTGGGATTCGCAGAGGCCATGAACCCTTTGTGACCCTGTCAGGATGTGCATGGTGAAGTGCAGAAAGGGAATGTCCACACCAAGTTCAGACAAAAAACGTGCTTTATTATTTTAAAAAGCCGTCGGTCAAAATAATAAAGTCACCCCTGCTACCAACAATGGTATTAGGGGGAAAGAAAAAGACAACAGTCGCCAAACAAAAAAATATAATAATTAATCCGGCACAGCGGTGCCACCTGGATCCCTCTGTGCAAGAAAAGCTGTGCTCTCAACACCAGGTTATGGTGTGGTGCTGTGCTGGGCTGTGTAGTGCTGTGCTATGCTGTGCAGTGGATAGTGTCCTGGGTCCTCTTGCTGGCTGTATAGCTGCAGCTCCCGTGTCAATCCTCTGCAACGAAAACAAAACAAACACAGAGTGCTCCCGCACGTCATCAGTCAGCAATGTAAGGTCAATGGTCACGCAGTTGCACCCCTTTTGTGCTGCCAAGCTCCATCCTGTAATCAACCCAGCACCCCACCTTATCCAATCACTGCGCGGCCCCCAGCTCATCACAATGGATTTGTTTAGCAGCAATGCAGCCACTTACCCTCCCCAAGATGTCTGACCTCTGGTTTCATCGCAACACAGAGTTCAGCCATCTCGGAGTCGGCACAACACTAACCTTACCAAACATCCTTCCTGGTCAGGATGCAGACTTACAGCTCGGATTCCTTCTCTCTCCATCAGAGACCCTCAAGGAATTTGAGTAAAGACTACCCTTATTTTCATTGGGGTACCACTTTGTCAGCTTGCAAGTGACATAGAAACAGTGAGTGCCATGTAATTGCATTGGTAAAAAAATTGTATCTGGAAATAAAAATGCTATCACCACCACTGAACTGTGCATTTAGGAGGGAATAGTCTGTAACAACTGCCCACATATTTAGTGTCATATCCAGTTGCAATATTAAGGTTACTTTACATATGTTTGAGCAGATACCCATCTCTGCTGTTTCCCTTCTAATGGCTGAGTGCTTGCCAACCACTTATCTTGGTCTTGTAATGGTAGACTAAGGGAAAGGCTTGTTTATAAAGTCTAAGGCTTTGGGCTCAATACAATACTAATGATTTTGCCTCTCATTTACATTATTAATGAGTTGCTTTGTCCAGTAGGTTTTTGAAGTTCATGCTTTGTCTTTTCCAGCAATCTATAGTTGTCTGTCTGAGACCTGTACTGTTTCAAAATCCTTGATGGGAATTGTGTGTTTCTAACATAAGTTGTTTTTTAACTGATTTTAATTAGTGTATTGCCAAATAAATGTATTTTGCTTTCTCGGCTCTGGGAGACCTAATTCTGTGTGCAGATGTTGACACCAGACTGATGTATTATCACACATTCACTTACATAGATTTTCACAATGCAGCTCCCATTGTTGAATACAATGCCTAGTGGTTTGTTCTGTCTGATGAGCACTGCAGCATTGACTTATGGATCTTAGTTGTCATTCAACCCACTAGCATGTCAGCATGGTCTGATTTATCAAGTTTTCCAAAGGAATACATCTTAATAGATAATTATTTACAGGATTTATTTGGAGGAAGCCTCATACCAAAGCTGTTATTCATATTATTGTGTAGCTGACATTACAAAACAAATGGGCAGTCAGTCTCAAATGAGGAAAATATTAAATGAACTCTAAAAGGACTGGTGAATAAAAATTGTGGTTGTTTTTATGCTTCATAAAAGGCTCACTGCACAACTGTTCATTGTTACCACCATTAATATAAACTTCAATTATGATTATCCTGTGTAAATGTGCTTTTTATTCAAACTGTTCCATAAATCATTTCAAACGTTTTCAACTTTTTTTCTTATTTGGACCAAACTTCATAACCTTTTCACTGCCAATAGAACACTACCTCTCCTGCATTAAGCATAACAGTGATAAAAACAATGATTTGGATGGTAAATAAGAACCCTGCAGCAGCTTGGTAGTTTATGAATGTGTGTATCGATGGGGCCCTGTTAATGAATGTTTAACTCACGAAAGCCAGCAACAGGTCTTTAAAGGGTTACTCAAAGCAGGCTGACCAATCGGAGTCCCCTGTGCTCTACACTCTGCTCAACTAAGTCCCTTTCCAGGTAGAACCTTGGTTTACTGTGAGGGGTGAATGTCAAAGTTAAGCAGGGGCATCTCTCTTTTAGTAAGAGGTTAAGCATTGGAAAACACATAATCATTATTGAACTGCTTCTTGTGTTCTTTTACAGCTCAGCTTTGGAGGAATGCCTTTTTCTGGGAAACCAAGTTCCAGCAGCAGGAAAAATTTCAAAGGTTGCATGGAGAGCATCAACTACAATGGGAATAACATCACTGACCTTGCAAGGAGGAAGAAGCTAGACACTACAAGCGTGGTAAGAACTTTGTATCTTGTGTTAAAAAAAAAAAAAACTTCGGAATGAAGATCAAAGTTATATCATTGCCTGTAGACATTTGAATGTGGGTACGCCAGAGTTCTGTCTGGGAGGATGTAGGAATGTTCTCTTCTTTGGGTTGACTTAACCTGAACACACTGTACACTAAGTCATACATGAATACATTAGACCAGGGTTATGATCTGTTTGGAGGGTATAGGTAAATGAAATACCTTTCTTAGAATCTGCAGGGCACCACCTCCTTCTTCCTGTTCAGGTTCTTCCCCTCCCTCTTTTTCGTCAGCGGTGATCGTTGACATGGGTTCCGCATTCTCAGTGGAAAGTTTCAGGACCCTTGTCAACGTCAGAGGGGGCTGAGGCAGCTGTTCTGGGGGCCCCTCCTTTGCACCCCTCAGTGACCGCCACAGAAATTAGTCCCTCAGTGGTAATGAAGGGGCCGGACTTTTTGCACTTGCGTGCAAGCGAGGAAGGAGTGCTGGTGGTCGATGGCAGGTTGGCCTGCCTGTCATCTCCCTCCTCCTCATTGGAGATCCCAGCCTGGGTCTTACTCTTCCCCCTTATCCCACCAGAGGAGACCCCTTGCTGCATCCCGGGAGGCACAACAGGAGAGGTTACTCCTCCGGTGGTGGAAGGCTCAAGCTCCTGGGGGGTGAGGTGTTTTGTTTTACGGGCGGCTTTTCCACCCTTCGTCGCAGGGGGCTCCAGCGAGGGTGTCTCCTTCTCAGGGACACCCTCTAACACACCACTAGATGGTGTGGTGGTGGGCTTTGTTACCCCCTGCTTCTCTCCCCCAGAGGACTAGGTCTTCTTCTTTCTTCTGGGAGGCTGGGGTCCAGCCTTTCAGGGCGGCCTCTCCCTTTTCTCCTCCAAATGTTTTGGGGAGAGGGGCAGCTGTTGCTTTAGCCCCGTCAGCAGCTTTCTTCCCCTGCCCACTATTGGGTGGTGCAGAAGGTCCAGCCGCTTCCAGGGCTCCCTCTCCGTTCCCCCCCTCATTTATTATTGGGAGGGAGGCTGTACCTTTTTACCCCTGTGGTATCGGAGGAGAGTGGTGCTGGCATGGGTGCCTTTGCGCCCAGCTTGAGCTTAGGGCACCTCTTTTTCTGGTGCTCCAGCTCTTTGCAGTGGTAACACCACAAAGCTCCCCTCAACCATGACCTGCTCTGCCAGGTGGATGGTGACCTGGCGTCGGAAGGACAAGACATGACTGACGGGCTGGTCCTTTTAGCCCAGGGGGATGGGGTGGATGGCTGTTTTTTTCTCCCCCAGAGCCTGCAAGTGTGGCCTGAGCAGGTTGTCCTTCAAGAAAGGTGACACATTTGAAAGGACGACCCTTGTGCCCAGGCCTGCAAGCGGTTCGACAGGGACAGTGAGACCTCTCTCGATCGTGGTGTTCGATGGTCCAGCCACCTTTGCCATGGCCTTGACAAAGCCCCCAATCGAGAGGGGCCACACGGCCTGTGCTACCTGCCTGCCCCTCCCCCACTCTGCACACAGCAGAAATGGGAGTTAGTTATTATTATTATTTATTTCTTAGCAGACGCCCTTATCCAGGGCGACTTACAATTGTTGTTCCTGGAGCAATCTAGGTAAAGTACCTTGCTCAAGGGTACAGCAGCCTATTTAAAAGCCTAGTGGCCGGACTACACCGACTGCCCAGTGGCAGCCGGTGCACCGTCGCCCAAAGGCCGGAGAAAAATTCAATTTAGCACCCCTAAAATAGGGTGCCAACAAAACTAGGCTTTAACTAATTAAAGAAAAACCAGAAAAAAGGACTGTAAATTAAATAATCAAAATGAAAGGGAGGTGGTACAGAGCACGCCCCTAGAGCCCACTGGTCGTCAAACGATGACATGTCACCAGCGGACTCATGCGTTTCTAAATTAATCCTGATCGGACAAGGGCCCTGAACATGGCCCCGCAGTCAAAGAGACCCTCCCCGCTCATCTTACGCTTCCTGGTCTTGTAAATTGCCAGTTAAGGGTACAGCAGCAGTGTACCCCACCTGGGATTGAACCCACGACCCTCCGGTCAAGAGTCCAGAGCCCTAACCACTACTCCACACTGCTTTTTAAATAAAAACTAAAAACAGTTTTGTGTATAAAAATAAAAACCGAATACCTGTAAGATAAAATTAAAATCTAAATAAAAGAAATGTTATAAAAGAAGAAAAATTAAAATAAAGAAAAATCTGTCCTGCACTTGCAAACAAGCACAAGTGCAGGGAGAGGAAGAAAAAGAAAAAAACAGTGTTTTCTATAAAGAATAAAACACCTAAATCAAAAAGTGAACAAAAAAGGTGCAAAATAAAAGATTTAATCAACTGTTTTTAATGTTTTTTTTTAATTGTTACTTGAGGAGCTCAGAAAAGTGTGACCTCTCAGTAGTAGTAATAGCCCTATTTAAACATGTTTTATTACAATATCACCCTAAACCGAGTGCTAAAAAAAATGATTTAGCACCCTCAGACAGAGGAGGCTAACAAGGAGAGATACTAAACTGCATTTATACAAAAAGACATTAAAACATGACTGCAAATTAAATATTAATTCATAAAAAAATTACCAAAAGACATGCAGTGCACTCCATTTAGAGCCCTCTGGTTGGTAAAATCCATAATAGACTGCATTGCAAACTGAACACTAGAAAGAAATAAACGTATGACATAGACTTGCATTTAGTGTCTTATTTCATTGCTACACTTACTAACAAGTAAAACACATTGTGGGATACACAACATCTAACAAGTATCAACGTTCTGATCTGAGCACAACCTGTGCTGACAGATACCTTTCAGGCTGTTAACTTTGACAAAGTGGTAGTGCTTCTGGATATCAGAGGAAAACAAATTGTGTCTCTTCCTCTGGCAATTTGACATGCTTGCTATGTACAGTGAAATGCGGGTTATAATTCATACAGAGATAATGATATTTAAATTCAATAAATCACACAGAGTGAAGACTCCTAATACCAGTAATTGCAGAACTACATACAATTTTGCATACCGTTATATCTTTGAAAAATTGTGAAAAGTTTGGTGAACGTTTCAATTATTTTTTTTACAACTGCAACAGTACACTACATAATTCAGGCAGGAACAGCAAGCTTTGAGGATGTTTTATAAGTGCAGGTATGTTCACGTCTGCATGCAGTAAAATAAAATTGGTGCATTTGCTGTATTGAAAAATATTACAATGCTCAAGAGCGCTAGCTATATATTTTGTTTCTATGTGGATACTGTAGATTTTTTTTTATGTGCACATTTCTGCGGGGAGGGGGTAATTCTAGAAGAGGTAGAATATTTTTTTTTAAAAAGCACCAAAAAAAATAAAAAAAATCTTGAGAGCGAAGATAGTCTAACATTCTAGTTGTTCTTTATGTCCTGTTTCTATTTTTAAATTTGAAAGGTTGTTGTTGCCTCTTATCAGGCAATATGCATAGGATTTTGTGTATCATTCAATGCTGTGTATGATAAGAAGAGATTGAGGGAGATGGCTATGTGGATGCTTTTCATATTCATTGGAAAAATATTCAGAAATCCACCAAGTTCTATGTCTTCTTTGCATTAAGGTATTAGAAAGGAGTTACTTTACCTGACGTTATGGAGAAATTGGATATTGCATTTCTCTTACCTATTAATGCAATAGGCTTCCATTTCACTGAAAGCTAGAAAAGTGACTTCATGTTGCACCACATATTTTCAAAGCGACTATTTATTTTCAGTATGCAGTGCAGTTAAGAAGAATTGTTTTCTTGGTAAATGGGTGGTTGTAATTTCAATCTATACAAAAACAGGCATGGGTCTAGTTACAGCTACATAAATATTTCTAAAAAATATTACAAAGTAAAATTTAAACAGGACACGTAGTGATTATTATTATTATTATTATTATTATTATTATTATTATTATTATTATTATTATTATTATTATTATTATTTAACTTGTTGTATATGTGCACTAAGGGATTCAATTAGTTTAATATGTCCTTAGGATATCATTAGAAGAAAAGTAAATGGAGGATTACTGTCCAGAAGGCAGACAGCCCCCTTACCAAATCTTCTATCATGTCTATTGAAGTACTCCTCTATAGCAGTTTATTTTAATTGTGTTTCAGGGTAACCTGAGTTTCTCCTGTGTCGAGACCCATGCGGTGCCTGTCTTCTTCAACGCTACCAGCTACCTGCAGCTCCCCGGCCGTGCCAACCGGAATGAAATGTCTGTCAGCTTCCAGTTCCGCACATGGAACCCCAGTGGCCTGCTTCTCTACAGCACCTTCGCTGAGGGACTTGGGATGGTGGAAGTCGACTTGAATGAAGGCAAGGTCAGCGCCCACATTAACCTCACACAAACAAAGAAAAGCCGAATTGACATTTCGTCAGGTAAGTCTGATATTTTTTTTTTTGTAGATGATGGCCATTAATCCTTGGAAATACAATATATGTAGAGTATATATAAATCTAGAGTGCCTTATGCAGTGGGATGCAATTGCAACCTGTAAAAACAATTTACATTTCCCTGATAGAAAAAAGAAAAGGTTTTATTTTAATAAGCCTTGTCCCTTAAACCGGGATATTTAACTTATTAAAGTAGGGAGTAGAGCATAGTGGACGAAAGCCTGGTTACCCAGGGGCTTAATTCTAGAGGAGGGGGAAACCAATAGGCTAAAGTTAGATGAACATAGGAAACGGGTGAGTACATACTGTATGGTTTTAACGGTTCAACTTAGTATGAAGGTTAGTACAGGTCTGTCAGTACAGCACTGGATAGGATGCCAGTGAAGTACGTAAGAATTAATACTGTTATGTAGTCAAGCAATTTGATTTATGTAAGACTGTGGTGCTACAAGACGGTGGTAGGATGTAAATGGTTAGGGAATGGTTTCTTGTTATCCCATTACATGCACTGCATTTGCAATGTCAAAAATCATTGTTCCAATTCAACCGGCAGCAATGTCAGTGATGTTATCTAAATTTCATTGATCATTTGTTTCTGTCACAAAACTCTGTATTGAACTCTAATGGGTTTTTTACTGCCCGCATGACTTCAACAGCATCGTAAAACAAAACAAAATCAGGAGTCTAAAACAGTTACAAGTTAACTGATGTTTGCCATGTTGAATGCATATCTTAGTTAATCATATGTAAACTAGGTAAAGCATAGCAAAAACCGGAGTGAAGCATCCTAAATGCAGGTTTAGAAAGTTCTTCCAAAACTTTAAACATTTAATCGTAATGTAAAGGGGCTTGATCACCCTAATGGGAATAAATAATAGAACACTCAAGTATCCCCATTTTCAGAAAGACCTTTATTATAAAGTATTTTAAAATACTATCAGTCTAATGTAGAAAGATAGTTGATGACTGTTTAACAAAAATGTTACATGAGCAGTCAAATCGTTTGCTCAAAAGAAGGGGGAAAAACTGGATACATAAAATGGATAACAAAATTTTATTTTAAAAACAGTTTTAAATGCCTGTGACAGATTGGCAAAGGGGTTATTGACACAGAGATGGTAGCTGTGGCTCCTGAATGCAGGATGCGCACTATAGCCTGGAGGTCGCCTTTTCGAGTCCAGGCTATTCCACTGCAGACCGTGGATGGGAGTTCCCAGGGGGCGGTTCACAATTGGCCAAGCACCGTGGGGGGGAGGGGGTTGGGGTGACTTAGGTCGGCCAGGGTGTCCTCGGCTCACCACGCACCAGCGACCCCTGTAGTCTGGCCGGGCGACTGCGGGCTTGCCTGTAAGCTGCCCAGAGCTGCGTTGTCCTCCGACGCTGTAGCTCTGGGTTGGCTGCATGGTGAGCCTACAGAGTGAAAAGAAGTTGGCAACTACTAAATTAAATAAATAAATAAATAAATAAATAGTAGCTGTGGTTTTAAGTGCTAGGGCGTGCAGTTTTTAGACAAAATAAAATCGAAAGGACAGACAAAACACAAATCTCACAGAGCCAAAATAAAAAGATTAAACAAAACAAGTCTCGAACACAAAATCCAAAGACAATCCTCACCCAATTCAAACTATTCTGGTGAGCTGGAGCCCTACATTGTCACTGGAGGATGGTGTGTCTCTCCCTCGGTCGCTGGAGACTGGTGCGGCTTTCCCTCAGGAGCCTGTGGACGCTCGGCCTCCCCCCTCTTGGGCTCTGGATGCTCGGTCTACCCCCTTTTGGGTGCTGAATGTTCAGACTCCCCCCGTTTGGGCGCTGGATGCTTGGGCTCCTCCCACTTGGGCACTGGACACTTGGGCTCTCTGCTCTTGGGTGCTGGACGCTCAGGCTGCCCCCTTTTGGGGGACCACCTCCACCACAGCCCTGAATCATTAAAAAGTATTACAGAAATAAACACAAAATATGTTATGCAGGCAGTAGAGTGATCATTGTCGTTATTGCTTTATTGCTTTGCTTAGTTGAGCAATTTACGATGGATATTACGATGTGCCAAGATCAATAGGAGGGATATACCATTTATCTAAAATACACCATATTACCCATAAACAGGGTATACTTTGGACAGTTTTGACACATTTTTGTAATAACTTTTATGTAAATAATCTTTTGGAACTAAGCATGTGATATATTTACAGGTAAACCTGGGTGCTTCATAATAGAGTATAAACATTAATCATATCACGTGACTAAAGGTCCAATGTGGAAACTGAGTAACGTTAGCCGAAAACAAATATTTGAGTCCTCTTTTAAACAGTTACTGAACATTGAGTCCATCAAACAGGCCGTCCTGGAACTTGACAGCGCCTCTTCTGTTTTCCAAAGGCATAGGAAGTTTCCTTTCAATCCTCTCCATTTCAATTACATCAATGTCTTCTAGAGATAGGTCTGTGAAAACTCTATTTCTCTTTTTTCTCATGAACTTCACTCTGAAGTATGTTTAATCTTCCTCACACACACACTCGTAACCCTTTCAGGCTCTTCTTCCTTGCATATTTGACAACCAGCCAGTCACCTTCGGTTATGTCAAAAAGCTCCTCATGCTCTTCTTCATAATTTTTTCTGCTTCCTCCTCCTCCTCCTCCTGTGTTTCATCAACAAGCAGTGATCCAGGTGTCACCTGATTATGGGGAACATCAGCTTCCTTTTCTACAGTGGAAGGGTCACCGTTTGTATCAAGATCTTCTACACCAATGCTTTTTCCTGCTTCTGTGTCTTTTTGGGGCAGGTTCACCTTTACTCACTGTGGAGATTTCATGGTAGAAAGGAGCTCCACCACACATTCAGATACTGTTGACCCCACCGAGGTGTCAAGGTCTTGCTGTCTGTTATCCTGAACTGATGGTAACCTGTCCATCACTGGAGATGGATTCATTGGATATATTCCAGTTTATGCAAAGCCTGCCTTCAGATTTTCACTTTCATTTTCTTTAAGTTTGTGCACTAGCTTTTTAATTAGTCAAGGAAAGATTTTGCCACTGAGGTAGACTTGCATCCTTCTCCTTTTTTCCAGGGAGTAAGAATTTCTCTCCATATGTGCTTTGTTGGCCTGAAATATGCCATATCGAGAGGCTGGCATAGGTGGGTACTGTTTGAAGTGAGATAGACAAATCTGATGTCATTAACCCTGCATGCAGTTAGAATAGATGCTGAGAAGTGGGAGAACAGGTTATCTCCAATCAAAACTTTTGTGCCTTGAAGTCTTCTGCAGTAAGGAAGAACTGTTGAAAGGAACCGATCTTCAAAGCACCATGCATCGAACCAGCCACACTTGGTACGGTTGTAACATGCTCCTGGAGGTCCACCATTGACACAGGTATCCCACATATGCTCAGCTTTGTACACAATATATGGAGGAAGAATTACCCTTTCTGGGTATTTGGTTCCACGTCTAAATATACAAGTAGCCCTGTCAGGGTCATCAGAGAGGTTGGTTTCCTCATAATTTATTATATTATCCGGAGGAATGCCATCAACAGATTCGTTCAGATGATTGAAATATTCTGCAATGCTTTCTCTGGTCACTTCAGCACGTTTTCGGCAGATGTTTTGGCACAATTTTGCTGTCAGTGTGCTTGTGTCTTCTGAGGAAAGACGCTGTCCATTCTAACCCTGGTAGATTGTTTTTAAAACTTCCCACCTTCCATCCTGTCTTATCTAAATAATGCTTGACCAGCAATCGCAGTTCAATTTGGTCAAAAGGAAAACCCCATTCTGCAACTTTAATAAGGTGATCCTGAATAGTAGCTTCCTCTTCGTCATTGAAACCTGTCGGTGCGCCAGGCTTGCTTGTGCATTTCTTTGTTATGCAGTTGTGTAGCATGCTCCGCGTGACTTCAAATTCTGATGCTGCCTTTCGAACTGTAAGTCTTCTTTGTCTTATGGGTTCTACAGCTTTCTGCATGAAACTTCATTAAAATGATGGTAAGTTTGTGTACCTTGTTTTCTTCGGTGAGTTTGTGGCATTGTTTATCTTGTCAGGTACCGTCCCAGTAATTACTGCAGTTGAAATGGACTTTTCTATTAGGTAGCTGTGAGGTTTAGCTGGTCGGAAAGTCTTATCATGAGATTTCTAGTTAACATGCTCACTTGATGCGAGTGCTACGCAGAAAATCACATGATATCGTACAACACGGAAAACAGAGGGATGTTTGACCTGTGCGTAAAATTGATGTCCAAAGTCACCCCAAAAAAGTTGAGTTATATGGCGATAACAATGGACAAGTCATTTTCTTGGCCATGGAAAGGGCTAGAGATTAGAAACAATATGTCCCCAAATCGGTGACTTGTGCAGATTCTGACCATATGGAGCCGATCTGCCTGTGAGCTTCAAGATAGCCATTTTCACTCCTGACACAAATCATACAAAAATGTTATGTAAAGCTAAGAATAGAATAAATTTAAACTGCTCATTGGAAAGCTAGAATACCTTATTGCAAAAAATAACGTTCTTCAATTTTTGTCCAGTGTTCAATGACGTCCAAAGTATACCCAGTTTACTAGTGTATATAACAAACTGAAAAGGTCATAAAAGCACTGTGGCAAAGTGGTTTGCAGGTGTAGAGGTGATGCAATGCGTACACAGATGACAAACAACAAAGTTCACGGTCCAAACAATTCTTTATCTGTTTTATTTGTAATCCAGGTAATAATACCAGGTATTGCACAGTTTAAACCATGGGTTACAGTCCCAAAATAATAAACATGGTATAAACACACACACAACACAAACACGATCACAAGTCCAGAGTGAGTGCTAACGTGCAAGTGGTGAAATACAATTTACTAGTGAACAGTAGTGCAGTGCTGTCCGGATTGATGCTGGCCTTAAGTGACAGCTCCCGGTACATGTTAGCCGTCTAGCAAGAACAAACAAGTACAATTAGAAATGACAAAACAAACAAACACGAAACACTCACGGTTCTTTTATTACTCTCCTTCAGCGGTTCTCTCGCAATCATAACAAAGGAGCAGTTGGCTCGGCCACATCCCCTTTTGTACCTTCAGCCACACCCCCTTGGTTATCGAGGGCCACATCGCTTCCCGTCTGGGGCGATGACTTGGTATACTGTGGCTCCGCCCCCTTTCTAGATGGCCGTCTTCCACCTTTCCCTGGAATGGTCAGACTATCCAGTCTGGGGCACACTGTTCCCTTTATACAGCGCCCTCACAGGTCGGGAGGGAGATTTATAACCAAGAGTCATTCTTTCTCTGTCACTAGCACCAATTCACATTGACGTATATATTTGACTACTGACTTAGAAAATCTCAGTGCCAATACAAATTTGCTATCCACAAGGTGAAATGGTTAGTAATGTGGTCATGAACTTGAACTGATTGTGTACACTAGGGTAGAAATAAGACCATGCCGGACAGCATTCTAAAACATTCTAATTATATTGCAATAGAACTTTTTTCTTTCTTTCTTATTGTTTGTTATTTGTACCATCAATGCTTGGTATCATCAATGCTTGTATGACTCTGAATTGCTAAACTTTACTATAATGTACTTTTTCTTAGTGAAAATATATAATTAGCATACCGGTTTCCAGTAAATTAGTTTTGTTCATATAAATCAGGTTTGTAATATGCCTCACACACACACACACACACACACTTAAGTGAGCTTTCATTTAAATTCTTGCTAGTTAAACTTTCCCTGCAGACTTTATCTATAATTGCCTTCTTTTCTAGCCTTTAGTTACTCATTCTTGTGTTGATATTTGAGCCTCTGTCCCACAGCAGTAAACATTATTATTATGATTGACATCCTCATTTAGATAATATTGTAATGACTTGGTAAGAACAAAAGCGTGAAGCAGGAGTTTTTCAAAAGCAGCAATCACTTTTTTTGTGCCTAAAAGCACAGGATACGCAGGTCAGCAATAATTCACAGCCAGACAGGTGACACAGGTTACTCTCCACCCCCAGCTAGCATGCAGGCTGCCTCTTTTATACCCTACAACCCTTACAACATTGCAGCATTGTAGGTTAACCCGGACCAATCAGTGGATGCTATCAGCCCCACTCCTCCTGGCTCCTGCCAGGTGCACATAATGATCCCCGGGAGCCATTTCCCGTGCTTGGTGGGGGTCAGCGCTGGTGCAAGGTTGCACCAATAGTCCAGTAGAGGGGAGCAGCGTCTGCAGCCAGGTAAGTGATCCTGTGCGCGGGAAGCTCTGCAAAGCAGTATAGTTCAGTGCAAGCGTGGTTCAAGCACAGACGTACACACAAACAAAGTCCCAGTGCCAGCCCTTTGTTACAATATCTCATCTGAATTATGTTCACTTGGTTAAATATACACATTTTTGTCATCTTGGTGTTTTCAGTTTGTGTAAACATATGTACAGACCCCTAAGAGTCCTTACTTGCTTGAATGAATAAAGGCTGCTTGCTGTTGTGGAGAGGTCTCATACATGCATAATACATTCAGTATCATACACCAGAAATGACCATCGGCAGTATTCAAGAGAGGGGTGTTCAATAGATGTTTAGTTTGAAGCATTGGATCCTGCGATAGGACAATGTCACTGGCCAGGCTGTTATGACCAAGAAAGGAGACTCAGACACAGAAGTTGCAGTTTCAGAGCTAATACACACGTTTAATAAACAAATACAAAACACTAAACATTAATCAGAACAAAACAAATTAACAAAATAAACGACACAAGGGCCAAAACAAAAGGTCTACAAGAAACACTCGAGACGGGACAGAACGGAACACAAAAACACCTTCACCTCTCACCAACATCAACTCTAACCATTCTATCCAATTAACACCCGATTTATACACCTGTGGCCTGAGCCTTAATTAATCATTCAATCTGTTTCTTTTGAATTGCATGGTGTGTTATACAGTTATATGTGCTTACCGCCTAATTACTGTTTTAGTTCCACTTACATTTTCTGTGTGACAAACACATGTCACAATAAAGAATGTGCAAGGAACTGTTCTCAGCATGATTAGAAGTAGGAGGCAGGCATGTATTATCATAAAAAATGTGTTGTGTTTTTTTCCAAAACATGCACTGTCTAACTTGAAGGAGTCTCATTGCTAAGAAGATGTGTTTACACTATATTAGGCTGAAATCTTTTGCAATTACAATAATTTACCATTTTCAGTGGTAAGGCAGTGACACAATAATGGCAAAGCAATGGATCAGTACTAAGGACAATGGACAATAGAGTGGTGTAAGCTATAGTGTTAACCTTTTCATATATTCATATACTACTGTCATCCAATGTACTGCCCGATTGCCGTACAATATAACTGTCTGGGCCATCATATGAGAACCACTATGAAATATTTATTCCAAGTTTACAGCTATGGCTTAAAGTTTTCCATCACCCTGTAGAATGAACTAATATTGCTTCATAAAGTCGAATGAAACCTGCTGAATAATGTTACGTTAACATATTGAATTACATACTGCTTTGTAGTTTTCCAAATACTTAACGAAAAACTGACAAAAATTTAGAAATGTGACATTTCAAATCTAACATGAAATACTGTACTACTATTATGGCTTCCGGCAGACTTTTGCAGTATCATTTTGTAGTTGTTTTGATTACATGATGTTAAATAAAAGACTTAAATAATGTTCATATGTTTTCGTCTTTTGTGATGTCTCAATCCTTAAATTTTAAGTGATGCAAAGCCTTTGGCCATAGCTGTCATGTGTTTATCAATGCTGGTCTGTAGTCTCCTAAGGGTTCTGTTAAGGTCATAATTTCAATCATGAATTAAGCTGCGACTTCTGTGCGGAAATCAGATGATGCTACTGCAACTTCTTGTCACTTAATTTTCTACTTCCTTGTATATTGTGATAATTCTGCTATACGTACTGTATCAAAATAAAAACGTGGTCAAAGAGATATATGTAATCCAAATATTTATTTTCCATGTAACTACAATTTATTTATGTATGTTACATTCAACATGTTATCAATGTAGAGTAATCTGCATTACTATGTACCATTTAGAAATTCAATGAGGCTGTTGTAGTGGAATTGCGATACAAATGCCACTTAAGAGGAAGAGGAAAATCTGAAGCAGGCGATGTTACAGCAAGCGCAATGATAACGTACATTTTTTACTTCCCCTTGTTCAATAAGCTGTGTCTTGAAGGACACAAGAGAATACAATCAGTTTTTAAATCTTTTCACCTGCCTGCCTAAAATATTGTATTGCAGGCTTAAAACTGCATTTTAAATGTATTAAAAAAACTGTGGTGACTGCTTAGAAGTAGACTAACTTTTCTAAGAGACTGTAACAGTAAATTTAAAGTGATGAAAGGCTGATGACAGAAAATATGTACACACTGCAACCGTATTGGAATAATGAAAAAAAACTGGTAAAGCAATTAACCTAACATTTTGTTTTTCCCTTGGGCGATAGGAACCAGTAATATTAGCTTTACTGCAAGATTAATAATAATAATAATAATAATAATAATAATAATAATAATAATAATAATAATACTTTTATCTCTGAAATATTGCAGAATTATATGGTTAATTTATATTGGTAGGCTTTGTATGATAATCAATAGGGCTGTGCAGATAATCAGAGTAATTCCCTTTAAGATGAATGAAACAGAACAATCCTATTTATTAATGTAAATTTCGCAACAAGGAATGCTGCATTTTCCTCACTTGCACAATAAAGTACCAATCAATGGCAATCAAATTTGAAAGCCACTTGGAAGGAAATTTTGCTTTCACCTGGTGCACTGACAAACTGACAATGAAAATATTTTGTGAAACTAGCAAATGAAACAATTCACTGCAGAAATGTTGTATTTCTATAGAAACAAGCAAAATTAAGTGAAATCAAAATTATTTTATATCAAAAGGATAAAAGAAAGGTAAAGCAATTAATCAAAGGCGAAACATGGTATCTGATGTAATTACACAATGGCCAGCATTAAAATGCTTACCATGTTGACAGATAGTGTAAACAGATATCAACATTCTAGTGTAATTTGAAATGAAAATGAAATGGCTGCAATAAATCACACTGTATATAAAATAGGGCAAACTTGAAGAGTACATTAGGATCACATCCTCAGTACAGACTTGGCATTCCCCTCTAGGCATGCTCTCATGTTATAGAAAGACACATTTGCTGACTCAGGGCACATATCAAAGTAACTCTTCAAGCAGACAAGTGAACTTCCAGGCTTCCTGACTTAGGTGATTTATTTTCAAAGGAACATAATGGGGCTTACCGTTGAGTAAGTGCATTTCTGAGTAATTTTACACAATTTTTCTCTTTTCAAAAGAGAGTAAGTTGTAAGGCTACTCCACTTCTATGCTACATTAGAAGTGGTTACGTAAAGTACTTTTACTTTCAAGATTACTAACACGTAATTGAACAAATTCATACCATCTCATATGAAGGTGTAAATAATTACAGAATATATGAAGATGATTTGCAATAATTAAAGTCTGATTTCTTTGTTTAAATATAGCATGGCTTTATTACTGTAGCGGCACTGAAGAGGAGAACAATGGAGGTGGTTAAAGTGCATGTATGTATGTAGAAAGTGCTGAACAACACTATCGGTTTGACAAAGAAACACATTTTGACCTTTGGGAGCTTCTTAAGCCCAGTCTCGATTCCTGCACTGCCAGTATTAAGCATTTCTATGCCACCGTATTGACACAGGTATTCAATAGTGATCGACAAGGTCTATCACAGTCATCAGTTTTCAAAATAATAACTGACGTTATTGAAACTTTCTTCAAACAACTGTAATTGAATTAAACAGTAACTGCAATTGAATTAAAATGTTGAATTGACAAGTACATTTACAGAAGACAGTATACCCTGGTTATGGAAGGAAACAAAGCTTTACTTCCCATGTAAAAACATACTGAAAATCAAATAATAAAAGACTTGCGAACAATTACGAATTTACCATAATTACATTTAAAATGTCATATGCAAGTAGTAAATGTGCAATTTACTGAAGCCTGTGCAGCACTGATATGCTTCCCTACCTCACTTTCTCACAGTCAGGCTGAGGAGTCTATTTTGAGGCAATTTTCGGCTGAAATAGTTCATGAGCATGGCAAATAATGACCAGAAACAACAAGAGAGATACATACAAAACACACAACATGACATTAAATGTGTAATAAATGAAATATGAGTACACTGTAAATAATATATGGGTAACATATCCATTTTAATAGCTTCCTGCCAATACTGATGGAGAGCATTAGACTACTGGTTAAGTATTATTATTTTAGGAGGGGTGCAGGTTAACCTTCGGAGACAAGCATGGGCTCTGCTGAGCCTCAGGTTTTCCACCACTGATCTGGTGTTTTCGTGATCTCTCAGTAGCTTCCTAACATTGTACAAAGCAAACATTTTAAGTGTTGCTTCAATTTAATAAAAAAAGCACATTATTTTAAAAACATTGCCTGGGTAATGACTCGTAACCCTTCTGGAATAGCTGCTCTATTCATTTCCTTATGGAACGGATAACAATCAAGTCAACAATCTATTCCGTACCAGTGCTTCCTCTCAACCATAACCCGTGTTGTGTGACAAAGCTTATCTCTTCCATATTGGAAGTGTTGTGATTTATAATTCGAAATGAGAACGTATGGGATGATTCCCACTAGATAGGTTAAATGTGCCTCTTGTCAATGTGATTGTTACCAAAAATCTGCAGTGAAGCAATAAAGCCTCATTTAAATGCAAAAGATTTTAAACCCATTTTGTATTATTAAGCTTATTAGCTGGATGAAAGGCGCCTGGCCGAAACGTTGCTCTGTTTTTAAGTTTGTTGTTTTAAATAATAAATAATAAAGAATGGAAATTTGATCTACAATCTATTATTATGGTGTTGCACCTCTACTTGCATTAATTGTGAACAGTGTTGGGATATTTGGGAGACTGATCCCGGAGGTACCCCCAGGAATGGAAATACTGGGAATTTATTTTAAAAACAGTCAGTGTGCGATATAGGCTACATGTTTTGGACTTTAGTATTATTAAGGTAACTTTGACTTTGAGATTCTTAAGTCTGACCATATGGTAGGAATGAAGATGTTATTCATTTTATCTCTGTATTAAACTGGTGTCTTCTACTACTTGTGGTTCATTTTGGTCTTGTCTGGGAGGCACTTCACTCAATATAGCAACATTTACTTCACTTAGATAAGACCAGAATAATGCTGAGCCCACACATAGGTGATTTAGAAGCTCAATCTAGCAACCAACTAGCTACCAGTGTAGATGGGGGTTCAGTGTATTATATCACTTCCTCTCCCCCCCTCCATGTCACAGAATAAACTGACTGCCTTGCAATTGATTTGTGCACGAATCGGACACATACCAGCCTAATTAAAATGACCTTCAGTATAGATTGTTCTTTTATGCATGATCAGGCAACTGGCAGCTTTTAAATCAAGCATTACAATTGTATGGTTGATGGATTTTTGAAGTGAGATAGTGAGATAGTCACTGACTTGTAACTGAGTTTGTGAAAACCAAACTTTTTTTTTGCTGCTGGTCACTGATCCAGATTTCTTTTTTAATCAGTGTCATTAGCCAGTAAGAAGCAAGGGGTATTTCAGTGTATTGCCTTTGCCTTACTGTACTGGCACTGACTGTAATATCCAAATAAATAATGCTAAGCCCTTTTTTTTCTGTATTTTGGAAAACTAATAGTTGGTCGACTACCAATAAGAAAATAAAAAAATGCTGCACATTAAGGGATATGAATCAAACTCTTGGTTGTTCAATTAAAATGCGTAGCTTTCTTTAAAAAGCACTGCAAAGTTAGGAAATTAAGAATAGCATAGCTCCAAAAATGTTGACTATTTTGAAACGCCTATTGGGGTCCATTCAATTGATCTAAATAATATAGGGTCCTAACCTTAATGAAGTGCAAAGGCTAAAGGGATTTTGCAAGTTTTTTTTTATTATTATTATTCCTCCCAGAAAATGTAAAATATAGCCCTGAGTTTTAAAAGTGTGAAATGTTGCACCAATCCAACCGATATTAAAAACAGAGAAATGCGGAAGCAGAGACCAGTCCTGCTGTTTAATACAGGTTATCCTAGTGATTGATAAATCCAGAGTTCATTGGACGGTGTGGGAGCTTTGAAGATATCATAAACCACAGACCTGCTAATACATATATTAGCACTATATGCTGTTAGTCTTTTACACTTTCATATGTGAATGTTAAAGACATGGAGTGCACTGCTGTTCTTAGATGCGGTCAGAGCAAATATTGGAAACACATTCCAAAACTATAGGGTTGTGTGTGATGTGTGCTCCACAGCTAGGGTGACCAGATTTTGAAAGCTCAAAACCAGGACACATTGTTAAATAATTGATAATACTAATTAAAACATTTGAATATAGGCTATTTTTATGGTTATTTAAGTAGCCATCCTCTCACTTTTAGTATTATATTTTTTTTAAGCAGCTAGCTAATTTCAGTGCACTCCCAGGTGTATAATTTGTGGCTAATTAGTTGAACTAGCCATATACATATTGCTACTTTTATATTGAGTTTATTGCTTGTAACCTCTCGCTGCTCTGCCTACTGTCTGGGCTAAGTCCCGCCAGAACTGAACAGCTATGAAATTACCGTATTACACACAATTGTAGATTCATATTGAATAAATAAACTAAATGAAAACGCATAGCGCACTGAGGAAGAAGCATGTATGTCGGTGTTAATTACTTTATAAAAACTATGTTCTTGATTATCCTAGTACCTTGCATTTTATTTTATTTTGTTTTCACTGCAGGTGCCATAAACTAAAAGCGGTTGACGTTATTTTGACAAAAGGTATTTAGAGTGTGTCGCGTTGCAGGAAGTGACTGAAAACCGGGACTTTAACATTTTTAGCAAAATGCTGGGACACCGGGACCTTTGATGGAAAACTGGGACTGTCCACAGCATTTCTACAGCAACCTTCAAAATCTTTCAGACTGCCGTAACAGCAAATTAAAAGCTTTTAACAAGTAAAAGTCCCAGTTTAGTTTCTTACAATAATCCTTTTGAAAATTATAATTTTGAAAATATGTCTTAAACCTTTAACTTTCAATGATTTGTGCGCCTGTTGCAGTCCCAGGCTGACTGAATAACATTTGGGTCAATTAATAAGCATAAATTCTCACCACAAGCTTTTTTCTCCCAAAGACTGTCTGTATTTGAAGTTTTATGTAGATACATAGTACTGTTATTGTAGTTTGCATTGTGAGTGGAATTATGGAATTACATTCCCCACAATCCTTTGTTCCTCAGGCACACAAGTGAATAAGACAAGACTGGTAAGTTTGTTATTGTTTTTCGTGGTGGAGTCATTCAATATTTTTTCTCTCTGTTTAGAACTATAGAACAAAAGGTAATTAACAAGGATAGTTTTAGTGGTTATTTGTTACACATACAGCTATGGCCAAAAGTTTAGCATCGCCTAAAATTTTAGGATTGAGACATACTTTAAAAAAAAACGAAATTAACATAATTTAAATATTTTATTTAACATCATGCAATCAAAGAAACTATAAAATGATATTGCAAAAGGCCACGGGAAGCCATAATAGTAGTACAGTATTTCATGTTAGATTTCAAATGTGACGAAATTTTTGTCAGTTTTTCATTAAGTATATGGAACACTACAAAGCGGTATGTAATTCAATATGTTAAGGTAACATTATTCAGCAGGTTTCATTTGACTTTATGAAGCAAAATTTGTTAATTCTATAGGGTGATGCAAAGCTTTTGGTCATAGCTGTACTGTAGAACAGAAAACATCTGACAACTGAAAAAAGTACAAATATGTAAATTATAAGCAAATTATATGTAAATATGTAAATTATAAGCAAATGTATTTGCTTACGATTGTAAGTCGCCCTGGATAAGGGTGTCTGCTAAGAAATAAATAATAATAATAATAATTATTATTATTAGCAAAAATAGTGTGTTAGCTAAAGCCCATTGCAACCAGCTCCTGAATTATGCAAATGGAAAAATTGAAACCACCTTTACAGAAAGTATTAGTGTATAAAATATTAAAATGTTACCAGTGTGGTACTATTATATCACTGATCCATTGCAATCCCTTTAAAGGTTATTTGGTAAAGGGCAAGAAATATTGTTTTAAGTCTAAGTTCAGGATCACTTGCTAAAACAAGTTCTGTCTTTTTAATTCAGACCTTAAGCTGGGTTTCAGGAGGCAAAACTGGGCACACACGTATTGATTCTTATATTATTTTTTTTTATTCCAGAGCTCATATTCACTCAGTAGTGGTGAATATAGAAATAGATCTATTGTCAACATGTTTGTCATTGATTTATTTTAGTATTTCTTTACTCTTTGGTCTGCTTTTTAGTCAGATCACCCCCTGCTTGACACCATCTTAATTGTTAATGTCAGGAAAATGAAAACAAACACAGATACCTTTTAAATGGCTTCCAGAAAACAGATGTATCACCATTAAATATTCAGACTGTATATTTGTGTTTCTACCAGTGAGTATCAATAAATATATGAAACAACAAAACAAAACAAGTAGCTGCATATAGTTAGGCTCTAAAGTGTGTTGATTTTATGTTTGTGATGTAAAGAGTATTTGGGCAGGGATTTAAAGCTCAGAAGCCCTTGAATTTTTTTGAACCTCAGTTGTGTTTTTCTGCCTTCTCAGTGGGGTTATTACTTTGAGAAAGGCTTATAGTTGAAAAGTTTGTCATTGAATTGTTAAGGTTCTTTTTTAGTACAGTAAAACCTGCCTTGGGACAATCACTTGGGACATCACTTGGGACTGGAAAAATGTTCCAGATTATACCGCATTATACAGAGGTACAGTACTGTAAAATCTAATATTGTACTGAAAAAAAGGTATAGTTGACCAACTATTTGAACCCTTTTTTATTTTTTATTACAGTACATACTGTAGAATTCAAGGTTTATATTAATATCAATTTTACTTTATCCATTATGTAACAAAGATTTATGTACCATTTATGTACCATACTTGTAGGATATGTGTGTAATTTGTGCAACGTACTTGATACATTTATAAAGGAAAATTCACATGACTTGGTGCTTTTAGTCAGACAAGACTTACAAATCATCCGGATTGTAGAGGGTACCGAAAATTTCAATAGGCATTAGGTTGAGACCAAATACATTGCACCAAACTATAGGGCCTGTCTTAGAGAGGTTTTTATAGTTTTGAAAACACCTTACAGCGTGTCTTTAATAAAAGCATTCCTCTGACAAAACGTGATACACAGATGTTACCCCCAAACAGGGACAGTCTTACATCAGAAGTAGTGGGACCATTTTTAAAGCAAAAATGTATGCTTTTTGAGAAGCAAAAAGATTTGTAACACCTGATGTAATTAGAAGGGGTGTGCACACATTATTACAAACCTCTCCTTTTGGCAGACATGCAGATATTTAATCTACAACTTCAAACCACTCAAGTGGTCTGGATGTAATTCGGCCATGTACTGTAATTAACAACATACATGTAAGTCACAGAAAGCTATATAGACGGTTATGTCAGTAGCATAACATTTTGGCCCAGTGGTCCCACTTTGGATTCCAGCTGGGGAACCACTTTGAGTATCGAGATACCTGAACATGATCGAATTGGGCACAAATAAAACAAGGACAGGATTAAGCTTGTTTTTGGCTTTATATACAAGTGGTTGATTATACACCTGATTGACTGATTGATTTATGGTTAGATATTAGATATCGACATATTCACTTGTCCCCTGAATTACACAAGCTATATAGAAGAATATTATGTTAAAAGTTAGGCCCAGTAACTTTAGGATCATCGCCACTCCAGGCATACTACTAAATAATCAAGGAGTTTGTTTCAAAAAAGAGCCTTCATTCTCTAGTTGGTTGCACCACAATTACAGAAATTGTATCTGAAACTGATGGGTGAGACTCATTTTTAGAGTTGGTGTGGCTCTGTATTCAATCGACAAATATTATTTTGCAGGAGGGAAACTTGGAGATTTTTGGAAATCAATATTTGCAAAACCTTAACATATCATATTTTGATCTTGAGGTTTGTAAATGACTGTGCTGAACATATTAGTAAGAACAGGCAACAGCAGCCAGTAAAACAGAAAAAGGGACTTTGGTGGCAGCCAAAACCAAATAATGAAAGGAGATCAATGGCAGATTGATCTCAGCGGAGACAGACAAGACTGACAGACCAGACAAAGATGGGTAGATAGATAGACAGATAGATGAGGGCGACTCTCAGAATTTTTTTTTAATATTGTGGTTTTGCTGCTTACAACAAGCTTAAGCTTCTATTCTCTGATTATATTAAATAGGTAACAACCCTTTTTACTTTGTTTGCATTAGTTTTTGGTGGAGGAATAAGTCAGTCGATATATGCATGCTCATATAGCCACAGTTTAAAATTGCTTTGACATGGCCTTATCCTGCTTTCTTATGTCTCAGTTTTTGCTGTGTGTTGTCACTGTGTTCAGCCTCTGCCTGTGCCCCAGTGTTGTGTTTTCCAAAGCACAAGCAGAAGCTGGTAGCAAAAGTAAATTACAACTGAAATACCTGCCATGACAAAGCCTGAGCTCTTATGGGCTGATTTAGGATCCTTTCTGCAGCTATTTTATTTTTTCTATCAACGTTGAAGAAAAAACAAACAGAACAGCACAGTACACTAATGATAGACTTTTCAGACATTCCAAGATCATGCAACAGTCTCTTGACACAGGGGTTGTACCGACAGACTGGAGAATTGCAAACATAATACCGATCCACAAAAAGGGAGACAAAACCAAACCAGGTAACTACAGACCAATAAGCCTGACTTCTATTATATGTAAACTTATGGAAACTATAATAAGATCCAAAATGGAAAATTACCTATATGGTAACAGTATCCTGGGAGACAGTCAGCATGGTTTTAGGAAAGGGAGAGCGTGTCTAACTAATCTGCTTGATTTTTTTGAGGATGCAACATTGACAATGGATAATTGTAAAGCACATGACATGGTTTATTTAGATTTCCAGAAAGCTTTTGACAAAGTCCCACATAAAAGATTAATTCTCAAACTGAATGCAGTAGGGATTCAAGGAAATGCATGCACATGGATTAGGGAGTGGTTAACATGTAGAAAACAGAAAGTACTGATTAGAGGAGAAACCTCAAAATGAGCGAGGTAACCAGTGGTGTACCACAGGGATCAGTATTAGGTCTTCTGCTCTTCCTAATCTACATTAATGATTTAGATTCTGGTATAGTAAGCAAACTTGTTAAATTTGCAGACAACACAAAAATAGGAGGAGTGGCAAGCACTGTTGCAGCAGCAAAGGTCATTCAAAATGATCTAGACAGCATTCAGAACAGCGCAGACACATGGCAAATTACATTTAATAGAGAAAAGTGTAAGGTACTGCACGCAGGCAATAAAAATATGCATTATAAAGACCATATGGGAGATACTGAAATTGAAGAAGGAATCTATGAAAAAGACCTAGGAGTTTATGTTGACTCAGAAATGTCTTCATCTAGACAATGTGGGGAAGCTATAAAAAAGGCCATCAAGATGCTCGAATATATTGTGAAAAGTGTTGAATTTAAATCAAGGGAAGTAATGTTAAAACTTTACAATGCATTAGTAAGACCTCATCTAGAATATTGTGTTCAGTTCTGGTCACCAAAGAAGAGCAACCAGAATTATCCTGGGTTTAAAAGGCATATTGTATGCAAACAGCCTAAAATAATTTAATCTGTTCAGTCTTGAACAAAGAAGACAACGCAGTGATCTGACTCAAGCATTCCAAATTCTAAAAGGAATACATCATGAGTACAAAACCAGAATGTTTGGTGCTGGATAGTACTAAAATACAACAAGGACCAGGGGTCAGAAATGGAGATTAGATAAAGTGGCATTCAGAAAAGAAAATAGGCACTTTTTTACACAGAGAATTGTGGGAGTCTGGAACCAACTCCCCAGTAATGTTGTTGAAGCTGACACCCTGGGATCCTTCAAGAAGCTGCTTGATGAGATTCTGGGATCAATGAGCTACTAACAACCAAATGAGCAAGATAGGCCAAATGGCTTCCTCTCGTTTGTAAACTTTCATATGTTCTTATGTTCTTATTCTAACTTTTGCATAATCTGTGCTCACTACTTAAAGAATTGCAGACAACAGGCAACATTGCAGTTAAAAATGTTAATTTATAATTTCTGTATATTTTTTTACTTTAAAATTGAGCCATATGGTCAATGCACACAAATTTTGACAAACCATTAACAGTAATTGGTTGATTCCTGATACCTGATTTTTTACATTACTGTATGCAACCATGAATACTCCTTTACAAAGATATGCATGAAATGTACATTTTTACCCTTAAAGAAATAAACTATGGAACAAGGGAGTTTCTAAGTCAATGAAAGGTTCCTGAACACTCAAGAAATAGCCTAAAGGCAAACAGCATACTGTGGCTTATTCAGAGGTAACTAAAAACCCACAGGGATTAATGCTATAAAAAAAATGCTGTGAGTTGTTATGCTTATTTGATGGGTCATGTACTGTATCAAAATGTACAATATTCAATATAAATAAAACTTCAATGGAAGTTCAACATACTCAAATTAGAGGAGACTTTATTTTGCACTGGCATTTGGAGGCTCCTTCCCCTGTCTATTATAATAGCTACACTATGAATTGATCTTTTTTTATTAAATCTGTTTTATTTCAGTTGACATGCTTAGAAACAAAAGCCTTGAGAAATAAAACTAGTCTGTTCACTGTAGTGCATGTGGACTTAAAATGTAAATTTATTGCTGAAACAGTAACATAATATGTGTCAGTATTTCATAATCTGTGTCAGTAATGTATGTGTATGAACCAGCACACCCTTTTAAATTAATATTCAATTAATATGCAGTGAACTGTATTCATGATTTGTTCGGCTACCATTTAATAAAAAATTGCAGATTTCAAATGTCAGGTGACACACATTTAATATGCGTTTCAGTGTCATCATTAACACATACTGATCATTACTTGAACCAACACAAACAACATTTTCATATTCATTTTTACTGTGCCCAGGAGTGTAGTAAGTTTAAGAAGAGTGAATGTAACAGCAATACTTCAGTTCTATACAGTAACTGCTTGTCGAAACTTGTCTCTTTTGAACAGCGGTTAAGATCTGAGCTGCCAAGCACAAGGTACAGTTTTCCATCCAATCTCCATCACAGTTACCTTGCCCTGTCCATCCTTGCATCTGCGATATCAAAATTAAATCCATTCAAAAGAGTAAAATGAAACAATAAAATATATACCACAAATTAAAAGGAAAAAAGAGACGGCTGTGAAAACTAGTGAACCCCTTGACTGGCACCTGTTATATTGCTTTTTCCATTAAGGTCTAAATGTTAATTGATTTATTTTACACCAACATGTATTTCTGATTAACACCTAAAGCGACTGTCGTTATTATTATTATTATTATTATTATTATTATTTGTTTATTTAGCAGACACCTTTATCCAAGGCGACTTACAGAGACTAGGGTGTGTGAACTATGCATCAGCTGCAGAGTCACTTACAATTACATCTCACCCGAAAGACAGAGCACAGGGTCACACAATGAGTCAGTGGCTGAGGTGGGATTTGATCTATTATTATTATTATTATTACTGGGGACCTCCTGGTTACAAGCCCATTTCTTTAACCACTGGACCACACAGCTTCCAGTGGTTAAAGAAGTGATTGGCTTGTGTACACTGTTTCATGAAGTAAATCACCCTCATGATCTCGTCAGTTCAAGCCGCTTGCTTCCATATGGGGTGGGGATTTCCACTGTAAACAGCAAGGCCATCTGTATTAGTATGAGCTGCTATGGATAAAAATCATTTCAGAATGCCACCACCAAGCATGCTTATCTAAACGGTTTCTTCTTTTTTAAAGATGCTAAATTCCTGATTATACCTCATTGTTTATGACTTTGATTGCTAACGTCATCTGTCAATCAAATTTGGCACCTTGCTCAACCAATGAAACACTGTAACTAATGAGAGAGGCAAAGCCAATGACTGCACAGCAAGCTGTGCAATGCTAGTGCTAATTGAGTGCAGCACACAGGTGAATCCCTTGCAAGATAAATAAAGCAAGGTTAATTGAAGGAAAATAATTACAATTTCAAGAACATCTTTGTGCATTACTCAAGGACATACCTAGTATATGCAGTGGCAGACAAGTGGTTCATGAAACAATTAGAACCTCTTCAGGAGATGCTGTTTTTTTCAGATTAAATTACTCCATGTGCCCTGATCCTAGCTTTTGCTTATATTTGTTTTTCACAAAGCAGTCTTATTGCTACTCAAGCAGGTTGGTCAGTCACTGTGTTTGGCTGCCCCTTCCCACAGCTGTGACTCATGGTCAATAATGCTTAGTGGAGACATGAATGGACCACCTGTTGGGAAACACTCTGAAATAAACTGCAATTAAATCAGCATCAAGCTTGTCAGTGACTGGTCAGCTACTTCTGAATGCCACAGCACTCAATTAACTCCTCGTGTCAGGGATAATCAAATACAACCTTTACCAAATTAACTTAAATGGTAATGCATTGCTACCACAGTGACAATGTAGTGGTTTATTTTTTACTAATGAACATTGGTTACACAATACAAGCTACAATAGTACGGACCAGTACCACAGTGGTAAAATATTCATATTTTAATATACCAATGGTATCACAATTATGTGAACTAATATACACTGGTAATCCATTGTAGTATACCACGGTACCA
This sequence comes from Acipenser oxyrinchus oxyrinchus, assembly GCA_030684275.1. NCBI lineage: Eukaryota > Metazoa > Chordata > Actinopteri > Acipenseriformes > Acipenseridae > Acipenser > Acipenser oxyrinchus. Next base: position 18,772,419 of record CM060250.1, read on the forward strand.
TATCAGTATCAGGGTGCTACCGTTTCAGGGCCTGCGTGCAAAATTAATTCCAAATACAACATTGACATTGCTTGTAATCTGTCTACTAATGCTTCTGTGGGTGTTTGATTAAGGAAATGCACTCACATTATAATGGTATCCCAGCAGTATCCCTGCTTTCTACAAGGAATTCCCATGTAATTATCATGTCCCTGCACTGGAAGTTAAGGTCACTGTATTTAATGACAATAACTACATTATTAAGATAGTGCAGTAATTTTGATATCTTGAAGGGGAATGATGAGAGATATGCCTAACAGAAAAAAAGTATAATGCAGCCAAAGTAAACTGATCCTTTCTGTTGAAGACACCCCTTTGTGTTGTAGCCAAGCAGAGATTCACCTGTTTCAGTGGGTGATAATATTCTGTTAAAGCCGTTTATAAAGCTGTGGGTTTGTTAAGTTGTTAAGAGATGCATGTTATGCCACTTCCAGTTTGCGCAGCGTCGATTTCCGATAGCATCATCCAAGTACAATCGAGAACAAGTATTCTTTTCCGAGTAAGATTACAAGTACGTCAATCCTCACCAATTACCGTATTCAAATGGTAATGCATTGTGTTTTGAAGATGACCACGCTTTGAAATGGCTGCAAGCAAGGGGGCAGTTTCAGTATCAAAGGGGTTTGATAAATATGGTTGCTGTGCAAGGCTTTAGAATGTTAAGAAAAAACGTATCTCTCAGCTATGAAGAGAATTGATCAGACAGCAATTTCCTTTTCAGAAAGTGCACCGTAATTATGCTCTGCCCTGCGAAGCAGTGTGTTATCAGGACTGTGCCGAGTGAAGGTGGATGTGATAGCAGAAACAGGCTTGATAAGAAACTTCCACCCTCGGGAGGATCCAGAGTGTTTCTATAATATTTATATCGTAGAAAGGCAAATACTGACAATCATTTGTTATTCCTCAAGGCCCGGCTCTGTTTGTGGGTAGCCAGTTAAAGATTCAAAGGACAAGTCTGTATATTTCCATTACAATGACAATGAATGAAATTGCAAAAATCTAAAAGTCCATGTTGCAAACTCTCATAGTAGCAATATATTTGTATTTAGTTACAGGCTACAGCTCTACTGGCCACATGTACTTTATATCACAATGAAGCTTTAAAAACACAGAACAGGCATGGGTTTGTTTCCATGCAGATATACCTACTGTATACTTCCCATAACCTGCGTACCAGAGGGGAATGACAGAATAGCTATTGTGTTATATTTGATAAAGGTATATAAAAATAATGTAGTATACTTAAGACATAATAAAAAAGTACAATGGTATAACCTTATTCCTGTGTTAATAAACACGACCAGAGATCAAGATGCTGATACACTAATGGTGTATAACAGCATACTAACAATTATCAACTGAAATAGGCAATTGTGTCAGTATGTGCAACAGTTTCACCACTTGTGTGGGAAGACATTGTGGCAAGTTGCATTGGGATGAACTTACAGATGTCTTTGATGAGTGAGATGCATGTTTGCTCGTGGACTTTGTGAAAACCCTGTGCTTCAGTAGATCAAAGAGGGCACCGTTTGTTTGTTTTTTTGCTCATAATGTTAGATCTTCAAGGTACAAAACAGAAAGAAATGCATCAGGTATTATTTTGTTAGGTTGTTTATTATTCATTTTGATTTTTTTTTTTTTTTTTACAGTAATCTACACTTGGAACCTTGAAAATTAATCTTATTGTCGTTGTTTTTTTCCCAATGGAATGAAAGATTAGACTAAACTGTATATAACCTGAGAGGTTTTTGTTTTTGTTTTTTGCATTACAACATTGGACAAGCGTCATAAATACTTTTCTATTTGGTAATAACATATTATAATGTTTCTATGTGTTGTAATGTTTTCCTACAGTCTATTCCTTTTGCAATTATAGAATACTGGATTCTTCACCCTTGCTACTGTTGCAATGTATAAGTTGCAATCCAATAATATGATAAGCAAAGAAGCACTGTATCCTTTTGCATTCATATTTATATCCACTGCACGCCTAAGCAGTGTCTGGAGCAGCTAAATTAAAACCTCAACTTTATAATTTAAAGGTTACAAAATGTGTTGTCTCATTAAATACCTAATTCTGAGGAAACATCTCACGCACTACCTTGTTGTTGATCAATGTTAAGAGTTCTTGTTTTGCTGATGCTAGTCTCTGTGTTATTGCTTGTCGTTGTGGTTCACAAGCCAAGTCTTCCTTGTCAGAAAAGGGAGGCAGCTGTTTCATATTTTGTGGTGTGAGAGAAGGATACCGGTCTCAAGCCACCACAGATTATGTAATGTAATACAATCTCACTTATGATTAATGTTGTTAAATAATGTATTTATGTATGTACGTGGTACAATAGTTATTATGAAGAGGTTACTTCTACCATTTATGAAAGTTCAGTTTAAATATAATATGTTCAAATGATTTATTGATATTTGTTGTGAAAATGTAAATGATATTAAAACTGTTACCCTAAGGCTTTTGTTACCAAGCCCATGTAACAGGACCGAGGCTGGGCACGAACCAGCGACTCCACACAACTCAAGCAAGTGTCTTAACCACTATTCTGAATTCTTGGCTATAGAGCTTTTACCCTCATGTCACCTCACTGATGGGCCCAGATCTGTAACGGCAGTGCATCACACAACACTGCCCGTTACACCCACACAGCTGGAAACTGGTGCATCATGTCTAGTCCTGAAGGTTTCTGTGATGTGGGCCAATGTAGCATGTCTGCTTATTGTCACAATGCTTGATCTGTCATAGCCTGCTTGCCACTGCAGTTGTGTTTTCCAGTGGTGGTTTTCTACAGTGAGGTCCGAGCCATTTGCACGGATACCCACTATCATGACCCTTGTGAAATAATTGCGATCTATCTGCTTTCCGGTGATTGTTTCTGAATACACATCTTATATACTGTAGGTATAGTGGTCCACATCAGCAGTCAGAAGACCACAAAAATGTGCATACATTGCAGAGTAAGGGATTTTTACAGAGGTGATAGAGCTCCAGTTTCCATTAGAACAACAGAATCTGGGTCTGGTTGCATAATGATGCCGTGTACAAGAATGCCAATTTAACGTACCCTTGCCTTATAATAACAGATCTATTCCTATTAAATATGTGTTATTTTTCAGTTAATGTAGGCACTGTAGATGGATGACACTGCGTTCATGTAGAAAAAAACTCAAAGATAATAGGTCAGGTAATTGAAAGAAAGTAAAATTAAAGGGGCACTCAGGGTCTGATCCTAGAGGTACATCTGGATCAAAATAAAGAGAAAAACTTAAGGAAGCAAAAGTCAGAATTTGTTTCAAAGACCTCAGATCTTGTGAGAACAAACTGCATGTTTCAAACCATCAGTCGCTTCAAGTTGACGTTATGCCTGAAATGTGTATTTAACTGCATCGCAAATTAATGTTAGCACCTGAGGAGGATTATGAGAATTGAATTACATCACAGCGGTTGCCACTTCTAGTTTGTTTAAGTAACTCGTGCAGGCAAAGCATGAAAGCAGCAACAATGTAAAACATGCACAGAAATCCTGGTTTGCCAAACTCTTAGAACCCTATTCCAAAGGCACGGACGCAATTTTAGAAAGTAATGGAATCATTTTGACTGGATTGGCAAGGACCTGCTAAAATTGAACTCCTCCTTCTTGTAGCTGTTGTTTCTTGCTAGTTTTCCAACATTATCTTGTTTTATTCCTCAACTTTTATTTCTTACTTTTAAATAGGGACAGTTGTCTTCACAGGTTTGTAGTATATGGGTTAATCTTGATACATTAGCAGATAGTTACTAATGTGATAATGTGTAGCTGCTGTTGTTTACCAGTGTTTATAAATTATGTCAAAATTTCCAAATGTCACCTCCGTGGTACCATGCTACAAAAGCCCATTCCATTATAGCGTCCCTCATGCTACAATTATCCCAGTGCTGCCATTAAAGAGCAAGGGATTTAAAAAACATGAAACACTAAATTGCTTTTTACACACAGATGTAGATTACTAACTAAACTCTTAATCATGTAAACATTAATGAATAAAGCATACCGTACATTAGACAATGTATTTCCATTTGTTTATGAACTCTAAGGATACAGGTAGGGTTAACACATTCGAGACTCAAGCCATACTATACGAAAACTTTGTATAGTATTTAGACCATGGACATCAGAAATGGTATCACGATTGAGAAATTTCACAAAGAAAAGAAAAAAAAAACCCTGTGGAAACAGTTCTTTCCTGCCGGACTCTGCTTTCTGTTGTCTGCTTGAGATTGCACACGATGCATTGTGTGCCAGCACTTGGTGCTGATGATTGGTGTTTCCACTGGGTCTTAGTGGAGGATCTATATTGACTAGTGATTATGTGAATATATTATTGAGAAATAAAGGTTTTACTACTGGTACAATGTGAGGGGGATATTTCCCTCATTGTAGAAAAAATGAAGGGGACATGTCCCCCACGTCTTACCCCTATGATGCAACAGCATATAAACACTAAGCAGCTTTTTAAAGTGTTAACTATTGTTAATGCACCTAATTTAAAGAACAATTTTTGATCAGTAGTAAATTATGTTACTATCAATCAATCAGTATTTATTTTATATAGTGCCTTTCATAGTGGACCACCATCACAAAGCACTTTACAAGATAGTGAGGAACAATGCATAATACATTAAATACAGTGTAATACAGGGCATTGTACATTAAATGCAGACAGTAAAAAAACAATGCAAATACATTAAATACAGGCATAATACATTAGTTATAAACATTGTGGATGTGTGGGTCATACAGAATCATACGAATAAGATGGGGTGAAAAACCTGAAATAGCAATTTAGACAGCAGCTAATAACAGATATCAGGCTTAAAGAGCATTGAAAGCAAGAGAGAACAAGTGGGTCTTGAGAGTTGATTTGAAGTGAGAGACTGTGGCAGCTGCACACACTAAAACTGGGAGAGAGTTCCAGAGAGTTGGGGCCATGAAGTTAAAAGAGCGCCCTCAGAGTGTGGTGCACGTTTGCTTGGGTATAACAAGCAAGCCAGATTCAGAGGACCTCAGCTTGCTTGCAGGGACATAGCGGGTCAGCAGGTTGGAAAGATACTCTGGACCTGTGTGATGAAGGGCCTTGAGGCAAGCAGGAGAATTTTGAAAGTAATCCTGAACTTTATTAAGAAGAAGAAAGCTCCCACGCTCAATTAGAAGGCATTACCAACATTGATGCAGAGGCTGATAATGTTCAAATAACAGAGTTCAAACACCCCACACTCAAGAGAAAAAACTCACATTATTTTATTAAAAACAAACAGGCTTACTCAGTGTGACTGTGCTGAAACCAGAAAAGTCTTGTTTTTCATAAAATCATGTTGTGAGTTTATTCATTTGAAGATGGGCTGTTTGAACTAGTTCAATTTCAATGGTTTAAATCAGATGAAGGTCAGAAATGTCAACCCTGTTTAAAAAAAGAATAATGGTGCAAAGTTCAATATTTGTCCAAAACTTTTATCAACACTGGAAGCAGACTTGCTTATCTTTTTTTGTTGTTGTTGTTATTATATTCTAGGGACTGGACTTCATGATGGTCAGTGGCACAATGTGCGTTTCCTGGCCAAAGAAAATTTTGCCATGCTCACCATTGATGGAGATGAGGCCTCGGCTGTACGGACCAACAGTCCACTCTACATTAAGACTGGAAATAAATATTACTTTGGAGGTAATTTTTTTTTTTTTCTACCATATCCACCTTCCATTGTTACATAAAATATTGAACACTGTGTAGAGTTCTTAACAACAAGCTTGTTGTTCATGTCTGTTGTACACATCCATTCATTATATAGCTCACAGTTTTTAAAGCAACACATGTATTTTATATTAAAGCATGATATCTGGAACTACATGGTAAGCCCTTTGTAAACCAGATAGTGTTGTACTTCCTGAAATTCTTCCCACCCCTTCAATGGCTTCTTGCCTGTCGTTCACCAACCAGCTGCTTCCCCTATTGACTGGCATGCTTTTAATCAGTAACATGCCAAAACATGAGTATGGATTTATTCGCCTTGTCCATGCCATTCCATGTTGAGAATAATCAGTGTCAGAGGAGAAAAAGTTAATGAATTTCCTGGACATAGTTTACTCAAGGGGAGTTAACATTTATATTCAGGGGAATATTGGATATTAAAACTAGAACTTAGATTCTTCCGAACACAACCTTTACTTATCTGGTTTCCAAACTTGCTAGGAACCTTGGAGGGCAATATATACAGTACTGTTTTAATTATTCCACTGTTTAAAATATTATAAAATGTTACTGTTAATTCTCAGGTAAATCAATATATCCTGTGAATATATCTATTGGTGCCAAATATGTATTGGTGCCAAGTATAAAACTGTCACAAAAAAAAACACCTTCATTGAAGGATGGAGACATTTAAGAAGAATGCATAAATGAAGGCAAAGCTGTTTTACGATTGAGAAATGAAAAAAAAATGTTACATTTGAAAAAAGAAAAAAAAGATACGTTTCCAGGGAAGAAAAGGAGTATATTGTTAGCCTGTAATCAAGTCTAAAAGTAGAGAAAGGTGTGGACTGTGTCATTGCTGTACACTGCCTGCCCTCCATTTGAAAACTGCTGTCAAATCCTGCCGTGGGTATTCAGGGAAATCTCAATGTTTTCTTTTCAGATGCAAAGAGAGCTGTTTAACAAAAAAAAGAGAGAAAAAAGGAAAAGGGGCAACTTTGTAAACTTGAGGTGATATACATGTATTTCAAATCAACCTCATTGCATCCGGTCCTATTCTTTAACCCAATATCAATCCATTTAGAAAGACTGTTCCTGGTGGACACAGCCCATGTAAAAAACTGTCTTCCTGTGGATTGCACTGCTTGGCACTATCAACCTGGCTGTCAGTTAATTCTGAGGGATAGAGCCACTGATAGCTTTATCAGTCCCACTCATCTTCTCAGAACCAAATGAAAAAAGATACGATTCTGTGTCTTTTGGCTTTTAGCATCCTGGCAGCACATTGCTGCTGATGAAGGGCTGAAACTGAGATTAAAAAAAGGTTTTATCCTTTTCCCCCTTTCCAGGATTGATTGTTGTGAGTCAATGCTGTACTCATCATAAGATTTTATTTTATTTTTTGGGGTAGGAGATGTGACTTGGATTTGCTTATCATAAGGTTATACTGACATTTTCTAAATGTCGTACTCATATAATTTCTTGTCAGGATAATACCACCTCGAATGTAGCGTATCAAAATCCAGTAGATGTTATTAGAATAAGGACCTATTACTAGTTCACTAACCTAAATGCTTCACTTTTTTATGTGTAAGTAATAACAAGGGAGCACTGTATGACACAAGCTTGATACAAAAGCATGTATAAGTAATAACGAGGGAGCACTGTATGACACAAGCTTGATACAAAAGCATGTATAAGTAATAACAAGGGAGCACTGTATGACACAAGCTTGATACAAAAGCATGTATTGCTACCAAAGAAAAAAGCTATTACAAATTCTTATAAAGACCACAGCTATGGCCAAACGCTTTGCATCACCCTATATAACTAACACATTTTGCTTCGTAAAGTTTTTGGGCATAGCTATACACTGCTCAATCATGCATCATACTTTCAGGAAGCTTTCACATTTATTTATTTTTTTTCTTTTCCAAGCCTGAAAGTTGCTTCTGAAGGCAATTTTAGCTTCACTAACCCAATTGAAAAATGTACCACAGGATAACTGACAGCCAGACCTTTATTAGTACAGTATAGACAAGTATCTGAAATTATATTACAAGATTGTCAATTAACCAGGCCACTACCTGGTGTCAATAAAATATATTTTTAACATGTATTATTTAGATGTTAATTAGTGTTTTTTTAAACAGCTGCAGATGTTCATAACTGGCTGTGTTGTGCTTCCAAAGCTACGTGCTTGAAGTCATTTTAAGTCTTGCAATGTGTCCTTGTCCAGAAAATCAGTAAATCAGAAAACTTTCCATGAAACTTTTGTTGTTGTTGTTCTCCTGATATTTACTTGATGCATTATTTTTATCAGTGCTAATTGATAAGTGTCAGTAACATACAAATTGTGAGGGTTCATTCAGTGCTGTCTTCTGATTGCTGACGAATATCATGAGGTATAAGGAAATGGACAGGGCCAGGTCCTTGATTGGTAGATACCTGATCCATTTCACTGCTTTCTGATAGGATTGCCATATGGCCCCAGGTTAAACGGACAGTTTGGTCTTTTTAACTCAGTCCAATGCGTTTAGCCACGTTTACTTGTCTCTTTTGATTTATTTAGCAGACGCCTTTATCCAAGGCAACTTACAGAGACTAGGGTGTGTGAACTATGCATTAGCTGCAGAGTCACTTACAATTACGTCTCACCCGAAAGACGGAGCACAAGGAGGTTAAGTGACTTGCTCAGGTTCACACAATGAGTCAGTGGTTGAGGTGGGATTTGATCCGGGGACCTCCTGGTTACAAGCCCTTTTCTTTAACCACTGGACCACACAGCCTCCTCCTTTTAATTTAAGAGATGCAGAATGACAAGTATCATAAGGCATTGCAATGTGAGTAAAACACCTTTATTGTACTAAACTGTCCAGTTGAAGCCTAAGCCAAAGAAATAGAATAGTGTGTTGCTGTACATTTGACAATGCTCACTGCATTATTATTCATTTGAAGGATGCTAAGTCATTATCACAGGCAGCAGTGTGGAGTAGTGGTTAGGGCTCTGGACTCTTGACTGGAGGGTCGTGGGTTCAATCCCTGGTGGGGGACACTGCTGCTGTACCCTTGAGCAAGGTACTTTACCTAGATTGCTCCAGTAAAAACCCAATTGTATAAATGGGTAATTGTATGTAAAAAATAATGTGATATCTTCAAACAATTGTAAGTCGCCCTGGATAAGGGCGTCTGCTAAGAAATAAATAAATAATAATAATTATTGGAAGTTGCCTGGAACAGTACAACAGACACACTTGAAGCTTGAAAAAAATAGTTAATACTTGAAGCAACTAGCAGACTTTAATCTCAGACAAGGTAACAGCTTCAGTATTTTGAGATTGAAACAAGTTAAAACCCAAAGAACAGCCACTAGAGTAGAGTAGGATATTGAAGTCTTGAGGTCATAAGAGCTGCAGGGAACATGGTCACTGGCACTGTTCATTAAAACAGCTTGTATGGAACAAGCATCTCAAAGTCGAACCTGAAGCTCTATAAATTGTTGGCATCTACTACTGTTTTCTCCCTGCATCCTCAGCTCATCTACATTCAGGAAGTTTGAAATGCACTCAGGAAGTTTAAGATTTTTTTTCCTACCCGTATTCCTGAAGAGACACGCCCCAATGAAGCTGGGGGCATGACGAGGGTGTGGTTTCAATGAGAGACTGCTTGACTGGATACAAACTGAGAGGCTGCGGCTGCTGTTATTGGGCACATTATTATTATTATTGTTATTATTATTATTATTATTATTAATAATTTCTTAGCGGACACCCTTATCCAGGATGATTTACAGTTGTTACAAAATATCACATTACAGATAAGAGCAGTTATAAAGTACAGTAAAATCAGTAGAGAGTAAGATCAAATTCAAATAAGAGCAAAATAACGAATATAAATACAGTTCATTTTTACCTCAGACTCTAATAAGATGGATTGTTATGGTAACATTGTATTGTTTGTTTTATTTTATAAGTCTGATAGATAGATCTGATATAGGTATATTATTGTAGTATTCAATATTATATAATAGTCTTTCTCAAGAGAATATTTTAGGATGCACATTACGTAAATGCCAGTCAGTTTTTGTATACTTAAGACGTTTATATGCAGTACCTTATTTAACATTTTCTATAAAATAATAATATTAATCATCACATTTCGCAGATACGTTTACTGTTGACAAGGCCAGTTTACATGAGGCCAGTTCAGTAGAAACGATGATCACAAATGGAAGGATTTGCTCTGACGTAGTTCAGTTGCCATACTACACTGTAAAGAGAGAGAGACTAGAGATTTTCAAAAAGAGCTGTACTAGGAGACCATCAAGATGTAAACTGTGTTAAAAGAAAATCGCATTCCCTAATAATATGTGGAAATAGAGAAGGAGTTTTCTTGACCTTTTGTATACGAGTAAGAAAAAAAAAGATGCAGTGCAGAGCAACACCCCTGGAAAAGTTTGAAAAATATTTTAAAAAATAAAAATAAAAAAATAAAAATATTGAAGTAAATAAATAATTAAAAAAAAAAAAAACATTAAAAAAAAATCCTGTCAGTCACCACCTGTCACCAGAAGGTGACTGACAGGATTTATTTTTGTTTTCTTATCTCTAACACATGAGTATGGATGTTTAAGGTAATAACCACCTTATGTGTAAAAACATGTTGGCATGTAACTCTTGCCTTCTTCAAGATTGCTAATGTAACTGAAAAAAGTATGAAAATGTGTCAATACAATTTTGTCAATAGAAACTTCTGTCCTTTGTATTGATGTCTTAATTCCTCTGTACATTCAGAACTCTATCACAATTAATAAATGTATATGTTAAACAAGTAATTCATTGGCACGCTATTAAAAAAGGGGAAAATAACATATTTGTTTACTATAGAATCATGTTAAAAAATAGGCCTACTTACTGGTATTTACTGGACTTTTGTATATTTTCAATACATTTCAAAGATGAAGTTTCAATTAATTTTTTAAAGCCATTTTACAGCTTTATATATTTAGTTTTTGAAGGAACAGAACTCAGTAGACTTTTATTATACTAAGTAATAATGGCTGGAGAAGCATGTTTGCCCAAGATAAGGTGCTGCCTCATGAATTGGTGGGTGCCAAGTGCATTCTGAGGCTCATTAAAAGCAAAGCCACATTCAGTGTGTTCAGAAGTTTTTATGAATCTTGGCATTTTCCTCCTGAATTGAGGTCAGGCATGGCAGTGCGAGTGATATGCTTTTTATCTGTTTACCCCAGTTCTGCAAGATCAAGTACTGCAGGATTGAAAAGAATAGAAGAGTGGCTCTGATGTTAAAATATCCTGAGACAAAGCCTTAGAATACAGAATGTGTTTTAATGACTTACCAAAACAAGAGATCTACTGTGGCTGTGTTTCACGTCTGTTCTGCCAAAGTGTTGTTTACCTGTAAACCCCATGAGCACTACAGAATATTGATGGTCTGGATCTGTCATAAAAATAGGCTGATCCCTGGAGCTAGCATTACACTTCAGTCATCAACACCAGGGAGAAGGATATCTACATATCTACATGGAGAGATATCTTAAGGAAACACACAGATTCATAAAGTCAGGAGCCTATATCGATTCCTTCAGACATCCCACCTATGAATCCACCAGAATACCAAATGGAGGACTGCACACCTAAGTGGAAAGAAGTAGAGCAAGCTGTGAAAAAGACAAGGGCGTCAAAATCTCCTGGGCCTAATGGAGTTCTGTACAGAGTGTACAAGAGTGCCCCTGGTGTTCTACAAATCCTGTGCAAATTGATTAAAGTAGCATGGGAAAAATAGGTTGTACCAAGAACATAGCACTGAGCAGATGGGGTCTTTAGTATCGGTCAGTTTATTCAGCGCGTCTCAGGCGCGTCAGGTCCAATTTATTTTTACACGCGCAGTTTATTTTAGACACGCTGTTTAAAAGTATTTTTCACAGTAAAACAGGTTTAAAAGGCACTGCATATCAACAGGACACTCAGTACTGCATCTCCAGCCTCGCCCCACCCCTTGTTCACTGTATTTTTCACATACCTCTTCATAGTAGTGCATACCGATAAATCATCTCCTGATCACTCGTTTTATCACCAAACTCCTCAATAATACGATCCGAGTCATTATTTTATTACTATAACATCTAAAAAAGTCTGTGATATTCTTTGAGCGCTGGATGCAGAAGCAGCTATCTTGTTTGTTTATGACCGTGTTATCTATGTGGTGCCGGGGCTATCTGTATTCATGAGATACGCCCCTTTTTTTCAGCTTCTCTCGGTTCCTATCAGTCTCACTCGGCCATTGAATGGTTTTCTCGGCTTTTTCCGGAGAAAAAGACTAGAGACCTGTTTTTTACATCTTTTTGATGGTGTCGGACAGGGTCATACATTGAACCGGAAAGGGAACATTGCAATGTCGGACCAGGTCCGACATAGGACAGCAAAGGGTTAATCTATGGGTAGGAGAGGATCCATGGTGTCTTTTGTGTTCATCACCAGCTACAATAAGACACATTTTGACAGGATGTAAGGTGGGTCTTTGCCAAGGATGGTTTACTTGGCATCATGACCAGGGGCTGTGATGTTTGGCCTTGGCATTGGAAGACAATCGCAGCATGACCAGCAGGTTGCCACCAATACCAGCAATATATGACACATGAAGAACAACATTCCTCAGTCCAGGGGAGCAACCAAGAAAAGGTTTTAAAACCAAAGCTAGAGACTGGAAAATGCTGGCAGATGTTGGACAACGGCTTATTTTCCCACCTGAGATTGCCAACGCTAACCTTCAACCTGTTATTGTCTTGTGGTCTGGATCAGCATGCCTTGTTCACCTGGTAGAGTTAACAGTGCCATGGGAGGATGCTGTGGATGAGGCGTACGAAAGGAAGAAACTTTGTTACGCTCAACTAGCTGCTGATGCGGAGCAGCGAGGATGGAGAGTTCAGGTTTACCCAGTGGAAGTGGTTTGTTGAGGATTTGTGGCACACTCCAAAACCCGGTTTCTCGGAGACATCGGATTCAGTGGTCAAGAGTTGTGACGCATAGTGAAGAACTTATCTGAAGCAGCAAAGAGGAGCAGCAACTGGCTCTGGTAGGACCTCAAGCACAATAGAAATAAAAAAAAGTTGATGTAAAGGTAAGTAAGTAAGTTGGGCTTAGCTGGGAGGCAAAAATAGGCTGATCCCTGGAGCCAGCATTACACTTCAGCCATCAACACCAGGCAGAAGGATATCTACATCATCAGATGGAAGGAAACACAGATGGATCATATTAGTTTACAGTAAAATAAGCTATGTCTTAGTTGGTGCTTATCTTGGCGAGAGCTGAGTCCAATATCGTTTTAACACCTACTCTCATGTAATACAAATCATTTTCTTATACAAATGGCATGTGATCACAAGGTTGGTGGCTGAGGGGGGTTAGGCACCAGGGTTTAATTTCCCAAAAGATCAAAGAGAAATGTTTGCACTGCAAAAATCCACTATCCTGCATCTTGTCAACACAGCATGCAGGTATGGATTTCATTGTGTTAAAGCTTTCTCCCTAACTGCTAAAGCATTTGTTAGCTAAATACAATAATGCCTGCCAGATGTAGTTGCTTGAGGCTGTCTGTCTTAGTGGGATACTTCTTGTAGATATCTGTGATTTGCTATTCAGTCTAACTCTCAATTTCTCACTTTGAGACAGTGGGGTCCTTATAGATTTATTGACACCCTTATTAACATCACTCAAAAAATTCAAGTATTGTGGAAGGTCCTCATTAGAACAGGTATAAGACTCTACTGCATGTGTGGAGCTTGAAAGGATGTTTGATTGATATATTATTTATTTGGACAAGGCTATGGTTTTAGTAGTGGTAGTAGTTAAGGTATAATTAAGTGGTTTTTGTTAATGATTTTATGAATAAAGTAAAGTTAGAAAAGCAGGCAAACTAGCCCCAGTGGCTCAAATCAATATTATTTGTTTATTTTGCAGGCGGCTTTATCAAAGGCGACTTAGAGACTAGGGTGTGTGAACTCTGCATCAGCTGCAGAGTCACTTACAACACTATCTCACCCACTCAATATGGCTGTGTGGTCTAGTGGTTAAAGAAAAGGGCTTGTAACCAGGAGGTCCCCGGTTCAAATCCCACCTCAGCCACTAACTCATTGTGTGACCCTGAGCAAGTCACTTAACGTCATTGTGCTCCGTGTTTCGGGTGAGATGTAATTGTAAGTGACTCTGCAGCTGATGCATAGCTCACACACCCTAGTCTCTGTCGCCTTGGATAAAGGCGTCTGCTAAATAAACAAATATCATTGTACTGCAATCATACAATGTCTAGGTATTGGTATACAGTTTTAAAATAAAATATAATAAATACATTTTAAAAGGGGTATCAGGATCCAACCTGAACCTCAAACATGCTTTCTGAGCTAGAAATGAAGTAAATCAATAGTGTTAGGGCAGAATAAACAGACACAAATTTAGGGGAAAGTTGTGGTGAAAAAGGCTGTCAGAATGTGTTCCACTCAACTATGGTCCATCATTGAACAGTCGTGCATAGAGTGCTCATGGGAATTCTAATAAATGGTTCTGATTCTATGTGTGCATAAGTGTCACAGCTATTTAAAGTGGTAGGCTGGAAGCTCCAAATGCAGAGTAAACAGTGTTCTAAACTGTTCCCCTAGTTCATAATGTTCCCCAGCTCTGGGTTTAGCTATTTTACCCGTATTGACACTGGTAGTTTTAATACTAAGGGTACATCTTTCTTTTCTTTTTTTTAAACATCCCCTAAGGAAACCTTCATAAGGCTCTGCAGTGATAAACATCTGTTGTCCAAGGCAACATATTTTGCCGTACTGTGGTCCCTAAAGAGGAAAGATTGTTTGTTAGTTGCTGGCTGACATTAAGACATTGTGTGTCGCGGCATTGATTTCAGATGTACTATGAAATGGGTTCCAGCGATTGAAAAACAAAAAAATCTCTGTTTGACCCATGGCGATAAATTGTTTTCTCTTTAAATTGTTTCAGAACACTGTACAAATTAATGGTCCTGCACATGTCTTTAAAAAGACATTTGCCTCAATGTGTTGTACAGTATTTAGAGTGCTGTGAAAGTCAAAGCGTGTTCTGTAATGCTTAGTTTTGGATAAAGACAAGGAAATGAATGCTGGATTTACACTACTGCTTCAGGCACCTTCAAACTGCAAAAGAAACACTGCTCTGTGTGGAACCCAGCTTTAACTCTTACTAAACCTGGTACGATATAACATGCTGTATCTATATGAAGACTTTGTGTTGAATTGCTGTCATAGCACATCATTTATCTCCAATATCTATTCTGAATTGTAAAACTGTACATGGTAAAATAAAGTGTAACTCATTTTTCCTGCTGTGGTTTTCTATGGGGGAAAAAATGGTTAATATTCTCTTGCCTCGCTGATTAGAAGGTCACATTGATATGAGGACACTGGGCTTTTTTTGTGCTGCCTCTAGTACCTGCCAATCACTGCTTCCGTCTTGTATATGTCATTACAGCAGCTCCTAGCTTATCATACCCAGTCCGTCTCCACAGATCCTATCTTTTAGTTTGTAATTAAAAATAGCAGGAAATACAAAGTTAAACCTTGACAGAACACTCATTACCAAACTTGTTGTTCGTCAGATTTGGATCTTTGCTGTTGTTAGACATCTCTCTCTATTGTCTTGGCAATAGCCGTGTCTACTTGATACACTAAATCTATGAGAAGCTCAGAGCGATATGAAAGGAACTGTGTGACCTTCAGTACAGATTATCAGCTCAGTAAAAGCTGGAAATGTCAGACAAAGAAAAAAACAGAATTTCTCTGTATGCACTGATATGTAAAACAGAAATGTACTTCAGAATTTCATTCCGCTTTATTACAGGTCTTATTATATGCCATAATAGCGCTTTTCAATAGTCCTTTCAAAGAACAGCAATAAAAGGTAAAGACAACTCTGATTCAAGCAGAGGACTTCAATAACATATCTTATACAATTAGTTCTTTTTAAAGCATACAGTCTATTCACATTATCCGCTGGGGGAGGTATATTTATATTCATTTGATTTCTGCAGCTCTGCAAAGTGACCATGTAAATAACTGCAACATTTATTGTATAGTTGTAAACCCCTTACCAGTTTTAACCAAAATGTATTTCCCCCGAGTCGATCCTGTTAAAGGAACATATATTTTTTCAATTTTATGGTAAAAATATAACATATACAATTCATGTATGTGTTAACATGGTTGGAGGGAGAGAGTCTGATAATGAAAGTACATTTTCAACAGTAATGCTTCAGTTTTCACATGCATTTCCAATGTTTTTTTGAATATGGTCTCTGTTCTTTACAGTGCTTGCCTATGCTTAACCATGCTGTACTACACCATTGTACAAGTTTTAAGGGGCATGATTAAAACTAAAGACATTTCTGTCTGTAGTTTATTCGACAAATGCTAAAACAAGTCTCTTGTGCAAAGTCTTTTCAACAAACATTAAGAAAATCGGTGTCCAGCAAGACTTTGTGTTAGAAGTATAAAAGAAAAAGAAGATCTGTAGTTCCATCAACAAAATTTCAAAACTATGAGTGACCGGCAAAGCTCTAAGTTCCTCTGATTTTAAGTTTTCACCATCCAAGCCGTGGACGAGGTAAACAGACAGCCCTTGTTTCATTCCCTGCTGTGTTGACACTGAACTCTGATGGGGGGAAAAAAAAAATACGTGAAAGACTGCTGTGCTGTAAGTAGTTCGTCTAGGGTTGTCTGTCGGGACTGTACCATGAAATAACATTTGCTTACTGAGGTTGTAATGATCACTCTGCACAACTGAGAAGCAGTTGCACTGTCCTCCCTAAGGAGATACTACTGGCCCTATTCCTATAGTTAAATAAGTCAGCAAGAGTGACAGACAGCAAAAGCAGGGACGTCAGAGGTGTCAATTTCACGAACAAACGGTTTATTGTTGTAAACTATAATGTAATAAATGAAATATAAGGACAACAACTTATTGCAGAGAACATTTGCTAAGAAATAAATAATTTAGTGGAAGATACAGGTGAGTCAGAAAGTAAAAGAGAACTAAACAAACATCCAAACAAACTAATACGAAAGCGAAATGAGTGCGATGTCCAGTGGGCCTCCAATAAACCCACACACACACACAAACACCACACCAATACAAAACCAACCGGCAAAAAAGACACAGGCGAATGAATAAGTATACAGGGAAAACAATTACAAAGACAGTCTTGATGGCAATGGATGATAAATGGAATTTAGGCCTAACAAGTCCAGTGAAGCAATGCACATGTAATCCAAAGTAACAAAAGAACAAAACCAAAATTACAGGAACCAAAGTATCAAAGTAAAGTAGAAAAAACTCAGCAAACAGAAAAGGAATAATCTCACCAAAAAATAATGAAGTCCCAAATAGAGTCCTGTACTGATGATGATGGATGAAGGTTGATGAAAAAAAAAATAGCGATCGTAGGAGATGGTGAGTCTGTAGAGTAGTACCGGGTTGAACTGGTGAACAGCTGTTTAGAAACTATCAGGAGAATCAGGAACAAAATGGAGGCTGAACACGCTAACAAAAAACAAACCCTAAACAGACCTTGTACAGCAACTAAACTTAAACAAGTAACAGTGTAAACAAAAAAGAAAGGTTTAGACAAAGTACAGGATTAACAAAAGAGTAAATGGATGCACCTGTATTTATCTAAAATAAAGTTAAAGTTACACTGTAATTAAGTAATGGGCTGTTTGTAACATGGATTCCTCAAGAGAAAAGGGAGAGAGTCTCCTGGCCTAGCCAGCCAGCTTTAAACAGGTATTGGCTTACAAGGAGCTCTGAGATTGGAGGAGAGGATATCTGAATGAGCCAATGGAGGAAGAGAATGAACAGAGGTTGATAGTAAGGAACTATGGGAAATTGAGTTTTAACCTGGCCAGGCTACTGACCCTAATTAAAGGGACAGGTGGGTGAGACTTACACCCACATTATGTAGCATGGGAATTGCTACAAGGTGTGTGTATAGTAGTTTGTATTACATGCTGGATTGAGGCTGCAGTCTCTTCAGAGACATCACATATACATATCCAGAGTTGCAAGTTTCTTTATTTATTTTTTGAGCAGGGGTAGAAACGAAAAATACCTTTACATTTCTTTATTAACAGCGACGTTTATTCAAGGGCGGAGTCTATTAGAAAGCTGATATCTGAGTGATATCTAATTTGAGGGTGGTGTTAATTCGAAGTAATATGGTATTAATGTTTTAAGTGTATGATACATATTTAAATACTATATAGTACACATAAATGTAGACTTGTGTAACCTTTTTCAGTACGGGAAACATCAAAATAATAATAATAATAATAATAATGGTCATCACGGTTTTCTTTTGAAACCTCTCAATCACATGAAAATAATGTGTTACTTCCCTCATCTTGGTTTGACAATTTTTCAAACTGTCTGGAAATGAGTAGCCATCGCACTGATAATTCAGTGAAATTGGCGGGGTATGGGATTTGTAGTTTTTAATGTGTGATTAACAGTGGGCAGTGCACACCAATAAACTACATTCCCAGAGTACATTACGATTGAGTTATGATCATTTAGATCTGTGTTTTTTTTTGTTTTGTTTTTTTAATGTTTTATACTGTCAACTAAAAAAAATCATGTTTATTTTTTATAGTCAACCTTTCTGTTGTTCATTCTTACATAACTTTGAACACAGAAAATGTTAAATGTAGTTTATCAACGTAATGATCAGCAAATGCTGATGGAAGTTAAAACGTTTGCTAATTATTATGTTTCTACTAGGTCTATAATAATGTTGTTACGCAATATATAATAATAATAAAAACAACAACAACAACAACAACAAAAAACATGATATTACTCAACACAGTTGTCATAGCATCAGAGACCATATGACCAATTTTTCAAAGACTCGCTCCTGTAATAAATATATCTAAAAGTTGGGAAGAGAGCAATGAGCTACCAAAAATACTTTACCATAATGACCTTCTACTCTCTGTGTATGGAGCTAGAAATTCCATCACTTTCATATACTGCCCCTTGGTTGCCCTGTCACGTTTCTTTCTCTGATATGTGTCTCCAGGTTAGGCCATTGTTTCTTTACTTTCTCGACTAATAAAAAGTATATGCTTATAATAATCTATACTGCACACAATCCATGTGTTTAAGTATGCTATCAGTTCATAATTTCATGTTTTATAATTCATATCATTCATGCCCAAGTCCACGGCAATGTCTTTCCATATGTGTTCAAAGTCTTTGTAATCTTTGTTGGATTTATCATAAAGTAATTTTTGTTTGGCGACACACACAATTAGTTTTTCCATTTTGTTCAGGGAGCTGCAAAAATCCACGTGTCTTCCCAGTCCTTTTTCATTGGTCAATTTATTTTTTAACGCACGTCAATCTGATCAAATTGAACTTGTTTCAATTCCAAACTTGACGCATCACCGTCGTACAAGAATTACGTTTTTTTTCTTCTTAGACGCACGTTAAAATCGGATGCATGATCGGATCGAGTGTGCAATGACCTTTACAACTGTATTTTCATATTTTCTACATTTTCTTTAAATTCTCCTTTTAATAAATCGAAACCTGGATAGTAAAGAGAGACCTGGGTACCTATGCCGACCTCTAATATATATATATATACTGTATATATATAGAGAGAGAGAGAGAGAGAGAGAGAGAGAGAGAGAGAGAGAGAGAGAGAGAGAGAGAGAAATTTAAAATAATTCTAAACCTTTGTTTTTCATTCAGGTTACTTTCCACAAATGAATAACTCCAGTCGACCTCCGGTGCAGCGCTCTTTTCAAGGATGTATGCAGCTCATTCATGTGGATGATCAGATGGCCGACCTGCACGCTGTGGAGCAAGGCAAACTGGGAAGCTTCGAGAACGTCAGTATCGACATGTGTGCCATCATAGACAGGTAAATGAGCACGCATCGCTACCTGCCCTGGCTAGGGTCACTGGTTAACATACTGTGAACAAACATGCCTGGCTGAGCTAACTAGTGCGAACACACCCGAGCTGCGCTTGGTGGGCTCAGCTTGGTTCCGACTTTGCAAGTGTGAAAAGGCTATAAGTCACAGTAGCATGTGATTCCAGACTTGGTGGCAATAGTACAGTCATTTTCCTAAGTATTTCTAGCCTAGGGGTCTGCTCAGTGGAGCAAGACATCTCTTCAATGGAAAGTGCTGGTGTGCAGGCGTTTCTCCTGCAGGTATTGTAAACGTGATGGCAATGATAACTCTGTACAAATGTGTTGCAAACCCCAAGCGGTTGCTTCCTTAAATCTCTTTACCTGGTGCAGAAAGACCAGTCACACTCTTTACCTGGTGCAGAAAGACCAGCCATGCTCTTTACCTGGTGCAGAAAGACCAGCCACGCTCTTTACCTGGTGCAGAAAGACCAGCCATGCTCTTTACCTGGTGCAGAAAGACCAGCCACACTCTTTACCTGGTGCAGAAAGACCAGCCATGCTCTTTACCTGGTGCAGAAAGACCAACCACGCTCTTTACCTGGTGCAGAAAGACCAGCCACACTCTTTACCTGGTGCAGAAAGACCAGCCATGCTCTTTACCTGGTGCAGAAAGACCAGCCATGCTCTTTACCTGGTGCAGAAAGACCAGCCATGCTCTTTACCTGGTGCAGAAAGACCAGCCATGTTCTTTACCTGGTGCAGAAAGACCAGCCGTGCTCTTTACCTGGTGCAGAAAGACCAGCCACGCTCTTTACATGGTGCAGACGGGCCATTGTAAAACTGTACTACATTCTTTCGATGAGAGTTAGGGTGATTTAAATGTGTGGTCCAGTGGTTAAAGAAAAGGGCTTGTAACCAGGAGGTCCCCGGTTCAAATCCCACCTCAGCCACTGACTCATTGTGTGACCCTGAGCAAGTCACTTAACCACCTTGTGCTCCGTCTTTCGGGTGAGATGTAATTGTAAGTGACTCTGCAACTGATGCATAGTTCACACACCCTACTCTCTGTAAGTCGCCTTGGATAAAGGCGTCTGCTAAATAAACAAATAATAATAATAATAAATATTAAGCTCAGTATTCAAATTCTCTCAGCTGGCCCATTGCTGAAAAGCCTGGTCTGTCTTCCTACACCTATGCTGCTTTGTATATAATGGTTGAATGATAACATAAGCAAAACTGTACGAAAATTATGGGGATTTGTGTTAATTAAGCACCAGTTTGTTGACCTTGATTATTTAACAGCATTTATCAGAACAGGTGTTGAGGAAATTATACAGTCTGTGCATAATTCAATTAAATGCACGCAGCACAGTGTAAAAAATCTAATCTGAGACCAAACTGTGCAGAATAGCTATTTCCACCTGGGGTACGAAAGGATGGCAGTTTAAACCTTTGAAGTCTGAAGCTGTTTTTTGGATGAAATTGCCCAAAATTGAAAGAAGTCTCAGGTATTTCAGTTCAGGTAATGAATATATCTTTTTCATCTTTCAGACACTCCAATCAAAGATACATTGACTAAAGTTATAAAATGCTTCCAAATGGTCCAGGAAGTTTATTTTATTTATTTATTTTATTTATTGCATATAGTGCTTTTTAGACAACAGTATCACAAAGCACTGTACAGTACATAGCAGAAAAAAACAACAAACATACATTACATTACACAATACATTTGTATAGCATGTCACACATATAACTGCCACAATCAGACTATTTAAATAACATATTTAAATAACAGTATACAGATAATACAAAAGCAGCAATTTTAAAGTTACATTAAAACCCACTAAGATAAGAAAGCCATTTTATAAATTGTGTGTTTAGTCTTGAAAACTGTAACAGTCCCAGCTTCCCTGACAAACGAAGGCAGAGCATTCCATAATTTAGGAGCTCTACAAGAAAAAGCCCTGCCTCCCGTGTTGCTTTTGTTGACCCTAGGAATAACCAGCAGGCCCGCATCCTGTGATTTCAGAGTGCCGTTTTAAAGATACATTGTCAGTAACTCCTGCAAATAACTAGGTGCTAATCCATTCAGGGCCTTGTAAGTTAACAGCAAAATTGTTAAATCAATTCTATACTGCACAGGGAGCCAGTGTAAAGAGGCCAAAACAGGGCTAATATGTTCACTTTTCCTGGTTTTAGTAAGAATTCTAGCGACGGTATTCTGAACAAGTTGCAAGCAGGATACCACACGTTTTGTGACACCAGAAAAAAGTGCATTACAATAATAAATTCTAGATGAAAAAAGATATAGAAATAATTGGTCTGATTAAATTATTTTGCCATGTTATCAATTGAAAAAGACATGATGGCTGACATTCCTGACTTAAATAATAAAGTAATCGAAAAATTTGCCAAGATAAGACATTGCAGAGCAAACCTTTTGTATTGCTTCAAACAAAAACAGATCCACTGGACAGTGGTTCTACCACTGAGTTTGGCCCCCCTGGACACCTCTCCCCAGACCTCCCAAACTATAGGGCTTTGTGGCAGGCTGGCTTGCAGTGGTGACGTCACGGACCAGGAAGTAACTGAAACCACAACAATGGATGGGTGGGCGAAACTGAACGCAACGGCGTTCAGTTAATTTTATTAATCAAAATAAACAAAACAAAAGATTTAAACAAAACAGAAAACAAAAGGCGCGTTGGCCAAACAAATAAACAGACAAACAAGTAAGTGACGTGCTGGCTAAACCAGCACGTTTTAGCAATTGTTTTCTTGTACCTCTCTATCTCCCCGTACTTCCTCTCTGCATCCAACACTCAACACCGCAGCACAGACAGCTGTCGGTTCTTATACTCTGGCCGAGGGGTTAACTAGCTGTTTATCTTATTACCCTCGGCCACAGTCTGCATCGTTTGGTAAGGATGCATGACTGTCAGCTAGTTAAATAATCAGTAGCTGATCAGTCATGCATCCTCACGGGTTTTTAAATATAAATATAAAAGACGCGGCGCTTTTACCCGCGCCGCAAACAAAAATACAAATAATAATACATAGGGCGGGACACTCCGCCACACATGCCCCCTTGTGCGCAGCACACATGGCCTTTTCGGCCACCTCCCCCTTATTCCCTAAAGTCCCGGCTAGCAGTCCCGGCACAGGAACAGGGGCAGCAACGGGCCAAAGGTGGCGCCACGGTGGGATGTCCTCCTCCCACCCAAACAGCCGTAGCGTTCCAATGGCCAGCGCACAGGCCGGCTCCTTTGGCCAAAAATTTTTGGGGTGGTCTCCAGACCTGCCCCCCTTCTTCATGGCCGGCAGCTCCCCTCCGTGGGGCTCCGGCCACCCTCTCCTGCAGCGAAATTGCTGCGGGGAGCTGGTCTCCTGACCTCCCCTTCTTCATGGCTGGCAGCTGCCCTTCATGGGGCTCCAGCCACAGTATTTCCTGCCGCGAAAGTGCGGCTGGGGAGCTGGTCTTCTGACCTCCCCTTCTTCGTGGCCGGCAGCTGCCCTTCATGGGGCTCCAGCCACAATATTTCCTGCCGAAAGTGCGGCTGGGGAGCTGGTCTCCTGACCTCCCCCTTTTCCGTGGCCGGCAGCTCCCGTTCATGGGGCTCCAGCCACAGTATTTCCTGCCGTATGGCAGGACTGGTAGCGACCCCAAGCAAAACAGGACCCTCGGGAGGCGATGGCAGCAACAGCAGTAGCGGACCCTCCGGAGGCGAACTCGGGAGGGGAGCCCCTGGCCATGGAGGCGGCAGCGGGAGCTCCACTTCTCCCTCGTACCCTATAACTGGTGGCTCTCCAGGCGATGCGGAGCAACAGGCAGCCCCAGGCAATGCGGGGCAACAGGCAGCCCCAGGCGATGCGGAGCAACAGGCAGCCCCAGGCGATGCGGAGCAACAGGCAGCCCCAGGCGATGCGAGACAGGCCTTCTTGGGCGAAGCGAGGCAGGCATCCTTGGGCGAAGTGAGGCAGGCATCCTTGGGCGAAGCGAGGCAGGCATCCTTGGGCGAAGTGAGGCAGGCATCCTTGGGCGAAGTGAGGCAGGCATCCTTGGGCGAAGCGAGGCAGGCATCCTTGGGCGAAGTGAGGCAGGCATCCTTGGGCGAAGTGAGGCAGGCATCCTTGGTAGGTGCGAAGCAACAGGCATCCTTGGGCGGTGCGAGGCAGGGCAGGAGCAGTTCTTCCCATGATGGTGGATGTGGAACCAGCAGGTATTCACCCTCTGCTGGTGGAGGTGGAGATGGAACCAGCAGGTATTCACCCTCTGCTGGTGGAGGTGGGAGGGGCAAGCAGTCCTCCCACGGGGTTGAGGCGGAACCAGCAGGTATTCACCCTCTGCTGGTGGAGCTGGGAGCGGCAAGCAGTCCTCCCACGGCGGTTGAGGCGGAACCAGCAGGCATTCACCCTCTGCTGGTGGAGCTGGGAGCGGCAAGCTGTTCTCCCACGGCGGTTGAGGCGGAACCAGCAGGTATTCACCCTCTGCTGGTGGAGGTGGGAGGGTCAAGCAATCCTCCCACAGCGGTTGAGGCGGAACCAGCAGGAATTCACCCTCTGCTGGTGGAGCTGGGAGCGGTAAGCAGTCCTCCCACGGCTTGAGACGGAACCAGCAGGCATTCACCCTCTGCTGGTGGAGGTGGGAGGGGCAAGCAGTCCTCCCACGGCGGTTGAGGCAGAACCAGCAGGCATTCACCCTCTGCTGGTGGAGGTGGCGGAGACAGAGGCAGCTCTTGCTGCTCTGCACCTGGCGGTGGTGGAGACAGAAGCAGCTCCTGCTGCTCTGCTCCTGGCGGTGGTGGAGACAGAGGCAGCTCCTGCTGCTCTGCTCCTGGTGGTGGTGGAGACAGAGGCAGCTCCTGCTGCTCTGCTCCTGGTGGTGGTGGAGACAGAGGCAGCTCCTGCTGCTCTGCTCCTGGTGGAGACAGAGGCGAGGGCTCCTCACCCTCTAACGCTGGAGACGGCAGCGACGGCTCCTCTCCCTCTGGCGTTGGAGACGACAGCGACGACTCCTCTCCCTCTGGCGCTGGAGAAGGCAGCGACGACTCCTCTCCCTCTGGCGCTGGAGAAGGCAGCGACGACTCCTCTCCCTCTGGCGCTGGAGAAGGCAGCGACTCCTCTCCCTCTGGCGCTGGAGAAGGCAGCGGCGACTCCTCTCCCTCTGGCTGGAGAAGGCAGCGGCGACTCCTCTCCCTCTGGCGCTGGAGAAGGCAGCGACGACTCCTCTCCCTCTGGCGCTGGAGAAGGCAGCGACGACTCCTCTCCCTCTGGCGCTGGAGAAGGCAGCGACGACTCCTCTCCCTCTGGCGCTGGAGATGGCAGCGGCTGGGCTTTTCCCGATGGAGCTGGAGATAGCGGTAGCCCTGCCATATCTGCAGCCAGGTAGTGGATTACCATGTCCGCAACCTCCGCGAGGGACACTGGGCAGTGTTGCTTTTCCCAGGCTTCCCATCGCTCTCCATCTCTGGCCCACAGGAGGTTGATCACATCGGGGAGGGCCTCTTCAGCATTCCTCCCAGGCTCCACCAGCCAGCCCCAGATTCCCTCAGAGGAGAGTGAACTCGTCTTAGCCAGCGGGCCCTCTCCCCTGACGCCGGACGCTCAGGCTCCTCCATCTTATGCCATGCGTGGCTCTGGCTGAGTGGAAGATACCTTACCTCGCCACACAGGAAGCACCACCCTTCCTCATCCAGACAGGCAAGGCAAACATCCGGCGTAGTAGAGACGCCGACGGGACCTGTGACCGGGCCCGCTGCTCTTGATGCACCACCTGCTGCTGTTGCTGCTTTCTTCGCCGCTTCTTCCCATTTTTTTTTTTTTTTTCAAACACAAAAACACTTTTCGAAAAAATAAAAACGCCCTTTGTATTCCTGGTCCGGCTGTTGGAGGCGTTGTTTGTCCCACGCAGGACACCATATGTGGCAGGCTGGCTTGCAGTGGTGACGTCACGGACCAGGAAGTAACTGAAACCACAACAATGGATGGGCGGGCGAAACTGAACGCAACGGCGTTCAGTTAATTTTATTAATCAAAATAAACAAAACAAAAGATTTAAACAAAACAGAAAACAAAAAGCGCGTTGGCCAAACAAATAAACAGACAAACAAGTAAGTGACGTGCTGGCTAAACCAGCACGTTTTAGCAATTGTTTTCTTGTACCTCTCTATCTCCCCGTACTTCCTCTCTGCATCCAACACTCAACACCGCAGCACAGACAGCTGTCGGTTCTTATACTCTGGCCGAGGGGTTAACTAGCTGTTTATCTTATTACCCTCGGCCACAGTCTGCATGCGTTTGGTAAGGATGCATGACTGTCAGCTAGTTAAATAATCAGTAGCTGATCAGTCATGCATCCTCACGGGTTTTTAAATATAAATATAAAAGACGCGGCGCTTTTACCCGCGCGCAAACAAAAATACAAATAATAATACATAGGCGGGACACTCCACAGGCTTTAATGGCTTTTGATAGAAAATATATAAATAGACAATTCAAGTTATGCCACCCACACTGTTTTTTCTTCTGTTAATATAATATAATGTGTTCATGTACTAATTGCTTAGGCATGGAAGAGAAAGCTCTTTAGTGAGTGCGTGCAGTAATTACTCACTTCAGTTCACCAGACACTAGGCATTTTTCAGTCCATGAGGAACAATTAGTGTGCCAGTCATCTTTCTCTTTGCAAGGATGCAACAACCAGGTAGAACATTTTTACTTATTACTTTAAGCTACTTATAAGCTCCCATCTCCCTCTCTGGCTCTTGATGAATTGGGAACTAATTGGGAATATCACATTATAAACCTGATGAAACATTGGACACTGGCTAAGCGAATCACGATTATCTATCCTCCAGTAAAGATCTGCTAGTTTAAACAAAAAGCCTCATCCCTGTGTTTTAAACAAGCAATATCAGTTTGCTTTAATGTAATATCTGGTGTATTGAAAGTTAGCTATGAGGGGCTATGCAGCTCTGTGTAATACAAGTACAATGTCAGTCTCCCAGACCTATTTTAAATGCAGTGCTCCTATTCACCAGTACCCTGAAACGATAACAGCAAACATCACCACTTTGACTGACTATATACCAGTCATTTTAACATTTTCAACAACATGTTTTGAGTTTCCTGATTTAAAGAAAAGAAATCAACTATGAAAGTAATGCGGTTTATAATAGTTTTGATGACCTCTGTGTCGTTCCTTAACTGGTAGATTATGACCTGCGAGTTGCTGAGAGCCAACTACCCTTGCAGGCCATTATCTGTCAGTTAAAGACCTCCACAATTATTATTATTATTATTATTATTATTATTATTATTATTATTATTATTATTATTATTATTATTAGTTGTTTATTTAGCAGATGCTTAGATATGATATACGCTGTGTAAGCTGGAAGTAATATTTTGATGCACCTCAAGGAGATCAAAGGAAACATACAAATTATGTTCCGGTTTGGCCTTTGGCTCAGGCAATGGGAATAGCCACTGGGTTGGATATTATTGATGAAATAAAACATGGATGCTAGTGTAGGTTAATTTAACATCCGAATGAAATGAATCAGAACGACCAAAATTAAAGGATATCAAGGTTGGATTTCTGAGAGCTCTTAAGGAATTCTTGGAAAAGCGCCGGACGGCCCCCTGAGATGTGAACAAACCATTTTTATATGTTCTGCAGTGAACCACCGTTGATTGATATTGTAGCTGGTTAAAGCGTGGACAAAATGTATTACTTGCTTAATTTATTTGCTCAGTCACTATCTAAAAGCAGCCTTGCACATTTCATAATAATTCACCAACTAAGTAAATCCACGTACTGTAACATAGCAATATGTTATTACTGGTAGAAATCAAGTTAATTAAACCACCAATGAAACAATGTCCCCACTATGAATAAAATCAATAAAGAAATGTATGCAGTGTAAAAATCCATAAAAATGTTACCATGGTATATATGCCAAGTATTTTTGCAATTTTCCCATGTTTTTTCCCATGGTTATACTGCGCATTTACCATATTTTGCCCTTGTTTTCCATCTTTATTTATATGTTTTACCAACCCTCACTATTCTTTACAATGCTTACCTTTGCTTTACCATACTTTATTACACTTTGCTATGCTGTTACTATGGGACACCTGAAAAGAAATAAGGTACAGTAAGTGTAGGCAGCTTTTTGTCAATCATGATATGGTAAGCAACAGTTTAAAGCTGTTGTAATCAGCAAACCAATTCCATTAATCTTACCTGCTGTGTAGGGTTCCATTAATGCAGTTTAAAAAAAAATCATGTTATAGTAAATATGATGTCTAGTTTTACACAGGGTTAAAGAAGGTTTGCAGTCTTTATACTCTGAGGAAATGTGTTTCACTTCCCAGTTGCTGCCTGAATATTTTCTCACACGTTCTGCCCAACAGATGGAAAGGTTGCCCCCTGGAAAAATAATACTGTGTACTAATAAAACCAAGCTGATACAAATGCAATATTAATGTCTCTTAAGTTTTAAAATAATGTATGAGTGTTACTGATTTAATTACAACACTCTTACCTTTCTCTTCAGCTTCCCTATATGACCATTCAGTTTTTCAACACAAATAAAAAAAAAAAAGTTTTTGGCCAGCATTTTACTGTAGAATTTGTTTGTCACTTCAGCAATTGTCTCTCATTTGAAATAATCATAGTCTGTGGCACTATCCCTAAAGTAAGGCACAGTAAGGACTTTGACAGGATTAAACTCCTTTTAAATTGTCCTGTCAATCTGCATGGCAGTCCAGATGCCCATGGCAAGAAACCATCTGCTGCAGTGATGCTGATAGCTGAGGGCTGTCGACGGTTTCTGAATTGTTGGTTTGAATGCATGTACAGAACTGTACACTTTTTACTTCCAAGTAGAGACCTCCAACCTTCCCCTGAACTTCTCAAGACTAATCAACAAACAGATGTTACGTCTCAAACAGATGCTGGGCCTTATAAAATGCTCTGTGTGGTTTATATTTTAATAATGAAAAAAAAACAACTATTGTGTCTATTCATTCATTTACCTGTGTAGGCACTATACATTTTAGGGTGTTATATATCATTGAGTTTTGTTTTATCATATTACATATTTTACTAATCTGCCGTATATACCAGGGCAACTTTAAAGACTCACCATTATTCCAGAAACATTTAAAAATACGCACCTTCAGCTGTCATGAATCATTCGTATTTTATTTTTATTTCTTAGCAGACGCCCTTATCCAGGGCGACTTACAATTGTTACAAGATATCATATTATTTTTACATACAATTACATTATTTTTTACACATTATTTTTTACATACAATTACCTATTTATACAGTTGGGTTTTTATTGGAGCAATGTAGGTAAAGTACCTTGCTCAAGGGTACAGCAGCAGAGTCCCCCACCTGGGATTGAACCCACGACCCTCTAGTCAAGAGTCCAGAGCCCTAACCACTACTCCACACTGCTCGTTAAAGTGGTTTCTGGGAAACTACAGATAGTCTAACAGGGTGGCGGCTGGGCACGAACCAGCATCCCCGCACATCGCAAGCGAGCATCTCAACCACAATGCAAAAGAGCCAGGCTCATCTGCATTCGTGGTTTTAGAACTTGTAACCCCATCTCATCTCATCTCATCTTAGCAATGGGACAGAATCCATAACAGCAGTGCATCACACTACACTGCCTGTTACACTCTTCCCCCTTTTAACCTCAGCGAGAAAATGTTTCAGTGTCATCTGAGTTTCTGAACCTTTGCATCACGTTCCTGTTGGTGCATTGCTTGCCTGTGACATTTACTATCCAGATTGTGTGTACCATTTGTAAATGTCGTAATAGCTTTTGGGAGATGTATGCGTGCTACTATGAGAGTAAAATACATTTTTCAGCTCTCCTCTGATGTGTGTGATTGGTCCCTGCCATGTATAGACAGTGTGACTGTTCATCACTTTGATTTGCACTATATTAGAAACCCAGAACACAGTGCTAAAAGGTCAAGGCATCAAAGCCTGTAACATCTTTCTTTTCTGCCATGGCTGTTTTCAACCTCTTCACTTTGTCTTCTTCTTAAACCCAAATAGCCGTTTTGCCAGAGCTTGTATAGACCAAGTTTGTGGCAACAGCATCAAAGCCTTTGAGTATTATAGTAGTTTAGATGCAGAGACGCGGGAACGAATTTCAAACCAGGGGTGCTGAAAATAAAGAGGGGGTATATACTGTGTATATATATATATATATATATATATATATATATATATATATATATATATATATATAT
This sequence comes from Acipenser oxyrinchus oxyrinchus, assembly GCA_030684275.1. Classification (NCBI taxonomy): domain Eukaryota; kingdom Metazoa; phylum Chordata; class Actinopteri; order Acipenseriformes; family Acipenseridae; genus Acipenser; species Acipenser oxyrinchus. The sequence continues at coordinate 18,802,440 of CM060250.1, forward strand.
ATATATTACAACCTTTTTTCACCCCATTTCACGGATATGACTGTCACTGGTTTCATTGAGTTGATAATTCTAAATTGGGGCTGTGCCATAAAAGGTGGCATAATTAATTGTAAACCCCATACAGTATACAGTATATAAGTGAACATATGTATCTAACTCTTTTTTCTCACTTTGTTTTTTATTTGTGGTTCTGGAAGTGCCATTTATATATATATATACTTATTCATAATCTGAATATTTTACTGGAAAATTTGAATAATAATTGAAAAATAACAAAAAAAAACTATTGGGAGCTGTGCCCATCAGCAAGCATCAATGGAGGAAAAAAAACTGACAAATGTTTACTCTATTATATTTATTATACCCTATTATATTTATGTATTTAATATTCAATTAAAATATTTGGTTAAGTGATTAAAGCTAATTTGTGAGATTAATCGATTAATCTTTATTTGATTATCTGCCCTACTAAAAGTAAAGATGAAGACAATAAATCTGTTAAATAATGAGAACATTTAATGTTTCCTTCCCAATTTTATCAGTGCTAAACCCATAGCAGAGTCCCCACTGGATTATGTGCCAAATAAGCCAGAAACATTTGTTTAAGGATATATTATCTTGAATGATTTCTTTCCTATTCAAATAAAAACCTGATCGTAACTGGTTCTCAGATACTCACTGAGCTGTGATGCAATTCCCAGCTATTATATGTATTTCTGTCTGAAAATAATTACGTGTGGCTGAGTAATTTAATGGGTATTCCAGTTCCTTCACAAATAAGAGGAATTTGATTCAGGTTTTGTTAGGCGCCACTTGTTCTACTACGGATAATATATTTTAGTGTTTTTTTGGAAAAGCCTGGCAAAGCAGCATTCTCTTAGCTAAATTAGTTCTCCTTTGAGAAAAGGATAAGGAAGGTTGTTATTTGTTTTTTGCCTTTGTCATGAATGAATGATTTCAAGAAAGTAAACTTGCAAAATAATTGAATCCAAGAAGCAAGACTGGTTCTCCAAAACAGGTAATTGCGTGGTTGATTTGTCTTGTGATGAGAAAACCAGTTCAAAATCTAACATTCAAAATATGCAACGTCTTTAAGTCTACACAGTATTTTCCTTCCATGTAACATTTACCTTCCCTGTGTTTCCAAGCACCTTAAAACAACTGGAGCGTGATTTTTTTGTGTTCTGCATGGGGTTCAATGTGCATAAATCTCTTTGTACTGTGAAATGTATTCATCTATCTCATACGGTTTCCACTGAGCAATCTGGTATTAGAGATACTAGTATATAGAGAGGTATAAAACCCAAAAGGTATCTTCCTCAAAACCATCCCTCTCTGACTCTTTTCTTCTTTCTTCTCTCTCTGCCCAGGTGTATGCCCAATCACTGCGAGCATGGCGGCAAGTGTACACAGACCTGGGACAGCTTCAGGTGCAGCTGTGAGGGGACAGGGTACACTGGGGCCACCTGCCATAATTGTGAGTATAGGGACTGCTCTTAGATTCTTACACTGTTCGGATGTATGATATATGAGTTGTACTTCAAAAGGGTGCACTTTACACACAGAGCTTCGCTATCTGTAGGGCAGCCTACTGTTTTAGATGCATCATGCCTTGTTAGCGTGGATATAAACAGCTTACAAGAATAATATAGCAAACCAAACATAAGAAGATTTTGTTGAATGCTGTTCTTTTTTGACATTATGTTCACTGACTTGACTGAAGCCCATTTTCCCTCCCACGACATGGTAAGTTTAATTTTAACTATATCAGTCTCAAATTTGCAGTTTAAGAAGAAACATATGGTACTGCACACATTTTCATAAAATAGGACGTCTGGTACTACACCAGGTAAAAGAAAGCTATCAATTTGCTTCACTTGCCTTCCAGGACATCTTTTACACTGGAATGTCAGTCATTTGGGGAAGTAGCTGATTGGTTACTAACTTGAAAGAAGGCTTAAAGGCATAATTAAATCTCTCCTTGGTCCGGGTAGAAGGAGAGGATCCATCACACTTGAGAGCCGGGTCCTTGAAGATAGCGGGCTGGTTAGGGAGCTAGAGAGATGGTCAGTGGATGAATAGCATCAGGTGGAGGCACAACTGCAGCAGCTTTGTAACTTTTTATTTGAGCATACAGGGTGTCAGGTTCCTGCTAGAATAATACATGATATATATTACAGCTATATCAGTACTTAATTCCTTCACACATTGGAAAAGTTTCCCACTTCCAGAGCTCATCTCTTACACCCCTAAGGTTTGAAGCGCTCTCTCCTTCTCGTGCTCACTGCCAGACTGCATGCAGTCATTCAGAAGAGTGGAGCTAAAATACATAAATACGCTTTTACCACTTTTCCATGAATCACATAGCCCGGGTACCTGCTCGAGTGGGGCCCACCACACCTCCGTTTCCATGTTTTTAAATCACTTGAGTTGGCTCCCAACTCCGAATTCTCTGGTCCGATTTCACTTCTTGGGCTGGCCTGAATTCTAAAGTCTGAATTCGGGCTGGGAGGAAATTACATCATTAAATGTCAATCAACAGTGTTGTAGGGGCGGGAGCATACCTTGTAACGGGGTCATTTTGGCCAGTATTAAATTCATCGGATTTACTACCTTGGGGGATTTTGGCGATTTTTGAATTGACGTTTTTCACTCAGCATGGTCACAAAGAAAAATGCTACGCAGTTTTGCTTTTATACTTTTAATTTTAAAAAGATTCAAATAAAGTTTACTTAATGAAACCGGTCTGCTAAAACAATATCTCTTACAGTAACTCATTATATTAGCATCTACAATGTCACTGCAGCAACTTGGAAGACAACAAAAAGTGCAGAGCTAATTTATTTTAACGTTTTGTTTTGTTTATGGACTTTGCGATACCTGCATGGTGGGTGTCTTTAGTAATATCTACAACGTATCGACAATAACAATCAACCATTTTGGTACAGCCTTTCTAACCAGTCTGACATAAACAATCTGACACATTTTAACACACTTAGGATAGAGGAATCAAAGATATCACTGGAACATCAAGTCAGTACCCAGTAATGCTTTATATCAGCAATAGGTTTTATAATGAGAATAGGATGTATTTGTCACACACTGAAATGCAGTTTAATCAAGCTAAATGAAACTAAAGGAAACATGTTTTTTCTTTGTTTGTTTTTTAACAACGCACTGAACAGTCTTTTTCATTGTATTCAAATAATTAAAATCTTAGAAGGAGTTCACTCAGTTAACCCAAACCATTACCATTAAGTAACAACAAAAGAAAAAATGTCTTTGAAAAAATCAGAACACACGCTGTGTTTATGTAATATGATACATTGCATTTAGGCTTTTGATGTTAACAACATTAGAGTAAGTTATCATAACACTATAGTTAAAGAGAAAGGTAGATGCCAGTTAAAAATGCTCCAAAAATTACAAAGTAGCCAGGCCTCAAATGAGGACAATGGCACTCAATGGGTTAAGAGCAGTAATGAAACCAAGACCAGAGGACACAGTTGGAAATTAAGTGGAGATAGACTTAGGACAGGGGGAAGCAGACACTTCTTGACACAGATAATGGTAATTGTATGGAATGGGCTACCTAGTCATGTTCTTGAGGCAGAAACACTTGGATCCTTTAAGACCCAACTTGACAAAGTTCTGAGATCAGTCAGCTACTTGGAACTGGACAAACTTAGATGGGCAGAATGGCCTCTTCTCATTTGTAAATGTTCTTAGACGACAAGGTTACGTTTCAACTCTGCCAGTCCCAGTAGGAAAATAACGGCCACAGAGAGCGATAAGGTAAATCTCATTTACTTATAAGCATGACATAAAACACGGGAAATCCACGCCCATTTTCACATGAAAACCCGCATGTGGCAGTGTGTCCTGCCCATGTGTGTGTTATGTTTAGTGTGTTAATGTTGGTGTATAGGTATTGGTGCACAGGATATAAATGGGTCTGTGTAGCACAAGCGATTTAAAATATATAGTTGTATTTAGGCACAGGGATTGCATAATCACTTCACGTGCAGATAAAGTATGTGAGCACGGAATTGCACAAATTAGTTCACGTGCCGGGATTCAATTGAATAATTAATTGGTAATTGAATCCCAGCACAACAGTATATATAGATGCACGTTTTACTCACGCGGGGTTGTGTGTTCAGTGAGTGGAGAACGGGTGTGGAGAGAAGGAGAAATTAAAAGTAAGAAATAAGAAGCAATTGCTACGTCGTGCTGGAGGACCTATTCTGGAGGTTCTATTTATTTTGGCCTCAAGTGCCGTGTGCTGTTTTTGTTTAAATCTTTTATTTGTTTCATTCAATTAAACGCACTGAGTGCCGCAGCGTCTCAGTTTCACCTGCCAGTACTGTCTGTCTGTGTTCTTTTCTTACCTGACGTCACAGCCAGCCTGTTCACACCGCATTTCACATGAAAACGTCCCCTGCTCCCAATCCAGACAGCCTTGGGAGCATATGTGGAAGTTGTCTGGTACAGATCTCTATACTCCTACGTCTCTGCCGGTTTTCAGCCATGGAGATCTGCAATAGCTGGGTTGGAGAGTTTAATTATATACTCTTTTATTATTTTTTATTTTTTTTAATTAATAAGTCATGTATTATTTGTTTATTTAGCAGACGCCTTTATCCAAGGTCGACTTACAGAGACTAGGGTGTGTGAACTATGCATAAGCTGCAGAGTCACTTACAATTACGTCTCACCTGAAAGACGAGGAGGTTAAGTGACTTGCTCAGGGTCACACAATGAGTCAGTGGCTGTGGTGGGACTTGAACCGGGGACCTCCTGGTTACAAGCCCTTTTCTTTAACCACTGGACCACACAGCCTCCAGAGTCATGTCATGTGATAAATTAGTTGAAATATTATTTACTACTAACGATATGCCACCCCACCAATGGACATTTGAAAAAACACATTATTAAACAACCATCTGCTAAGAAATAATAATAATAATAATAATAATAATAATAATAATAATAATAATAATAATAATAATAATAATAACCAGAACGAGGCATTTACAAATCACAGCTTTATTACATGAGCTTAACACTGTGCTTTAAACAATATCACTCAAACAAGATGTCACCTGACAACCATAGATTTCCAGGTGAGATTCTCTCCTGTCCTCTGTGCATGGAAGCCACATTTTCCCGAACTGTCTGCGAAAATAGCACGAGAACGCTACGCATGGTTAATTTGCATATCGACCTCCTCCTTTCCCCTTCATTTGCATGACGTCAGGTGAAAAGAGGGTCTTCCCGAGTAAAATAAACTGAGCCAATGGAAACCCGAAAGGTTTAGGGTCATTTTTCATTTGGCTCAAGCACAATGTCTCGAGTAAAATTAGAACACACATGGAAACTCCCCCATTGTCACATGATTTAAATGAAATGAGGACGACAGTTAAGTATGTACAAGTTCAAAGCCACAAAGCCAAAGGGTATTTCAAACAGGCTGAAGTCGCACTGCAGGGAGATGCTTGTATATCTAGGTATTTAGTTAAACATATTTGCATTTAATGAAACCAATGGATTATTAAAAAATGATGAAACTACTAAAATATATAATTTGGTGTATTTTGTCAATTACCTAAATTCTTATAACTAATTTAAGTGGTTTGCAGCAAAGTTTTAAGACTTCAGTCCAGGTTTATTAAGGACTTTACTCCAATGTGCAAAGTACGGTTTTCATATTTTTGTGACCGGAACAATGTTTTATGCTATAAATCTAGTACAAAAACATATTATTGATAATTAAATAAATCAAAACAATATTGACTCTCATCACTTATATTTACTGTGTACTGTGGGCTTCACATTTGAAGGATGCAAATAATCTTAGCAAACATTTAATTAAAAATCACACCTTTACTTACTAGGTTAAAGAAAGCAACTACCTGAAAGTATTACATTCAGTACTTTCAGGTAGTCTATTACACTTTCTACTTGCCTTTCCTAGGTTCATGTCACCACAGCAAAGCATGCCACTTGCTGCTGAAAGCTATGTCAGTCATCAAGGGAAGCTCTGGAAATGCATTACAGACTACCTTAAAGTAAAGCATGCAAACTTAATGTTATCTTTAAAATACAGTAGTAGTATGATTCCATATATATATATCAACATTCAAACTGTATATTTAAAAGAAAACAGTAAAGAAATGAAAACAAATTAAAAGTCCACTTACATGCTGAATACAGTAATTATGTGCCCTTTCTCTTGAAAAACATATCCAACGTAGATTACTTCATATTTTTCTTGCTTTTCTCTTTGCACGCTGTTTCAATCTTGTTGCCTCCTCACGCTTGTTGCCATGGTTGCAGTTTGTGTGAAGATGGCAACGGTTGCATATGTCACACATGATTCACACTACAATAGGTTATCTATGAATCAGCCTTATCTTCGAATTAGCCCACCAAAGTCTTTGTTTTCACTGAGTTAATAACACATTTACACTGGAGAAAGTTCAGTGTCAGTCACTACCAAGATCATTTTTATCCAGGTAGATTTTGTAAAAGTGATCGTCCTAATAGGGCTAATTTCCATTGAAAAAAACGGTTCTTGCTGCTTGGATCGTTAAAAAAGGGGGTTTGTTATAAGAAGGGTTCGCCATAGTGAAGTTAGATTGTATGTATATTTTAAATATGCTGTTGCATGTGAGACCTACATACTGTAACATAATGAAGTGCACCAAGGGCAGGACTTTTTGAATTTTTCCATTTGCAAAAAAGTTGTCTTTCGTGCATTTTGGAACATTAACGTTTTATTTCCTTTCAAAAAATGGTGCAAACTCCTTTTTATTGCCCTGGGTGAAGTTTGTAGTTGCTGGTATGAAGTCCAGTTGTGGCTCTATAGGTCTGACAAGGACTCTCTGTAATAATTCTCTTGTAGAGGGTAACTCAGTTTTGTGGTGTAACACTTGAACTTCATATCAATCCATTGAAAATTCTCTCAAGACAGCCCAAAAATGTGTAGACAGACATTTCAATCATTTTTTTTTAGATTGCTTGTCACTGTGGTGGCCTAGCAGCAAAACCCAGGGTTTTGAGCTTGGCAGTCATATGATTACATCACCACATAGAGCAGAACCAATGCTTTACAGTTGTGGATTTAAGTTCCATTTATATTTGGCTGCAATTGAACCTGAATCCCTTGAGAAATCAAGAACAGCAGCTCAGGGACTCAGAAACAGTTTATGTTGTTAGAGGCGCTTACCTCCCCTCTGCAGGTGCTGTGGGACTGAGAGGCTTCATGTGTTCTCCCAATGCAATTGTATTTTTCCCTAGCCATAGAACTTATTAGACAGGCATACAACCTGCCCCAGGGTACATGATTGATGTTTAGTCTCTCCGACAAGAAAACTCCCCTATAGCATAAAAATATTGGAAGCAGTAGGAATTCATATATTAATACATGAATAAACTAACCAAACCCAAACTCTATCCTTCATTAGTTGTCCTTCTTTCAGTGTGTAATCTTCCCATATATACTGTTCAGGTAGTGTGTTCAGTTTTACAGGAGTTGTATTAAAATAAAGAACAAGAAGGTAAGAAGTTCTTTCAGTGCGGTCATTCCTCTTTTACTTAGTTTTTTTTCTATTTATTTTCAATTCAAATCAATGCATACATACATCCAGCTCAGGTTTCTTTCTGAATACTCAGTCACATTAGATCACATATTTAGAAATAATATGTAATAGGCAAACAGGCAACAACAGACTAGTTCTGAATCAGGACTGCTTCAACAATAGTTCAAAACCTCATTGAAGTTACTGCCCCCTGGTGGCGTATCAGAGTATTTCACCCAATTCACCAGCACATTATCCATGTGAGCCCTTTCATATATATAGGTTGAGTGCAGGATATAGAATTTACTGTACTTCATTTACAGTTCAGCAGCCCTCAGAAAAAATTGTTTTCTCTGACTATTCATTTGTGCGTCTTATTCCAGCTATCTACGAACAGTCCTGTGAAGCATACAAACACCTTGGGAAGACGTCAGATGCTTATTGGATAGACCCAGATGGAAGTGGACCACTTGGACCATTTAAAGTGCACTGCAATATGACAGGTAAAAATAGACAACTGTTAATTGTTGTCTCATTGGCCATGAAGGGAAGGGTTTGTTCAAAAGTTCAGGTTTTCTCACAACAATTGTGTGGAGGGTCAGTCAAACAGTGCAGGCAGGCTTTGAAGAAGCATAATGCATATTCTTAGTATTGGCAGTATGAATGATGCTTGTGACATGACGCATGTTCCTTGATATTTGTATAGCAGTTAGCACATAGATGATCAGGTTTCTCCAGTGAGGAGATAATAGAGAGACAGGTAGTCCATTCTGCTGCCAGAAGATACAATTGAGGGGTCCCCTCAGGCAGCCAGCCTGCCTGCTTAGTCATGACTAAGCATCCATTAATCAAATCACACTGCCAACACAAGGTACCCCTCATATTTCAATATGTACATTCACCAGTTCATTTTACAGTAACTTTACTGCAGAACTAAATCCCTTAACACATAATTTCTGAATTTTAAGTACAGCTTTTGATCTTTTCTTACAGCTGGGGAGGAACAGTAGGCAGCTACACACAAAGCACCATGTACTGAAACACCATACTGTTTTTAAACCAACTCCATTCTATTTTTAAGCTCTCTCTCTCTCTCTCTCTCTCTCTCTCTCTCTCTCTCTCTCTCTCTCTCTCTATATATATATATATACAGTGCCGAGAAAAAGTTTGTGAACCCCTTAGGATTTTCACATATTTCACATATTTCAAACCTAAAATGTTATTAGATGACCTGATTAAACAAATGAAATAAACACATGATACTTTTTCAACATTTATTTATCCACAAATGATTCACCATTCAATATCCATGTGTGAAAAAGTATGTGAACCTTTAGATTCAGTAAATGGCGGCACCCCCTTGAGCAGCAATGACATCAACTAAGCATTTCCTGTAACTGTTAGTCAGTCTCTCACATCGGTTTTGAGGAATTTTGGCCCATTCCTCCTTACAGAACTGCTTCAACTCGTGACGTTTGAGGGCTTCCTTGCATGGACAGCTTCAGGTCCTGCCACAACATTTCGATGGGGTTTAAGTCTGGACTTTGACTAGGCCATTCTAAAACGCGGAATTTCTTCTTCTGCAGCCATTCTTTTGTAGATCTGCTTGTATGTTTAGGATCATTGTCCTGCTGTATGACCCACTTTCGGTTCAGCTTCAGCTCACGATGGATGGCCTAACATTCTCCTCTAGAATCTTCTGATGCAGAATTCATGGTTGTGACAATGATGGCAAGCCGTCCAGGTCCTGAGGCAGCAAGGCTGCCCCAAACCGTCATACTCCCACCACGCTTGACGGTTGGGATGAGGTTCTTCTGTTCGAACGCAGTGTTTGGTTTTCGCCAAACAAACATTTCACATTGAGGTCAAAAAGTTCTAGCTTTGATTCGTCTGTCCAGAGAACATTGTTCCAGAAGTCTTGTGGATCATCTATGTGCTCTTTGGCAAACTTCAGACTGGCAACAATGTTCTTTTTAGAGAGCAGTGGTTTCCTCCTGGCTATCCTTCTATGAACACCATTCTTGTTCAGTCTTTTTCTGATAGTTGAGTCATGAACACTCACATTAGCCAAGGTGAGAGTGGCCTGCAGATCCTTGGATGTTACTCTGGGGTTCTTTGTGACTTCCTTGATTATTTTCTGGTTTGTTCTTGGAGAGATTTTGGTAGGACGACCGCTCCTGCGTAGAGTGACTGTGGTCTTGAACTTTCTCCGGTTGTAGACTGTCTGACAGTGGATTGGTGGAGCCCCAAATCCTTAGAAGTTTTGTAACCCTTTCTAGACTGATGAGCATCAATAACTGTTTTTCTGAGGCCCTCAGAGATTTCTTTTGATCGTGGCATGATGTGTTTCCACACACCTGTATGGTGAAGACCAAACTCACAAAGTTTCTGATCTTTATATAGGGTGGGGCCTCCCTCACCCCTGAAGATCTACCTAATTATTTAAACACCTGATTCTAATTATCCCCTTAATTGAGCTGATAAAACCAGGAGTTCACTTACTTTTTCACATACCCTAAATCTTAATTACTCATTGTTTGTCTAATTCATACATCATTTTGTTTCAAAAGACATGGAATTGGTTAAAAGAAACCCTATTGGATATTTAAGAAAAGACTGGTTTTGATTCAAGAAGGCTATCATGGTGAAACTATGGAATTTCCATAATTATCACTGGGGTTCACAAACTTTTTCTTGGCACTGTATAGATAGATAGATAGATATAGACTGGAGAGGAGGGCTATAGTGGAAAATAATTGACCCAAGGGAAGACTATTGTTACCGACAGGAGGCTATAATGCCCGAAGCCGCAGGAGGTAACAATAGTCTACCCGAGGGGCATTTCATTTTCCACGATGGCTGAGTCAGCCGTACATATTTAATATATGAATCAGTCAATAAAATAAGTGAGGCAAGATTCATTTTAACTGCAGGAACATAGCAACTCCCATAGTTCACTGCTACATAGTAAACTACTCCAAAAATGCAACAATTTGTGTAATGTAGGGTTAAGTTGAAGGGGGAGATTTGTCATGATTTTCGTAACTAGTCTAGATTACGCATAGCATGGGTATGGTAATATGTTAATCATTTTAATACAATTATATTGTTTCAAAACAGTAATTAAGGAATTATACAAAAAGTCTACCCAGGCTGTAAAACTGTTTGCGGCACTGGGCAATGTATATTTCAGTAGGGTTAAGTAAATCACTTACCTTTCTGCACTGGGCAAGATATGTGACATGGCCTCAGACCAATCTGACTGTCTTTCTCAGAGGACAAGGTTTGGACTACGGTGATCCATGATCTGCAGCCTCAGACATCAGTAAGCAGCTCCAGCCAAGAGAAACGGACTGTCCTGCAGCTCAACTACAGCGCCTCCATGGAACAGGTGTCGGCCATCACCACAAGCGCAGAGCACTGCGAGCAGCATGTCTCCTATTCCTGCAGGATGTCAAGGCTGCTCAACACCCCAGGTAAGGTAGCAGGTGCTCTTCCTTTCATTTCTGCTGGCTTTCTAATACCTTAAAATAACTTGTAAAAAAAACTGCTTGTGTAATTAAAATAAGACGAACTAATTAAAAGGCCCACTGCAATGTCTGTTCGCATTTCTACTGAATAAAATTCAAAGCATGTTAAACTGAGGGGATGGGGTGTTTAACAAGCAGAGAAATAGGTTAACAACAGTGGAAGTTCTTCATGTTAAAACCAAGCCAGATTAAGAGAACATGTATTTGTGCTGATGGCTTCAATTAACTATCAGGATTTATATATTTTATCTAAGCCTTTGTATCTGTTCTTGCTTTTGAGTGCTTATCTGTGCTACATCTGGTTGACCAACGGGGGAGTTCTAATTCTGGTTTCAAATAGTGTGTAGGGTTAATAAATTTGAAGTTTTTGAAAGCTGGATTTATTAATGATTTATTAATTTTATTTTTTTATGCTGATGACAATCCCAAAAATCTGGGTTGGTAAGAAACAAATAAGAACTATTTTGAGTCCTCGAATTGTAATTAAGAAAACATGGGTAAAAAAATAAATCAGATGCAAACTATTGAAACTATTCAAAGGAACAACCAAACCAGAATTCTTTCTTCTGGTCATTAATATATGCCATGAGGGATGCAACAGGGACTCGGTTCACTATCAATGGCTGTTGATTGTTTGTCCCATCTCAATGGGGTTTTGGGGGGGTGGAATATTCAGTCCTACCACAGCTGTACAGGGTACTAATTAGTTATTATTATTATTATTTGTTTATTTAGCAGACGTCTTTATCCAAGGCGATTTACAGAGACTAGGGTGTGTGAACTATGCATCTTTGTCTGCCTTCGTATAATATGCTGTTTCCTCACTCTCAAGCTCCATGGAACATTGCATTCAGAATGTACAGTTGCAGATGTAAAAAACAGAATTCACATAACATTAGCCTGCCCCCACTGTATGGATCCAGAAATACCCTATTATATTAGAGTACTTTTTCTTCTCCTTTAAGAATTAAATTGGTCCGTTAAGCTATTTGTGTATCTTGATTATAACTGAGAAACGTGTTAGTAGTGAAATTGGTTTCTTTTACTGGTTTTGTTGCGTGCAGAATTAGAAACTGCATGCAAACAAGAGTACAACATTGACACACTGTATTACAATCACTATTCGTAATTGTATTAACTTTAATAAAGACTAGTCACTTATTAAAATGTTGCACTCTCATTTTCTCGTTCTTCATTCTGCTTTTAAATGAGAAAGTAAAGACTTGGGCTATTTAAAAGCACATTTAGTTGTGTATTATTTCCTGCTATTTGACAAAACACAGTTTATTTGTGTAAAAAAACCTGCAGCATTTTGCTAAAACCACCCAAAAATAGACAACCCGGGCAAGCATCATTCGCTCCTGCAAAACAGAATGAAAACCAACCAATTTGGCAGAAAAGATCCTGCGTATCCCCAAATTAGTCTTTCAGAAACACAAATTACAGTTTAAAAATATTCAAATAAAAGGCAAATTAAATTAAAACAAAAATAATTCAACATCACTGGCTTTAATTGTTAGTTGTACCTACTAAAATCTCCACACAAATATTCAGGATGAATGTCAAAAACAATTGTAGTCTCTGAAGAGACTGAAGAGAATTACTGTTACAGCCATAGCAAGTAGAGATACAAAACAGAGACACGATTTTATCCACAAATGGCATTTATTCATCTAGTTTCCTGTAAGCCACTGTTGTTATTATTATTATTATTATTATTATTAGTATTAGTATTATTATTGTTGTTGTTATTGTAATTAATTAATTAATTAATTAATTAATTAATTAATTATTTAATTAATTAGCAGACACCCTTATCCAGGACGACTTACAGTTGTTACAAAATATCACATTACAGATAAGAGCAGTTATAAAATACAATAAAGTCAAGTAAGAGCAAAATCAAGTACAAGAAAATAAATACAGTAAATAATTGCGTTTGAGAGTGATTTCGACTAAGTGCAGTTAAACTTAGAGTAGAAATATTTGCATATATGAGTAAATTCCATTAGCAAGTAGTAAGTACAATAAATGGATAAGAACGATTTCAAATAAGAGCAATTACGTGAATATGGTTATGTTTCGGAGTAAAATCAAGTACAAGATACAGAAAATATTATAGATGAAAGCAGTAGTAGAATACAGCAAAGTGTGGAGCAGTTAAGTGCAAGTACAAGATGATGCAAGTGATGCAAGTATTGCTACAATAGGGTGCCATATAGTCCAGTATAGTTGAGAGTTGTGAGGTTTACAGATGCTGTCTGAACAGGTGTGTCTTGAGGAGGCTGAGCAGTCCTGACATCCGTGGATAGGTTGTTCCACCACTGATTGGCAAGGGTGGATAAGGATGGAGAAGGAGCGGGCTCTGGAAGCGGGGGAGCAAAGGGGGGAATACAGCTAATCTGCTGGTGGCGGAGTGTGCGAGAGGTGGTGTAAGGAGAAATAATAGTCTGGAGATAGGAGGGAGCAGAAAGGTCGAGACAGCGATAGACGAGTACAAAAGTTTTGAGTTGGATGCAAATGGTGATAGGGAGCCAGTGGAGAGAGCAGAGCAGTGGAGTAGCATGGGAGAAATGTCGGATAGCGGAGAGCGGACGGATAATGGAAGCAGGGAGGCCGGCCAGGAGGGAGTTGCAGTAGTCAAGGCGGGACAGTACCAGGGCCGAACTAAGAGCTGCATGAAGTAGTTGGTGAAGAAGGGGTCAATTCTGCATATGTTGCTGAGGAAAAAGCAATAGGAGTGTGCCAGAGTCGAGATGTGATGAGAGTAGGAGAGGGAGGGGTCTTGGGTGACACCAAGGTTCTTTGTGGATGAGGAGGGAGAGTGTGGTGGATTCAAGAGGACTAGAGATAGAGTGATCAGTGGTGGGGGAGGAAGAGGGGAAGAAAAGGAGGTCTGATTTGGAGAGGTTTATTTTAAGATGATGCATGTGCATCCAGGAGGAGATAGCCGAGAGACAGGTAGAGATACTGGAGGATATGTGGGAGTTAGAGGGGGAAAAGGAGAGGAAGATCTGGCCATCATCAGCATAGAAATTATATGAAAAGCCATGGGAGGAGATAAGGGGACCCTCTATTGTATCCAAAAAATAACATCTAGCCACAGTAACTATTTCAAAACAAACAAAAACAGTAGCAGCACTATCACGGTCCGTTCAGGTCACTTTTAAAGCCCTTATTTTTTGGTTTTGTTTTGACCTTTATAGGAGCACAATAAGCTCCCCCTCCTCGCTCACATCGCACACCCAGTCTCCAATGCACCAACGGTCATTAAAAAAGTCCTGCACCATTTGATAATAATAAAAATCAATCTTAATCCTGGAGACCATCAGGATTTTAAAAACACTTACAGCGTTACTAAAACCAGTGCTTGGTCAGGGGTAGTTTATATAAAACTCTCCAGACAGGGGATTCATCGTCAGGAGCACTGAGGTGAGCTCTCCACTTAGTGTCCCCCAGGTCCTTCAGCTGATTATAGTGACGCTTTTTAATGCACATTTCATTCAGCTGCTTTTTCTCTGCCGTATGGAAAGCCAGCTCTGACACTTTCTTCAACAGCAGCATTTTTCCAGGTGACTCCTCCTCCTCTGGCACTGAGGGGGAGACCAGCACTGCAGGGAACTGGGGCTCCTGCTCTGGAACCAAGCGCTCTGATAAAAAACTAGCCAAAATCTGGGACATAGCTGGAATAAAAGAGGTCTGTAAATCACTCAGGATCTTTCCTACAAGCCACACTGATTTGATCTGAAGTGCTGTAGCTAAAATCAATCAGCTGGCCAAGCTTAGTAAAACCTGCTTTATAAAACACTGAAGACATATGTGCAGAATTAAAACTCTCACATTAAAAAACAGGGCTCTTCAAAAACCCATTTTGTGCACAGTGACTCCTCTGATCTAGCGTTTTTTAAAGTCCCCCATGCATTAAGCAGGTTTTTATAAAAACTATCCAGCCCGCTATCATTGAGCTGTTCAGGGGGTATTAAAAACAGGTGCTTGTCAAGCCCCAGCCCTCCTACTCTGTGCAGGAGTGAGTGAGCCAAGCCTCTCCAGCTCAACTCTGGGGCATAGAGCAGCTTCTGGGCAGCCTGCAGCCTGAACACTGCCACCCTGCTGGGGATATCAATCAGCCCCTGACCCTCCTCCTAACGGGGGAGGTACAGGACAACCGGACGCAGCCAGTGATGCCCACTCCAGAAAAACTGGACCAGACACTTCTGAATCTCATTTAACAGATCCAGGGGAGGGTCCAGACACACCAGCCTGTGCCAGAGTATAGATGCCACCAGACTGTTAATAACAAGTACCCTCCACCTAAATGAGAATCTTGAAAGGAGCCACTGCCAGCTCTGCAACCTCCCTTTCACTTTATCCAGCAATCCATCACAGTTCTGTTGCATGAATGCTTCTTTTCCAAAAAACACTCCCAATATCTTAACCCCAGTGTTTTCCCAGGTCAGCACTGGGGCAGTGATGAGGAGTCACTCCTCCCAGCTACCAGACAGAAAAGCTGCACTTTCTGCCCAGTTGACCTGAGCTGAGGTGGCCTTTTCATAGTTCTTAATGCAGGACTGCAGCACAGCGACGTCCCTGTCGTTGATGACGAAGACATTAAGGTCATCAGCATATGCAGAGAGCCTGATGGGGGCGCTGTTGGGTGCAGTTGGCACAGCCAGCTCTGTTAGCTTCTCCCTCAGCTGGTGCGGGAAGGGCTCTATAGAGAGGGAGTAGAGCATCCCTGAGAGGGAGCAGCCCTGGAGTATCTTTCACTAGGCTAAAAACATTCTTATAGGAGTCTAATATTAGAAATAAAAACAGGGCCAAAACCAAATGCCTTCAGTGTATGAAACCAATACTCATGGTCAACTCTGTCAAAAGTTTTTTCCTGGTCAATTGAAATTAAACCAATATAAATATTAAAAAGTTTGGACACATTAAAAAGTGAGACTGGCTAGCGCAGTCTGAGTGCGTCTCCTGCAATAAAATCATGTTCGCTCATTTACTATTTAAAAAATTGAATAGCTGCGCTCTCTTTTTAAAATCTCTACCCCCATTTATGTTAAGCCTAAAATAATTCTCTTCATTGGTAAAAACAGATTGCTCAACAATAAAATTAATAAAGACATAAAAATATAAATATTCCAGGTAAAATTAGCCATTAAAATTGATTAGAAGATCTCGACATTTTCCTCACTGAGCTCATATGCTTTTTCAGTCTGAATCTTTTTTTTTGATCAAATTCAGCTAAAGTTGCTTTCCTGAGAACAACATTTGCAGAGTGTAGAAAACATTTCTGGTCTGGGAAGAAGGATTTTACCTCTATTCGTCTCTTACCCTTTTTTTTTTTTTCGAGGAAAGTGCTGATTTCTTTAATAGTATATAATTTGCCCTTACTGGTTTGACTGACCGAAATGCCAGAGAACTGCAAGGTGTCAGAGAAATTTCCATCTTCCTCTTCGCCCTCCTTGTATAGCGACATCTCCTCCTCATCCGCCTATTCCTCTGCCTCTGCCGCCACTGGGTCCTCCGTCACTGCTGACTGCCCGGGCTGAGAGGAGCCACCCAGGACAGGATCCCCATCAGAGCCGGCTTGACACTGCCGACTCCCCCTGTACAGCTGGGTACTGCCATTGGGGCTGACAGAGATTCACCTCCGCTGACCCCACCCGATACCTGAAAATGAAATGCGGGATCAGTGGGTTGGCAATCACCTTTACCACCCTCCTTTGAGGTACCCCTGTTCCCCAGAATGAAAACATTTAATTATGTCTGTACTTGCAATCACTACGTAGTCCCTGCCTTCAATGTTAAAACGCCATACAACATTTAAAACAAGATCAGGATCGTTCAGAAGCACAAAAACCTGTCTTCTGAAAGACATTACATGTTTAATTTCTGGTGCCTTGCAACCGAGTGGAATTTGTTTAAAAGGCGACATTATACTCCCACAATCCCACAATCCAGAGAGAGAGAGAGAGATGCAATGAAAGAGTTTTGAAAATACATGTAAGGAAAAATGTCATTTGAATGTAATAAGATATCTATAACACCTTAACCCCATACTACAGATACCTCAAGGAAATGCACAAATTCCATAAGTTTAGTGTATTCTTTGTCTGAAAAGCTTTTTTTGTGCTCAGCGGTTCACAATAATGTGATACATTACTGTTTGTTAATACAGATCTTGCTCACATGGTATTTGATACTGTAGCAGGTTGAAAGGATGTGACTCAGTTTTGTTAACTGAGATGTATTGGACACGTTAAATATAAAACGACCTTGTGAATTGTGTAGCTCAGGGGGTTGAAGTAATATGCATACTGTGGTGGTACCTACTCTACTTCCAGGACAGTGACTAATTTCATGTCTGGCCAGGACAGATGTACTGTATTTAGCTTCTGAAAGGGTTATCTGCCTACCACTTGGTTCCCATTTCTCATGTCTCATTCTGTTCCAGCCACCAAACCCACACACTCCCTTTCCCAAAGACCCACGGAGTCTTTTGGTTGAAATTGGGAATTCCATCGTAAATGAAACGTTATCTTCAGTAAAAGTACACGAGGTGCAAAGGAAATACAGGGGAGTTAAAGCTACATTTATATTGTTTCACATCACATTTTATACTGGGATAGTTTAAGATGTTATGTATTTTCTTTATTTTCTTTAAAATAATTTCATTAGTGGATTTATTTACAATTATTTTAACACCCCGTGCTGCTTTCATTGGGGGAGGACAGCACAGTTTCATTTGTTCCCAGCTTATTTATTTAATAAGGGAACAGTTTTTAGTGTTGCCCTTTGAATTTGCTTGTGTTTCAGAAGCCTCCTCTTTGAAAACAGAATTGAGAAAAGGTTCCGTAGTGGTGGTAACTTTTATTAAAAACCATGGACAAACTAAATGCTCTGACTACACACACACAGGGAGGGTGTGCGGTAATTTCACAACTACTACATGCACTGTCGTGTGTTACTGCTTACATAGAGGTCAATTGACCAGTGTAGCATAGCATTTTATTTCCTGCAATTAGTGTTAAGGAAAACATCAAACCACAGAAAAGTCTAGCTCGGTATATTAAGTTTCCAATATTGTGAATATTTTTGTCATGAGAACTCTTCTGATATACAGTAGCAAACACTACTGCATCGTATCTTCAAAAAATGGTTTCAGTCCTGTTAATATCACTTTTATGCTGCTTGGCTTCTCAAGGGCAGTATTTTTAAAAGAGAACCTGAGTACCCTATGTATAAAGGTTCTGGTCGTGCCTCAACTGTTTTACCAAGATAGGATCTGGATTTTTCAGTATGAATGAACAATAATCATTGACCTATGAGACCGGATGATAGCCATTTGATGTGCAAGTTTAGATAGAAAATTAATCTTGACACAACCCAATGGGTTGAAGATATCACTGCCTGAAACACAAGGCAGGAACCTATTTCTCCAGAGATAAAGACAGCTGGAGTCAGAGTACAATCAGCAACCAGTGAGGTGGGGAAGATGATGAGACAGCTGGCTAAATCGGGAGTTTTCAATATCCCTTTAAACTCCACAGAAAACATCTGATAAAAATGAGGGTTGTGCTGATATTTGTATTTTCCGAGTAGTATTTATCGGCAGGTTTTAAATAAATCCAAATAAACCTATTAAATGAAACAGATTCATCACATACACATAAATTCCACTTAATTAGTATCTAGCATCTTCACATTTCTTAAAGGTAATTACTCTGAAAATATGATTAACTGCACACCCCGAAATGAGCATGGCCGTCGCTCTTGTCCCACATTCCACCAGCCTGTTCTCAATCGCCAGTAAACACATGCATACATTATTACATGGCTAGAATAAGGTTCTGTACTGGAATGGGGTGAATGAAAAAAAATACAGTACCACATATTTCAAACAATTTATTAGAGACTGGAGAAAACATTTCCATGACATCATTCATTTTCCAATTCAACTTAAAAACTACAGCTTTGTCAAAGGTGCAATGTACAATAGCTATATAGTTGTTTATCCTTTACTGAAAATATATCCCCATAGGTCTAAACTGTTGTATTATACACTGAACATCTTTGTTAGACAGCCAAATGTCTGATTTTCAATTGTTTTGCTTGTGAGCTATTTTTGCACTGCTCCACTTTTCAGAGTTTTTCTCCAAAATGATTTTATCAAAAGCCTTTTTTTGATGCAGAGCAATCAGTTGCTCCACTGGCCGTGCTGCTTCTGTGCATCTCATTATCTCAGTGCACCCTCTATTGCTGAGGATACATTTTCAATTCAAAAAGCTTCCATATTTAACACCTAGCTCAGGATGGTGGAAAATGACAAGCAAGCTATAAAATAGAGTATTATCATGGTAAAACCAGTTTTCTATTCCATTGATAATTCATAATTTAATTAAATTAATTGCTACAGGATGAAAGAGGAAAGCTGGGATGCTTTGTTAAACATGTGAACCACTTGTAAACCTTGCTTAAATGGCTTAATATATGAACACTTTTAATTTATACTGGTACTTTTTAAAATGATCATATTATCATATTAGATTGACATTTTTTTATACAAAATTATTATAACATAACAGAATTGAGTGTCACATGATTGACATTCACCTCACTCCCGATTACGTTTTCTAAACATGATACCAGTGCATTATCTAGATAATGTGAGTAGGGTTTATTATTATTTATTATTTTAGATCTTTCACAGCATATCTTCATTTGTTGTTTGTCATATACATTTCAAAGGTGCTCATCAAAACATTTGCCTATATATATATATATATGTTTTGGAATAAATATGGACTACCAAAATCCACAATCAGAGCAATAATCAAGAAGTACCACAGAACAAATTTAAGTGAAACATTTGAAAGATATGGATATCCAAAGAAAATTTTGGGTACAGCAGGTAGGGGAATCATCTTGACAACTAAAAAAATAAACAAGATTAACAGCTAATTAGTTTTAAAAAAAGATTTAGAAGCATTGGGCATAATAGTGCACGAAAGAACTGTACAAAGGCATGCATGTAGACCTTGCTGCAAACCACTTCTAAAGAAAATTCAAACAATACAAACAGTCTAAAGTTTGCCACGAAATATGAACAGGAATATGAAGCATTCTTCAACAAAATTCTCTGGTCCAATGAGACTAAAATTGAACTGTTCCACAAAAATGGACCACAGTATGTTTGGAGAAAAAAAGGAAAGCCTTCAATGAAGAAAACCTTGGACCTACAGTTAAACATGGAGGTGGTTCGATCACGATTTGGGGTGTTTTCGCAGTTCAGGGACTGGAGACATTCATGTGATTGAAGATCGAATGAGTGCAGCCATTTTATCAAAACTTCTACAAAGTACAATGATACCATCTGCTCACAGGCTGATTGGCAGACAGTTTATCTTCCAACATGGCAATGGCCATGAAAAAAATACCATGAAAAAATAAAATAAACGTTTGAAGTGTTTACAAGAAATGCATTGTGTTACCTTTGCTGTGTCCCATGTTGTCCATATCGCAGCGCTGTGTTTTTAAACATATTGCCAAAACTTTTGAATTTTTTATCACACATCACCATAAATCAACTCAGCAATACATTTCTCAGCATAAAGATCGCAGTATAACCAGCTCATTCTCCCTGCTGAAACAATGCTGGTTTTCTGTTCCAACAATATGCTACTTATTTCAGTCAGAGCGCCAAAGTCCCCCTAGCAAAAGCAACAAGGCTTATGCAGTATTACAAAAATAAGTTACTGATTCTCTTAAATTATACAAATAAAACATAATAAATGTGGTTCATCTATTACCATAAACACGTGTTGCTGCTATACATTGTTCAGCTTTATATATCTGCTTACACTAGGATAAACAATTGAGGTCTATTATTTTTTATTACAGGTTTGTAGTTTGTTATTATTTTGTTTTTTAATGCAGCCCTTGCTTTGTAAAAGAGAGTTACTGCGTAGCTGGTCTCCGGCCTGCAGTTATACACTCTGGATCACTCCTCAGCTCGGCTCAGACATAAGTTAACAAGAGAATCAATGGGTCACCGAACCTTCTAACATTTGACCGAAGTGCACAGGCGTATTTTCATAGTTATAAAAAAACTAACCACGCATGCGCGAAGAAAAGCCCAAATATCTCGGTAATTACGTGATCGATTTTGTTGGTTCCACAAAAAGGCACTCCTCGTTAATGAGTTCTACCAGCCTACCAAAGGAGGTATTTAAACTCACAGCCATTTTTTAGTTATTTGAGCGCAAAAAAATGTCTGAATAATTTGTAAAAACTAATTTTTACGCCATTCTGTAACTTTAAAACTACCAAACAGATTTTTACAATCTATACCAAAAAACATTCTCTGTGACACTGATACCAAGCGTGCCAAATGGCATCCCGATCGGTTTTGAAACGGCCGAGAAAACGTTAGGTTACTTCCGTAACCCTGGTTCCCTGAAAGAGAAGACGACCACTAATGACATTACGTATGGGATATGCCTGCCCATTGGGTAGGTATTGCGGGTAGGCCCCTTCCTGGGATGATGCATTCGGTCCCGCCCACCGAGGGGATGAAACTCATCCAAAGGAAGCCATTTCTCTTTTTCCATCGAAGGCGACCGATGCAACCTTGCGGTTGGTAGTCGTCTTCTCTTTCAGGGAACCATGGTTACGGAAGTAACCTAACATTCCCGTTCAGTTCGAAGACTACCACCAATGACATTACGAATGGGATAATGTATACCAGAGCCGTCATGAGGGAGAAGGAACGGTAGCATATGAGGGACGCACAAGCACTGTCTAACCCAGAGGTTAGCGGTTTGAATACCCTCAAGGACCCTTGTGCCTACAGAAGGCAAGGCAGGGTCTACCACATTAAGGCGGTAGAACTTGGAGAAGATATGCGGCGTAGCCCAGCTAGCCGCAGTACAAATATCAGACATCGAGGCACCTCTGAAGAGGGCCCAAGATGCAGCCAACCCTCTAGTGGAGTGTGCGGCTACCCTACCAGGTGGGGGCAAGCCAGCACTATTATATGCAGTCGAGACTGTATCCACAATCCAATGTGACAGACGCTGCTTAGAGAGGGGCTGTCCTAGGGTCCGTGTCCCGTGACAGACGAAGAGCTGGTCAGATTGATGGAGAGCTCTTGTCCTATGCACATAGCATCTCAATGCCCGCACTGGGCAGAGGAAATTCAATCTCTCATCAAAGCAAACGGAGATGGATGGAAGGACTCCAGTTCCACAGACTGATTGACTTGGAAGGCTGTGATCACCTTGGGGAGGAAAGCAGGGTTGGTGCACAAAGACACCCTGCTGCCATCCTCCCAAATAGGCATGCAGGAGCTGTGCACAGACAGCGCCTGCAGCTCACTGACCCGCTTAGCGAAGAATCACGCTTATTATTTATTTATTTCTAACTGCAAGGCAGTAAAGAAATGAATACACACACACACCACAGCAAGCTGTGTGGGTAAAAATAACAGTCACCACGGCAACTTGGATAACTGATTTTGTTTTGTTTTTCCCTCCCACCAAGTATGTGGGCTGAAACCAGCCAGTATATGCAACTCAACATCGGGGCGCAGCAGAGCTGGGTCCTGGTGAATATCACACTGCTAGTACTTTTTCTTTTTAAACTGCAGTAAAGAAAAAAAACACATATACACACACAACAGCAAAGTTGTGAGGGTAAAATAGCAGTCACCACGGCAGCGTGTAACTGCTTTTTTTTAAACCAGCACGCTGAGTAGGCGGGCTGAAACAAACCTGCGGAAGCCACTCAACAGCGGGTTGCAGCAGAGCTGGGTCCCGGTGGAAGAATCACGCTTGTATTATTTTTTATTTCTAAACTGTAAGGCAGTAAAGAAACAGATACATACACACTCCACAGCAAGCTGTGAAGGTAAAAATAACAGTCACCACGGCAACGCGGGTAACTGATTTTGTTTTGTTTTTACACGCCCACCGAGTAGGCGGGCTGAAACAAGCCGGCGTAAGCAACTCAACAGTGGGGCGCAGTAGAACTGGTTCACGATGCAAGGCAGTGAAATAAACCCATACACGCACACAACAGCAAAGCTGTGAGGGTAATATAACAGACACCATGGCAACGCGGGTGAACTGGAATTTTTAAGCGCACCGAGAGGGTGGGCTGAGCTCTTGCGCTAGTTCTGTGGCAGTGGCCAAGCACCGTGTGCACCACGTGTCCTTTTGGTTATAACTGCAAATTTGGTGAATATGTACAAAGTTATCAAAATGATTTGAGTAGACTTCAATATCCAGACTTATCTATTCAACACTACAGGGAAAAAAAAGTTTGAGGTAATTAAATCACTTTGAAATAACAGGGCTTTTGAATGATTAACAACCATACCTCCCCTAGAGTCTTCCTATTGCAAATTAAATCAGTTCACAAAAACGTAGCTCCTTTTAAGTTTAGTGAGAAATTTGCATTCACACTGAATTCAATTAGCCTACTGATGCATTTTTTTTAAATTTAGAATTTCTGGGAATAATACATTTCATCAAAGGTTCAGTTCTAGTTTGATATTAGGCATAATATAATAGACCTGTATGCACAGCTAACTAGGCATGTAAATAGTGTTATTGTTATTACTTGTATGCTTTTATGCCACCACATTGTTTTCTGACTTCTTACAATAATTACAGTACAGGGCAATATAATCTTTTCAGGGATATCAATATATTTCTACAAAATAGGTAATCATTTGGCATACTTGAAAGTAAATTAGGACTTGGAAGGCAGCTTTCCCATTATTAAGGCTGCCACCTTTAAACATGTAAATGTTTAGAAAATCCATAAACTACAAACTAACTTGAAGCAGCGACAAGTCTGGATCTTTTTATCCATGGTGTATTTTTGTATTATTACGTTGCAATCGCATACTGACTTGATTCAGTATTAATCAATCCAACTTTTGTTTCTCTCAAAGACTGGCTGTAAATGTATTTTTTTTTTTATATGCTTGCGTGCCAGCAATAGCATACAAGTGTTGATTATGAAACTGCAGTGCTCACAATGTACCTGACCACACTCAACTTCATTCCAACTGAAAACTCAGAGTTTGGCTGGTTGAGTGAAAATTGCATTGCTTGTTTATCATTATTTTAATTTTTTTTTTTTTTTTTCCTTTGTGTGGAACAGGAGACAGTATAGAAAAAAGTAGACAAACTTCAGTTAAGAGTTGTTGTGTCAAATGACAGTATAACTAACCTCCAATATGATATATATATATATATATATATATATATATATATATATATATATATATTTTTTTTTTTTGTGTATTGCTTAGTATTGTAGTAAATGTGGTGATGTTTAATATCCAATTCAAAGGTATTATTTCAATTAATAATACACTTTTTTTCTTTACAAGGAAAGGCACGGTTTAAATGGTGCAGTTCAGTTTGCTGCAGCCTTACCCATTATATTAATTTTCACATACTCCCAAGAGCAGACCAGGTATACTGAATTAGCCCTGGACTACCTAATATTGTTTTAGGTAGGGTATTAGGATTAGGATTTATCAGGGTCTGTGAAACCAGCCTTCTGTGTTCTAGACAGAAAACATCCTCTACTTTGAAAATGGGACTTTTAATGTTCATGAAGTAGACAGGCCCACCTTGGGTTAACATCTCACATGAGCGATAACACCTTTAACAGCACAGTGTCCCTTGAGTGCTGTAAAATTGATTGATTTCTACTGTTGCCTAGAGCAGTGAGTGTTCTATTACAATACCCCAAGACCACTTACTAGTCACATATATACCTTCTTGTGATTTAAGATCAGTTGAAGCAGACTTCCTGTGCTTCCCACCAGTGTACATAAAAAAGGAAGGGAGAGAGAGCTTTAAGCCACTGTGCTCCCAGACTGTGGAATGCACTGCCACCTCATATCATAAATGTTACATCAGTTGATGACTTTAATCCAAAATTGAAAACTTACTTTTTTTAGATCAGCTTTTTAAACTGAATTTTAAACTGTACAATCGCTATACAAGTGTATTATATTTCTTTTTTTATTTTAGCTTTTTTAAACTGAGATTCTAAACCTCTTTTGTTCTTTAATTTCTATACCGAAGTATTGCATACATTTTCTCCTCATTTGTCATTTACAGAGCTTTGATATACTTTTTGTATAAAAGGCCCTATATGAATAGTGCTTCTGGTTTTCAGTGATTTACCTCGACTTTTCTACTCTCTTTAAGAATGCAATTTGATACCTTTTTAAGCATTTTGTGTATCTCAATCACAACTGAGAAATGCGTTAATAGTAAAATTGATTTCATTTACAGGTTGTTGTTTTTTTCTATGACACAACTAAATTTAAATTGGCCAAGCCTTCATTTTTGATTAACAAGCAGAACGTATAAACGAGATTGCAACATGTTAATAAGCGACTAATCTTTATTAAAGCTATAATGAAAAATGAAGTATTTTATGCTGAACGCACTTTATTACAATCGTTCTGCGTGACTGTATTTACATACAGAGTGGCTTCTGCTTTGAAATGAAAAAGTAAGGCTTACGATTTAAAACCCCATTTAGTTGTTTCAAAGAAAAACCCTGTAATTGAAGTACATTTTACTATTAACATGATTCTCAGTTGTGATTGAGATACATGAAAGGCTTAACAGGTTTTTAAAGGAAAGTAGAAAGGTCAGCAGAAAATACAAAGTCCTATATATAAATAAAGGATTGGTTGATTGATAAAGTAACTGGTGCTACCTGTTGTAATTAACTGCTTGACAGGAACATCAGCATCCTTAACATAATATTGGTAGTATGAATGGATGATACTGGTATCAGTGTAGTGGACACATATCGTCACTTGAGTTTACTCAGTAAGCTGTGTCACCCTAGAGATTTAATTGTACTGACAAAGCCCAATCCCCTGCTTAGTTTTTGAGTTTCAGAAATCTGATCAAATAGGTATTACAGCCTGAGGCGAAATGAATGATTTATTTTGTGAATCCACATATATTTAATAATAATTTTATTCATATTGCAAACACACTCATTTGACATTTTTAAATGGAAAACTTTTTTGTGTTAAAACTTAGTAAATATGGACTGGAGAGGAGGAGGAGGCTTGTAGTGGGGAACTATGGCTCCCAAGGGAAGAACTATGTAAGCCACAGGCTGAGGACATTGTCCCCTGGAGATAACTATAGTTCTTCTCGAGGGGCCTTTAGATTCCCACTATGAGCCGAGGACTGCAGTCCTTATTTGTTTTCTAAATTAGTCAATAAAGTAAGTGAGGCAAGGTTGTGACTAAATATGATTATATATATTTTGTTTAAATAGAGCTGTTACAGAACAAATAAATAAATAACTTTCTCACTACAGCATAGAATTCTCGGAGGAGTCTTGAGTTTGTGAACGTCGTAGTTATTTACATTGTCAAGTTGGATTTGTTGATATTTTAGGAAGTCAGAAAACACTGAAAGCAAAGTTTGTATGATGATTTTAATGTTTGCAGCATCTTTGTTTTGTAGTATATTTTGTAATTCGTTTTCTGTAACGTCAAAAAATCGCTGTCCATTGTGCTTTGTTGTGTAACGAGGGGAAGGGCGTTCAGCGTGATGACATAATTTGAGAGAATTTGTAAAACAAGTATTGACAATAGGGACAATAGTTGGATCTATTTTTGGTCATGTGATTAGGTTCTAACCAGTCACATGCCAAATTTTCAAAGGACTGATTCATCTATCTATCTATCTATCTATCTATCTATCTATCTATCTATCTATCTATCTATCTATCTATCTATCTTATACAATGGTTCAGAATACATTATCACACAGTAATATATGTCTCAGGTTAGTTTTGGGCAGTAATGCACAAGTGTGATATTGCTGATAAAACCTACACTGAGTGAAATTATCATACAATAGTGATGATAAAACAAAAGGGGGGATTACTCAGGTAAAAAACTCAGATAAAGCTCCCGAACAGGAAGTGTCATGATCTCTCTCTCTCTCTCTCTCTCTCTCTCTCTCTCTCTCTCTCTCTCTCTCTCTCTCTCTGTATATAGATAGATAGATAGTTATACTATTAAATTTTAAAATAAACCTTAAATTGTGCCTCATAGCATAAACCTTGACATAAATATGTTGAATAGCCTTATGTTATCTATGTCTTATTTTAAACTGGTCATCTCCATTTTGCTCTCCTCACAAAAGCTTCCTTTTCACATTTCTTAAGGGAGAAGATGAAAAAAAAAAACAATCACATTCTGTAGGCATGAAGATAGGCTTGATTAATGGACATTTTAATCATTTTACAGAAACCAGAGAAAAGAATTATCTCACATAACAGAACCATATGTAAGACAATGTGGTACTTCATCTGAAGTGAAATTCCTCGTTAGCTGTTTGCATTGTTGCTTGAAGGTTGTTTCTTTTTGACCATATATCACTTTTGCTCAGTGCTTTTTACTCAGCTTTGATAATTACACTATACAATTGATATTAATGGGCCCTACATCCTGCATTCAGAATGCTACTGAATTAATTTGGTAATTTAGTACCTGTTATGCCAGATAATTTTGATTCCTGGGAATCCATATGCTTATTGTTATGTTCATCACTTTGTAGCAATAGCATGTTATGATATGTGCCTCTGAACTGCTGTTTAAAAATGACATTTGAAAAATGACAATTGGGTAGATTACAAGTGCATAATACTGATGAACTACACAGTTAAGATACGGTAATACATCTAGCGCCTATTTATTTGTTTGCTTAGCTTGAGGTTTATTTAATTTATGAGCTTTTATGTCCAAAAACTGTTCCTTGTATAGCCTTTGATATTATAACTATATTAAAACTCCATAAGGGCAAATATTGTAGACAAGAACATCTGCATTTTGAATGACACTAGAATATCTGAAAACACATACTATCAGGTTGTTTTAAGCAACTCCCTTACATCCATACGCATTGGGTGTTACACGTGTGCATGCATTTTAAAAAGTTGTCAAGGTCTTTGAATAGGATTCAAACTCCCACAATGAGGAGGTAAGGCATTTCTGTAAAACAAAACATGGATATACACAGTGCATGGATACCCAAGAAGCTTCATTTAGAATCAATGCGAATGTGTGCTGTATGTAAAGATCTGCGTGGGAATCATGGGCTGGCCTCTGGTCAGGTATTGAGAACCTGTTGCTCTTTTGAGAAGAAAACTAAAGATAATTGACATTATTAAGTGGGTCTAATTTTGGAATATTTTGCTTCATAATACTAAAGGGTTACTTTATGGAAAAAAAAAACTATTTAGAATTGTGTGTATTGTGTGTATTGTTTTTGTTAGCTACGCATTGTGCATTCCACTTAACCTCTACCATTTCCCAACTTGCTGACTATGAAGGCTACTATTTTAAGCTTCAAAAGACAGTGATGGATAGCAGAACCAAAGAATGAGCTAAAGTCAAGTGCAAATACATGTGCAGTATGAAAAACAGATGAATTTAGGATTAAATGAATCCTACACTCTTACTTTGGAATTACATGTACTTTTCCACTTCCAGTATAATATATTTTAAAGTCAAGGTGAAGTTTTTTGTTCAGCTCAGACTACTGAACATCATGGAGGAAAATTGTCACTACTGTAGACAAGTCATTAAGTCATTAAGGCCGGTGGATTTTTTTTTTTTTTTACTTTGAAATGGGTTATGTCGAGATCACAAGATAGATTATCTTGTGATCTCAACATGAGACATTTTTAGTTTTTTCCATGTCCTCAATGAGCCACTGTACACCTCTCTTCTAAACTGGTTGTTGAAAATGTTTTGGTCAGATGTACAGTATGTGTAAATTAAAGCTAGTAAGTGTCATCTGTTGTCCTTTCCCAGTCCTCTTGTTGACACTCCTCTTCCTCATCAAGGCACAGAAAGTTGGGGACATAGGCATTACATCTCATTGACATGAAGTCACATTGAACAGCAATCCATCCGCTAAATACATAAATATTAGAAAATGTTTAATACATTGCATGTTCAATCAGAATTACCTGTCATTTGCAAATCAATAAATGATTAAAGCTCAGGACTGTTAAGTAAGAAGTTGAGAAACCACATCAATCAAACTGCAGCAGGTGTCTTTTTTTTTAATCGCTCACTGCACTGAAAGAACATTATGAAGTTTTACAGCCAATTAATTAAATGGATCTTTTAATTAATGTAGGAGGAAGCAGATGGGTGTCATGTAAGCAGGAGATTGAAGTGAAATCTGCATTACACCTGCAAATTGTACTTAATGAACAATCTGTCATTGGCTCAAGACAGGCTATTGAGAGTTGAAGCGTAAGTTTGTAGGATCCAGTATTTTACATCTTGCGTTTGTTTTTTAGCTTTCTGACTAAGTATGTATGTGTGTGTGAGTGTGTGTGTATATGTGTAGGGCAACAGCAGTGGTTAGGGCTCTGGACTCTTGACCAGAGGGTTGTGGGTTCAATCCCAGGGGGGGACACTGCTGCTGTACCCTTGAGCAAGGTACTTTACCTAGATTGCTCCAGTAAAAACCCAACTGTATAAATGGGTAATTGTATGTAAAAAAATAATTAAATAAATAATGTGATATCTTGTAACAATTGTAAGTCGCCCTGGATAAGGGTGTCTGCCTTCACTATAAAGAACTCCCATGGGACCTGCAGAACTATAACAGGGTTTGGAAATTTGTTTCATCAGGACAGTGAACATGCTGGTACAGACCTGGCACACTTTAATGATGGGGTTACCAGTGTACTTTTGTTCATAACATTCTACCATTGGCTCCTACCATTGTAGTGTTGTGTATTGGCATTGTAATGGCACTGACTTATCTGTTGAACAAGAAAATATGTAAAGGAACTTCAGCAGCTTGCAAGAACCTCCCTTTACTTTTCTGAGGATCTTGTCCTTTCAGTAGGGCTCTTTAATTGGTATTTCACTTTTGGTAAGGCACTAATATACCAATAAAAACAAAGTAAGTTCAACACTACCTCTCCTTAATGAATACATCTGAGATGCCTTAGAAGCATTGTGTTTAAAATGATAAAGATATTTCTCACATATAACCTTTCAGAAATGTTAACCAAATTCCAAGCATGTTTGCCGTACAGCCCTGAAATCACATTTTAAGAAATGTCAACAGTGCCTCTACTGACCTGTGATTTTTCTTATTGATATGCACTGTAAGCACTGCTTTTCAGATATGGCATCTCTTGACTGACTAACGCATATTCTCAGTCAATAAAACCCCCAGCTACAAAACGTGGTAAAAAGTCATATTTTTGAGATACATGATGTATCTGGTAATGGCTTTTGCAATTAGATTCGTTTTTTTTTTTCTCTTCTGCATGCAAGCACCAATTTTTCTATAATTTCCTTTATTGCTTTGCTTATAGTGAGTTCCCATGCATGGGCTACTCATTACAGGCAAGCAAAAGAACAACTAATTGTCTGGTATTTGGAGGTTTTTCTTATTTTTTTGTTGAATGTTTTGACTGAATATTCAGGAAAGTTTGCATCGTTTAGTGCAGCCCACAACTGAGAGACAGAGATTGTTAGGTTTATTTGTCTTTATTCCAACGAGTAACTTAGTTAAAGGGAATCCTCCAGGCCATACTGGTAGCCTTACATCAGAAATAATTAGCAGATATGAAGCTATTAAACTTATGCTTTAAGAACCAAGGTAAGAATGAACAAGACATCTAAAACTGACTACCAGATACCCTGCTGGTGTGAAGAAAAATTCAAGGTCAGGTTTGGAAACTATTTCTTATCCTCAGTTAACTGTAGTACCCATTTCACTGTCCATTTTTACTTCAACTTTTTAATTTCTAATAACCTTCTCCTCCTTCTTGGTCAGACAATATATGTATGTCAGGGGCTGCAATATAATGTTGTGCCTTCAGAGACTTTATCATTGTATTAAAGCTCGGTAAACATGGTTAACATAAGCATGCTAAAAAAAAACAGAGAAGTAAGATAAACTATGATAAGCCTGTTAAATAACATGTCTCGAAGTTATAGCGTAGGCAGGTTCCAGAAAAAAATGCTGCATCAACCCACAGTATGTATGTATAATAACACTACCATTTTTTTCAATGGGCTCATCCAGTTTGATAGTTCCTGTAATAACCGGATGGTTATTGCAGGAAACATGTGATAACAAAATACTGAGCTCAAGTCATGTGACTTCATAAAAACGCCAGGTGCTCAGTGTTTGTTATTTGAGTTGAGTTAAAATTGCCAAAATGAGTTGATTAAGAATCTGCAGCTGCACAGCAAGAGTGGCAGAACATCCCACAGCAGTCTATCCAGAGGCTGATCAGGTCTATGTGTCAACACTGCCAGGATTGTGTTAATGCTCAGGGGGGTCATACCCGCTACTAACTTTGTAATGTTTTTATTTTGACAGTGTGTCACGTTTTATACTGAATACTTATCATGATTCTTTGATCTGTATTTTTGTTCACATTTTCTGTGATTTTGTTTGATATCTATGTTTAAAATATTTGATTAAATCCATTAGACCTGAGTGTTGCATTTCTTTTGTGCATCAGTTGTAGTGAATTAGGTATACAATTTATTTAAATATAAATTAGTCTCTAGTCGCCCACTCAGGGATGTCAAAATGTAAGAAATGAGACATACCATATTTAAGTTCTGGATCATGTAGAACTCAGATTCCCTTGACAATAACTGACACTCACACAACATGTCAGAAATATAAAACAATAGTTT
The DNA here is from genome assembly GCA_030684275.1 of Acipenser oxyrinchus oxyrinchus. NCBI lineage: Eukaryota > Metazoa > Chordata > Actinopteri > Acipenseriformes > Acipenseridae > Acipenser > Acipenser oxyrinchus. The sequence continues at coordinate 18,834,311 of CM060250.1, forward strand.
ATTTAAGAATAAAAAGGGGTGCACAACTAATCTAATATTACAGAAAGGAAAGGCTATCGGTTAGAGATATGTGTCAATAGTATACAGTTCATTGATTTCATAGTCAAACGATTATAACGACCATAACATCTTTAGCATGCATGATTAATATACTAATATTAATTATGGCTGATCACACAAAATGTCTACTTTGCATTAGTGTTTTCAATACCTGTTTCTCGTTGTAATTCATATCAATATGCACGAGAATTCATTCAACTTCCCATTCAGAACGGAATCCAACATTCCAGTACCTAATTTAGTAAATTACTTTTACCGTTAATTTAGTTTAGACGTGATGTACCAAACTAATAATATGTTATCAACCTCAATTGATTATATATTCAAGTTAACTCAGAAATGGGGCAATGATCAAATTCTCTGCATTTACAAGGCAACTCCTTTGAGTTGCACATTTGAACAAACAAAATACATTTCTTACACACTCTAAAACAGGAAGTTATATTCTATTCCTAGAACAGTTTATCCACCAACTTGATAACATTTGCTACAGTTAATTACTCAAGTCATAAAGTATTTAATATGCTGAATAATTATCGATTTTCAACAAAGAAATCAATCTTCTTTGTTGATGAACACTGCAGCTCTCTCTGGGTCTGAAGTTCCAATGACAGAAGATGGTACTTTGCTTGAAGTATGCATTGTATTACATCGGCTCGCAATAAACAAATAGTTGTTTTCAAATGGAGATCAGCTTGTTGATTTCCAATAGTCTGGCAGCATTATCTTTGTTGTCAGCAGTTTTCCAACTGGAAATAGTTCCGTTGATCAGATGTAATTCAGTTCAGATAACACGTTGCAATTGAAAAGTTATGTAGTGCGTAGAGGTTTTTCTCGTTGCAATTCTTCTGTATGGCTAATACATGACCTTAGGCCCAGCTGCTGGCTGTGCTTCCGTTCATTTCGTGGAACGACGTGGAAACCAAGACCCGCTTTCAGATCAAGGCAGTGTCCCGTTTACTGTTTCAGTCTCTCATAGGGCAAAGAGCTAGGGCTCTCTTCAAAGCTGATTTTAGTCATTCTTCAGAACATTGGTTCTTCCTTGCCTTCCGTGAATTCGAGCAATTATGCTCCCATGACTTCAGAAACTTTCTTTCTCTTGCCTCGAGCCCTGTTCCTTGTGTGGGGAGCTTGCTTAGCGTGGGAAGTGTGTATGGGAAACAACCCTTTGAAAGTCGCGCAGCTGCTTTTGTGATTCTCATTTCCACCCTGTGATTGGCCAGTTTGTTTATTTTGGGCTGTGCCCGAGTCCATATGGGGTGTTTCTCATTGGTTGTTCTCGTTCCTAGACGGCCCCTTTGTCTCAATTGGTCCGCTGACATGCCCCCCTTGTTGGCTGGATTTATGAGATGGACTGTTTTCTGTCCAAGGTGTCAAAGCACCCAAAACAGTCTGGCTTGCCTTGTACAAGATACTACTGGTGCCAAATGATTCATTCAGTGATGGGGGAAGATAAAACACTTGACCAGCAGTTAGTTCATGACTCTTTTTAAAAAAACATTATTTGTCAGTGGGGAAGTTTGTGACCAGAAACCAAGTAGACACAGAGAATGGCTTCGGACCCCCCTCTATATATTTCAATTCTGTTAATTTCATACACAGAATGATATTATAACCCACTCTGACGCTACACAGTATATATATATATATACCGAATTAGGCTAGTAGTTTGTTCACATGTGACCATAACACATAATGGCCAATGAAACATTTAATAAATTGAGTTAAATGGTGATAAAGCCCACATTAGCATGGTCTGTAGCTAAAGTTGCAGGAGAGTGCCCTATGGGCTTTGAAGTAATGATGAAGCAATATGCCATGTCTTCAGCTCTCAACTCAAATCATTTATGTACAGCGAATTGTTATGTGAATTTTGCATATGTTAATGCATCATTAACCTTAATAATGTTGTCACATGTTTTATTGACAATGTCATATGTCAAATCTTCTAAAGTTATTAAAAATGCTTAAGATTAAACAGCCAGTCTTACAAAATGAAATGAATCAGCCTCATGACAAAAATCTCAAAGTGAAGAAATATTTCACTGTGGCTGAAGCTGACAACTCATTCTCCTGGCTGGGTAATTTATAAATGTGCAAACCATGAATTACATGAAAGAAAACTTGAAAAATTGGTACCGCACTAATCTTTTTTCATAGCTGAAAATTCAGAAAAAGAAATTATAGAGCAGATTATCATTTACTGTACATGGTTCAGGCAACACCCTTCAGTTGATGTGATTTTCTGTTGCCCTTACCTAATTTGATGCATAATGTTACGTCTCATAATTTAATCGCATAACTTATGTAAAGTACCCAGTGCTACACAGCATTGTGGAGTAGTGGTTAGGGCTCTGGACTCTTGACCAGAGGGTCGTGGGTTCAATCCCAGATGGGGGACACTGCTACTGTACCCTTGAGCAAGGTACTTTACCTAGATTGCTCCAGTAAAAACCCAACTATATAAATGGGTAAAATAACTTCTGATAACTTGTAACAATTGTAAGTCGCCCTGGAAAAGGGTGTCTGCTAAGAAATAAATAATAATTAAGATGCAGAACATCCCCATCTCTCTCTCTCTCTCTTTCTCTGAAAATAATTCCCCTTGAATTGAGCTTGACTTCCAGTCTTCCAATGGGCATGGGTGCCTGTAGAACGAATCTGCTTAGGAGAGCAGTGTTTGTAGTTATTATGACAAAGTAGCTAGTTTAGATGTGACAGCTCATACTCAATTCCATTCCATTTTCTCAGCAGCAATGAAACAGTCAGTCAATCAGGTGGGGTCTGGACATGACCCCCAGGCCCTCCCCTTCACCTCGCAATGTGATTTGTGCCATAGAATGATGCCCTGATAATTACACTGGGATGCCAGCACACTATGCCACCTCCTACCTTGCGAGAGACAGATGTTTTTAGACAACGCAATTAAGATGGTCAGCAGTGTTGTTTGTATTGGCAGTCTGGTTTGTACTGGCAGTCTGGTTCCTGATGTGACTTGTTTGTCAATGAAATACATTTTATGAAAGACAGACGCTATCGGTGCTGCTGAGATTTTCAAACTGGTCACAAAACCTCCCCTAATAATGCAATGTATAAATACAGTACTTTATTATCAGCAACTCATCAATTATTCTGAATTGGTAATACACTCGGTCTATCAATTGATCTAAATGTTTGTTTGTTTGTTTTTTTACATAGTTTAACACTAAGAAATGCACTAAGGAGACTTGTGCAGTGTTAGCTGGCTGCTTCATACATCTTTAATGGTCTCAGTGGTGAACCGGTCACCCTTTAGTTTTCAGTTTATTATCGGTTAAGATATAGTTACTAACACATTAACAAATAAATGTTCATGTTTAGTTACGGTACCAGTACTACAGTTACGTCTTTAAAAACATGCCTCTAGACAATAATTAATGTGATAAGTTGCAACAAGAAGATGCAACTTTTGTATGTTACAGAAAACATGCATCAGTATTGTGATGGACAACCCACTAAATCTAAACTGTGTGCTACAGCTGGCCTGTGCTTAATTGTTTTTGTCAGACACCTGTTCATAGAATAGTTAATGTTTTGACAATAGTAACAGTTTTATTTTTTAAATGACTAGCCTAAATATAATGACATGAGAAAATTATGGATTAAACCTTTGTAATGTGAAAAAAGAGGTAGCCTTGTGTGACATCAATTGTAAAATATCTTAAAAGATACAATTCTTCAGTTCAGCTTTTCTGTAACCCAGAAGCGCAATTCAGGAAATACTATTTGTCTTTTTTTTATTTTTAATGGATTCATCAGTTTTGTCTGGGCCATCACGTTGTTGTTTTTTTATCTTGAATAGCTCTGCTAGGACTGTATGTCTTTCAACTTGCTATTCTTCCTCCTTAAAGAGGAAAAACTCTCCTAAACTAAAACAAAGATTTGTAGTTTTTTCACGGCACCATCCAGTGTTGATTTTATCTTGTACTGTCAGAAGCAATGCTTTCTTTTTTACTGTTAAACATTTGTTACAGTGACAAATTAATAGCTCCCAAAATTAGAGAACAGCCTTCTCTTAAATAGATCAGCTGGCATTCTTATAGTGCCAAAGCAAGAGCTCGGCTCAAACACATTTGAACTAGATTAGTATGGGGCGCCAAGTGAAAAAAAAGCATCAACATTTTAAAACATATTGTTTCTCAGATTTAGCCTAAATCTTGTATTTTTTCCCAGATATAAACAAAAAATGCCTATCTTCTTTCAGATTTATATATCATGTGAAAAACATTTAAATGCATGTTTAAATGTGTACTTTCCGATATAATTTATAAATCTGAAAATATTTAGCAAACTTTCAACATTTTAATCCAGGTTGAGAAATAAATCTGAGAAAAAAGCTCCAGTTTTTAAATGTTTTTTTTAATACTTGGCGAGTTGAGATTTAGCTTGCTAAAACTTATATAAAAAATATATAAATTGACTGCTAAATCCAGACATGCAATTTTTCAGATTTATAAATCTGTTAAATAAAAGTTTAAATGTGTACTTCCAGATATTGTTTATAAATCTGAAAATATTTAGCAAAGTTTCAACATTTTAATCTAGCATGTGAAATAAATCTGAGAAAAAGCGCTCCAGTTTTTAAATGTTTGTTTTACACTCGGCGAGCACGTTTAGCTAAATGTCAGTTTTTAAATCTGTGTTTACACTTGGCTAGCAGATTTAACTAAATGTCCATTTTTAAATGTTTGTTTTACACTCGGTGAGCAACATTTAGCTAAATGCCATTTTTTAAATCGGTGTTTACACTCGGCGAGCAGATTGATAAATGTCAGTTTTTAAATCTGTGTTTACACTCGGTGAGCAGATTTTTTTTTTTTTTTTTTTTTTTTTATAATTTAGTAGTCGCCAATTAATTTTACCCAGCTTTTCCAATTGTATTTTTAAGCTCAGCTCACCTCTACCACCCCCGCACTGACTCGGGAGCGGAGAGCGAACACATGCTGTCCTCCGGCGTGTGACGGCAGCCAACCGTTTTTTCATTCTGCAGGCCCGCCATGAAGCCATCCCAGAGCTACAGCGTCGGAGGACAATGCAGCTCTGGGCAGCTTACAGGCAAGCCCACAGGCGCCCGGCCAGACTACAGGGGTCGCTGGTACGCGATGAGCCGAGGACACCCTGCACGACCTGAACTATGCACTCTGATTGGATGAAGAGTCACTTACGTTCTATTTTTATGTTTCAAATTTCTAATCCACTTCCCAGAAAACTATATACCCATCTAATATACTCTATATGAATGAGTCCTGCAGTAGGCATGTGACTCAGTATCTCAGCTGATTAACATATGGGTATGACAGGTTCTTTCTCACATATGTTCATAACTTTGTTTTTTCTTCCGGGCAAGGAGGCACCTTTGCGTTGCAGGAAGTCGCTAAACATTACATACCGGTATGAGTGTAAAAGAAAGAAGGTAACGACTGTCTTTGGTTGGGGAAAACCAGCTTAGCTGCCCCCAGAAAGATTAGGACAAAGAGAAGGCTAATCGCTTTCAGTGTTTTGTTCAGGCTCCAAAGAGAGTGGCAGTTTTTAAAGGTCCAGCCTATCATTTGTAAATATTGTAAATGCAAGTGTGCTGGAGCACTTAACTGGGACCCAAGAAGTGCAATGAACATAGAACCCCCACTGCCCAGATCTACTTCTGCTACATTTTGTAATTTCCAACACTTGAGGCTGCAAATGTCTTATATATATTATGTTTATTTCCAGTTTCATGCCTAACCAGATCTTAAACGATTCCCCCCCTGTGTTACCCCACCCACACAATTAGGAATGTAGATATACAATCATTGCTGAGTAGGAGATAGCCTAGGGTGGATTAGCACAGCTTAGCATGCCAATGTATTCATATTATTGTTTATGCACACTATCCTTTGGTAATCATTGTAGTGCAAAGAACACTTTACTGGATGTTTTATGCTCAGGTAAAAAGTTTTAATGCTGTAACACGATTTGTTGAAATGCTTGGAGTTATTGTACTACAGTTTTTTTTTTGTTGTTATTTTTTTTACAAACATAAGCAGACGTATGCATCTCAAATGGTATATGATTAGATGTCGTAAGAAGCACATAAGTTTAAATGTGGATGTTTGTCTTTTTGTTATAGATATATATAGAGATATATAGATATATATATATAGAGATATATATACGTAGATATATATATATAGAGAGAGATATATATATAAAGAGTGGTTTGTACAACCCCCCATATGCAGTGGAATCAACCAGTAAGGTTGATAGAGGATCTGTAATATAGGGGAGGGGATGAAGCCCATGTAAAATACATATTCATAATTCTGGAAAGTGATTCCTTGTTAAAAGGTTTTCTTTATTAATGTGTCATAGTGTGTTTATTGGGGTTTGAACAGCTGTCCCCAAAATGGCCGACTTCCAGTTGCCATCTACCATCGAGTCACCCCATCTATGGGAAAGCATACCACTAACCTTACACAGCATCCTTTCTGGTCGGGAGGGAGATTTGCAGCTCAGATTCACACTCTCTCTGCCATTATGATCATACCAGCTCCATATTTAACTTTGGGTTTTTTCATTGCTTTCCCTTTTTTTTCTTCAAACTGTGGTCCATTTTTGTGGAAAACTTATATTTTAGTCTCATTGGACCAAAACATTTTGTTGAAGAATGCTTCAGATTCCTGTTCATACAGCTCTTTTGTGTTCAGGTGCTTTTGTACGGTTCTTTCAGTTCAATATTTCTTTAAGTGCTTTTTTAGCTGCTCAGATGATTCTTCTACCTACTGTACCCGTAATGTTCTGTGGATGTACAGTATATATAAAAACTATACTGTGTGTATATATATCACACACATATCATATAAAATCAGCAAACTATTATATATTTCTGTGTATTATATAATGTTCTGTGGATGTACAGTATATATATACAAACTATACTGTGTGTATATATATTGTGACAAAGTGGGGGTGCCTTGCCACAATTCGGGACCTTTCCACCTTCCAAAAATACTGACCCAGACACAGGAATTGGAGTTTTTTAAAGCACGGATGCGCTATTTTAATTCACAAAAACACAAAATCAAAATAAACAAAACAAACACCTAGCTCTACTGAGCACTAACTAAACACGCAGGAACCTAAACTAATCCACAGGACGGCTAAGCCGTTTACCTGCCCAACAACAAAACACTCTGTTCTGTAAACTTACTTTTTCTGTTCTTTTCACGACTGCTTGGAAGCAGAGCACCCCTTCTGCCTCCTTCTCCTAAGCAGCCCTGAGCAAACTAACTGCTCTCCTTTAATACCCTGCACCTGGCTCTAATTTAATAATAAGTACCAGGTGCAGGGGATAATTAATAATAAAACAATTAACAAATCAAAGTAACAATAAAGGAAACTAACAAAAAGGTGCCTGCGCACATATCCTACACAGGGAGGATTTTAACCCCCCTCCCTGCTGTCTTACTATATATATATATATCACACACACATCATATAAAATCAGCAAACTATTATATATTTCTATATATTTCACTATTCTTCTGTAAATGATGCAGAAACTTTGTGGAGTAAAGGTAGACTACCAGGCAATCAATCATCTGAAATTCTGTCAAGTTACATCAGAACAGCAGTGTTCCATAGAAGTCAAACTTGAACAGAAAGAATTGATTAATTGTCTAAGACAATGCTGCAAAATTAAACATCTCCATAAAGCATGGAAAAAGAGCATCATTACAGCTGCCTGTCAGTCCAAGTTTGAAGTACCTGTACAATATCTGTCACTGTCCTGCGTCATTTATTTTTTGTTTCTGAGTGAATTGTAGAATTGTGTTTTCCTTGGCAGCAGTTATTATCATAATGTATATCCTCCCATGATTAGATAAAATAAAATGGCTGAGTAAATGGTATGAGGGCCAGGGTAAAACATATACACCTTTTTAACCTTTTCTATCTCTGTGCAATTGTACTGCTGGATGCTTATATTTCTGTCAGCTTATTACTATCTCTGTGGCACGCTTGGGTGACATAGGTCTCAACCTTCCATCTCAAGGTTAACAGGGCTCTGGGATTCCATTTCAGAAAATCTCTCAAGCAGCAGTGAAGGTGAAAACAAAAACAAAAACAAAAGCATTTTCCACATCTGTATCTTGGCACAGCCAGACATCAGAGGCTCCCGCCAGCTTCAGTAACTGACTTCTAAATATTCTCTATTACCCGAGGTGCAAGAAAGCATCAGATAGTTTGACAGGGATCACCACCGGGGAGGAGAGGCCAGGTTAACTCCAGGGCTCTTGACACCTGCGTTTCTCAGCAATCGGAGTAATGAAAGATCCATCAATAGTAGCATACTGTAGCAGTGAACTCAATAAACTTCCAGTAGTGAGAGTCAAAGAGAGAAAATTGACATGAATTTGTGGGAGTGGGTTTGGCTGGGGACACATGAGCGGTTTCTTGACTAACCAATCTTAACAGGTGTGACATCATTGTCTCCGTTATTACTATCCTCGTTCCAGGTTGTGAAATACACCACCCACTCGATATATCGTGGGTGTCGGGGTCCGATACAAATCCGCTATATATCGAGGGCCGCGATATAGTGAGAGACCCATAGAAAAACAAATAGGCTAATAAATACTGTACAATCACTCCCTCGTTTTATCGGGGGTGTCAGGGTCCAGTATAAATCCTCTATGCAACTCGCTTTTTCTCATTTTACGTATAAAAAGCAGCACATCGTACTGCGGAGGGTAATTGCTTCTCAACATCTTAAGTCTCCAATTAATTTCATAAATCTTCCTCTCCTTTCTCAAATGCCCAAACCGCTGCATTGAAAGAATCCATTCCCAACATAGGAGGCTTGTTGCTAGGGAGCTGACGTCACTGCCCTGTGACTTTTGCTAGTGCATTGCTTAAAAAAAACGCTTCAGCATGTAGATATTTAATTTGCTTTGTGTTATTGTGCAATGCATGTGTATATGATAACAGAACGATATTAATGCTTTGTTTTTAATTGTTTTGTGTATTTTGTATATTGTTTTGTATAGTTTGTGATGTGCAGTACAAAATAAAACGAACAGTAATTCTAAGTGAAATTGTCTATGTATAGTGCAGCTAAGGCAGGCGCAGTTAGACTGTAAAAATGGGGAGCCAACTCCAGGACTGTGATATATCTGAATCCACAGTATAGCAAGGGGCTATATATCGAGGGGTGGGTGTACATGGAGGTTATGTACTGAATCTTCATTGTGGATGTATCCCATTAATAAGCCAGAGGACTAAAAACCTCCCAAGACTGGCTATAGAGTCTTTGCTTATAGTATCTTTGCTTGTAGTATCTTGTCTGAACAGTGTTACAAGGAAGCAGGTCACAGGGGTTTTAGGTTAAGCTTAATTAAAGCAAAGACCACATTACAGAATATTATTTGGTCAGAATATTTATTTTTCAAACACATCTAAGGGTGTCTTTGTTGGTTGTGTTTTTGTGAGTTTTTAGTTTGGGCTTTGTCTTTTATGATGTTAATATTATTTGATCAAAGAGCTGTAGAGATTCTGGCATTGGATTCCATCTGTCATAGTATGACAAGGGGAGGTGATCAAAGTAAGGAGAGGGAGCTGCATTCGGTCCAGTTTGGAACCTAAGCCTCAATATAACCCAGGAGTATCAATCATAGTGAGCTCTTGATGATGTTTTGGTCAAATGACTCTCAGAACGGTCTCTGCTGTGCTAGCGCATAAGCACCCAGTACTGCTTGCAAGGATGCGCCAAAACCAGAAGAAAAAAACTATATTTTTAGAAAGTGATTTAGGGGGTCGCCGACTGGCTTACCTGTTAAAAGCACAGGCGCATGGTGTGCAGGGTGGGTCATACAGTCAGGGAAGGGCAGGTTTGAGCCCTGGCTGATATAAGTAACCGGTCTTCCCTGGGAATTCCAGAGGGAGTATCGCATTGGCTCTGGCACCCCCGCGGGTTAGGGAGACAAAACTGTCAGAGTCTACAGCAGGTCTTTGTTCTCCAGAAGTTGGTAGCTTACTGACATCCATTCATGAGTTCCTGGTTGTAAAAGAGAAAATTGGCTTGGTTTCGGGATCAGAGAACCTTCAGTTTTTCTGAGCTATGTGGGGAATACTGCACCTGCGGTGAGGGAAATTCTAGATTGGAGAGAAAGTCAGGGGTAAAATAACTGGGCACAAAAAAAAGCAAAACAATAAATAAATGGTGATTTAACACTTTCAGTTCTGGCCTGTTTACAATCTAAAGCACTGATGGGATTTTAAAGTTTTCCAAAATATATGTAAAACAATAATGTTTGGCTTGTTCTCGCATATACTCAGTAAAGGAGTTCCTTTTTTAATGATATCTTTATTTCACATTCTTCAAAAAAAATACAGTAATCATGCATTACATCAGATTATATTGCAGTTGGAGGAATACAATTAACATGTAAAGACTTCCCTTTGAGGTAAAATCCAGGTGAAAGTCTATTTTATATAATTACACATAGAAACATCATCAGTAATTGACAAGCCCAGGACTGGAAGACGCAAAAAGCTGTCTAACAAGGATGAGCAATACCTGAAGATAATATTCTTAAGGAATAGAAAGAAGACAAGCATTGAATTGACAACAGAAATGGCAGAAGGCACAGGTGTCATTGTCCATCAAATCAACAGTACAAAGGTCTCTCTTGAAATCAGGACTTAAAGGATATGTTGCAGTTAGAATACCTCTGTTAAGAAAGGGGAAACAGACTAAAAGGCTAAAATATGCACAAGAACACAGAAATTGGACTATGGAACATTGGTCAAAGGTGCTTTGGACTGTTGATGGATGGACAACAACACCTGTGACTTCTGCCAGTTCTGTTGTCAATATTCCTGAAGGATATTATCGTATTGCTCTTCCTTGTTAGACAGCTTTTCGGGTCTTCCAGTCCTGAGTTTGTCAATTACAGATGATGTTTCTCTGTACTTGTTGATTATGATTCGGATACCACACCTTGAAAATCGAGTGATGCGAGATATTTCACTCAATGTTTTTCCTTCTTTATGCAAGTCAAGGTTGTTACAATAGTAGAAAACACTAATGGAGGCTTTCAGTAAATTGTTGATGCTCATAATGCATCAGAGTAGAAAATGTCTAAGACTTTTGTACAGCAGTTCACTGATAGTAAGTCCATCATTGAAAATCTCCTTGATTTGTAGCAAAGAAAAACACTCTTAAATCTAGTTTGTAATGAATGGTTTTCTCTTTATTAAGATACAGAAACAGCAAAAAACAATAACATACATAAATATAAATATATAAATCCAATTGCATCCCATTCATTATTATATGGTGACTGACAGTTTTTAATGTTATGTTGTGACATGACTGGACAGAAGCCAAAAATAAATTATTTTCAATTAAACTTAAGATCTGTTAAAAATAAAAATAAATAATAAATTTAAAAAAAAAACCTGACTTGGTGTCTATGTCTTGTAGCTGCACCCTTGTTTAGCATTCAATGGGAGACCACACAGCCCATGCTGTTATTTTAATGTTTTTGTTTTTTCCCCTGTTTTCTTCTGCCCCCTGGAGGCAGGAATAATGAAGTGCTGCTGACTCAGAAAACTCACAATTGCTGCCATGCGACATCTTCGTGGCAGGTGGCATGCTGTAATCTATGGATGCTTAAATTCCCAATGGTAAAACATTATACCAGTAACTTATAATGGAAACTTCCTCTATTTTATTAAAGACAGGAAGAATAGACATGTCCCCTTTCAAAACTGGTTTCAAAATATACAGCACTACTAAAACATTGGAGTTCCGTGCTCAGTGAGTGAAAAACTGATCTAAGAATATTTACAATGCTGAGTCAGGAGAAGGGGTTAGATGCAGCACAGTCCAGAGAGGAGCTCTGAACCAAAATGTCTGACAGGCAGGGTCGTAGATCTCAGTACCAATCAGGCCAGTATGTGAATTATTTTGAGCCAACCTGGTTACATAGCAAGTTGCAATGTTGCAACTGTACACCTGGATGTGTACAAATGTAATTTTGACTGAACTTTGAACTACATGGTCATCAGAACATGTACATTGTGATAGCTTCTATATTACAGCTCAAATGATTTAGGTCACTGTGTGTACCATAATATACCTCCAGTTAGCAAACGCACTGCTGTAAAATTGACTAATGTCAATTGTGCACTACTGTTCCACTTTTGTTGTGATGGACCCAATCTGTCATACAGTAATGACCCGTGGCTTATCAGAACATGCACTCTATGTCAAGTTCAGTTGTGATTCAGTATAAAATAAAATAAAATAGTGATGGAGAGTTGCCAGGGTTTTACAGACATAAGAGGGATAGAGAACAATGCCAGAAATACTAACCTAATAAATTCATTGTAATTGTAAAATATGTTAGCTGAAGTAACTTGGCTGCCTTTACTGTAAAAGCTGTATTAAATTGAATGGCCCCGAAAGTTCATTGACTGCACTGAGTAAATGAGATTGAGACTGTCACTAAACAGAACATGACTCTGGCCGGGTTTCCATGCAGTTTAGAAACTCCAAATGATTTCTCCATTGTCATGACAATGTGATGTAGCACATACTGTATCATGCACATTCCCTCACGCTATAGGAAGTGCACGGCCAAAACATGGTACGACTTAAAGGGAGGGTAAATCGCATTCTCACACAAAAAATAGAGCAAATTGACCAAATTGCATGGAAACATGTCCGAAAACCATACTTTATGTTCATGATACTTCAGCAGTGAAGATCCCGTTTGTGGTGTAACCTTCGCAACTTTCTACTATTAATAAAGGCTGCTGGAAGTAGCCCTGGCAAGTTTCTTTGACTAAATAGGAAAAAAAGAATACAGTATGAGGGGTTTAGAGACCTCTTCATTCAGTATTTTTTTATGTGTCACCATTTATTCAGCGTTTTCAAATTATTGCCATTTTAGTTGATTTGTTTTATAAGCAAGGTTATAAAAAAAGCTACTACAAATTTTAGCAATGTAGACTTTTCAATGAATAAATAAATACATAAATAACGAAGCCCATTGCAAAGCACACAATGACATTTTTTTCATCATTTACACTTTTGTTATCTTTGTTTTTAGTCATCAGATAGCTGATTGGTGTCCCTTAGCAATAAGATGCAATTCATTGTACACTAAGGACCTACCAAGGACAAAAATGCTGTCCCCCAAAATGGCATTGGGTGCATTGGGACAATTCTTTAAATCCAGCTCAACAAAATTAAACTATTCCTATCATCAGTGCCAAACCACTTGATAAACAGCAGCACCAGCTTAAAGTCAGTCACAAAAGCTGCTTCTGTGGAGTACCGGTACCAGTGCTTTCTCATTAATGACTGGGTATGGGTTTAGTTATTTGTTGAATGTCTGGTTGTTCTTGGTCGCATGAGATAATTTCCAGCAACTTCTCATCTTTATAAGAAGGTGTCTGTGCTCTTTTATATAGGAGAGGATCCCTCATGTCCTTTGTGTTCATCACCTGCAACATTAAGGCACATTTTGACAGGATGTAAGGTGGCTCTTAGCCAAGGATGATTTACTTGGCGCCGTGACCAGGTGCTGCGATGTTTGGCCTTAGCATTGGAAGACAAGCATAACATGACCAATAAGATGCCACCAGTTCCATCAAAACATTACACACAACAGACAACATTCCTCCACCCAGGAGAGCAACCGCCAAGAAAAGGTGTTAAAACCAAGCCTCGCCCAGGACAACTGGATGCTGCTAGACTGGAAAATGCTAGCAGATGTTGGTCAACGGCTTATTTTTCCACCTGAGATTGCCACCACTAACCTTTGACCAGACATTGTCTTGTGGTCTGGATCAGCACGCCTTGTCATCTGGTAGAGTTAACAGTGCCATGGAAGGATGCTGTAGATGAGGCAAGAAACTGCGGTATACTCAACTAGCCGCTGAAGCGCAACAGCGAGGATGGAGTGTCCGGGTTTACCCAGTGGAGGTGGGTTGTTGAGGATTTGTGGCACACTCTACAACCCGGTTTCTCAGAGACGTCGGATTCAGTGACAAAGAATTGCACGCACAGTGAAGAACTTATCTGAAGCAGCAGAGAGGTGCAGCAACTGGCTGTGGTTGAGACGGAAACATTCTGGTTGGGGATCTCAAGCACAATAGAAAGAAAGAAATGCTGATATACGGGTAAGTAAGCTGGGCTGAGTTGAGTGGGGGATGGAGGGGGGTGATGCTGGGACGCCAGAATCACCGTCGAGCCCTCTTGAGGTGTCGTGGGCTAGTCGACGAAACAATGAGGATGGAAGGTGCCCACTTGAAGACCCCAGAGATGTACCCAACCTAGCTCAATCCAGACGGTTGTCATGCTGATGCGCTGGGGAGACCGCACTGTGGTTGATCCCCAGAGCCAGCATCGCAGCCATTGTGTGTGCTGATGTGCTAGGGAGGCAAAATAAGCTGATCCCTGGAGCCAGCATTACACTTTAGCCATCAACACCAGGCAGAAGGATATTTACATCATCATATGGAAGGAAACACAAATGGATGGAGGCACAGATTGGATCACATTAGTTTACTGCTACGTCTTAGTTGGTGCTTATCTTGGTGAGAGCCGAGTTCAAATTAGCATGAAGTTTTAACATCTACTTTCATTTAATGGAAATCATAATAATGTTATATATATACATGTATATATATAACACCTTGCTTGGTAGATCCTGTTAGGGTTTGGAAAAACATAATGCCACAGTATGGCATGTTGACAACTGGGACCAGGAGGGCTAAATGAATCAAATGTCTGCAGAGGAGACTGCATGCAGGGGGTAGTGACTTGGGCGGATATGGGGGGTTCTAGCCAGAAGCAAGGACCTACAGGCAATATAGAAAGCAGCTAGTTAGTTGTGTTGGGTCATGAAGAGTCTTTGGCCCTTCAGCTCATGGGGCCGAGTTTCTGGCCATCTTTCCCTCTGTGAGACTGGAACTGCGTTCAGCACCTGGACAGCTCTGCATCAACTTCAGGACCCTGTTCCTCACACTCTAGCTCGGACAGCAACTCTTGCAACCTTCCGGTTCACCAACCCTGCTGGAAAAAACAGACAGCTTTTTACCTCAGTTTAAGGGCCGGGCAGTAGAGAGTGACATGGGAATGAAACCAGTCCTGTCCTGTCCCATCCTATCCCATGAAAGAGTAATAATTTCCAAATTTCCAATCCTGTCCCATGAAAGAGTAATAATTTCCAATCCTGTCCCATCCCATGAAAGAGTAATAATTTCCAATCCTGTCCCATCCAAATTTTAACTGTCCCGTCCCGTCCAGTAACTTTTTTTTTTTTTAAATTCCTGTCCCATATTGTCCTGTCAAAAAAAATCCTGTCCCATCCCATCCTGTGATAAACAGAGATCAACTATTATTTGGAGGTACAGATATTTTCATATTCAAAAACACAGTGCAAGCACAATGTGCAATGTAATAATGTCATATATAAATTTAGTAATACAAAAACAAATGTTCAGAGTTTTGTGCGGCAGTTTCAGTTTCTAAATCGGTTACTAAGCAACCCGGCTCAGAGATTTTAGTATGTCAATGCCACAATAAACTGTCAGTGAAATACAGTATTACAAACCATTAATTAATTTAAAAAAAATAAACAAAAAAAAACATGGTATTGAAATAATATTTCATAAATGTTCAGTATCCATCATGTATTTATTTATTAACAATCGTAGTATTATACATACCCCTTCAACGTAGCGCCGAAGCGGTACCTCCAAAAAATAGTAGCTGCTACGGCCAAATCATAGCCTTTGACATCTCTGCATTATGATTTGCACATCCTTAATATACTGTACATATGTATATAGAGAGATATGTTAAATACATGCCAGTAGCAATCCACAGCGTTCGGTTATTCTGCTAGTATCAATAATTCATGTATCAATATTGTTAACTAAAGGACTGATATAACTATACAATTAATATGAAATATTTTAAACAGCAATCTATGTTAAACGTAAGGGTTTTTATTAACCATTCCATGCTGCCAAATCGCTGATTCTCCGCGGACATCTGCTGTCCCTCTGGTCTGTCTGCGTTGGTGTTGTCAGAGTCTCTCTCCTAGTTTGACCCTTTTGATTCTGAGGCATACTGCTTGAATTGATACGGGAGACAATCCCTGTTCTCTCTACATCAGATCCATCACTGCATAATTCACATTCATAAGAGGGGTCTGAAACTGATAAAATTAGGCTACTCCCACTTTCACTGTCGCTGTCACCCATACTGGCAGATGCAAGGACCCTGCAGGTATCTCCCTCTGTGAGGTCACAGTCTCCTGGCCCCACACCAGGAAATGGAGATCGCCCTCTGTATTTCTGGGTATTATTTGATTCATTGTAGTGTGATTAAATATAATTTGGTCAAATTAATGTGATTATATGTTCAAGTGAGACCTGTTCATATTATTTTGTATGTTTATGGTAACAGTCAAGTTCCATGTCATAGGCTCTTTTACGACTTTAAAGAGCAAAAAAACACTCTTCTTGTCTGCTGGTGGCAGAGTAGTCCCGTTTCTTCCCATTCCCATGGGTCCTGCGGGAGTCCCGTCTTCATGCCACTCTCTAACGGGCAGCCAATTTACAACCTGCATTCTTGGGATTTTCACGTGGCTGTCCAGCCCTTTGTGCAGTGGCAGGCTGTAGCACTGCCTCCCTGTCACCATCATTAATCTAAAGTGCTGGATTTTAGCTCCAGTCATAGACTATCATAAGATTCAGAACTGCTGAAGCTACAGTTCTGTAGGAAAACTTGTATATATTATATATGCACAGGTATAATAGGTTTACAATAAACATATTTGCAGGCAAATAATACATGGGTAGTACACAATGCTTTATTATTTTTGTTTCCATGGAAACCCCAACACTGTTAAAGGCAGGACTATTCATCAGTTTTACCTGTTCTATGAGCTTCACGGTGCCCCATGGCCAGACATGTTCCCCTGAGTACAGACCATCCTTAGCAAACACAGTTGAGCTTCAGTAACAACCTTTAAACACATAATGTGTGATCACAGTGATAATAGCATTACAAACATAGTTTTCTGAGTTTTATTAAGGCGTTTCTTTTTTCAGTTGTTCAGCAAGAGGGAAGATCCTTTCTGGTTTTATCATCTTTTAAGAATTGATGTTTCTTCAGCTTATAAACACAGATTTGTTACCCAGTTTTTCATTTATACAAAAAATAGCTGTGAAGTCTTCCTTGCCTACCCTTGCTCCATGACAGTATGGATTGAACCTGACTTGAATATGCAAGACTTTTACTCCACAAAATAAGTATTCCTTTAAATGAAATTGGTTGGTTTATATGATTTATGCAGCAGGATACGGTTGCAACCAAGCAAACATGTTTTGAAAAAATTGGATGGGTTTAGTCAAAATTACTCCTGTTCTGCTTTAAGGATTTAATTTATTGCTTGATATGCTGGCTTGAATAATAATAATAATAATAATAATAATAATAATAATAATAATAATAATAATAATAATAATAATAATCTAGAAGGTAGAAGGATAACTGCAGTGGAATGAAAGGGGCATGATAAAATATAAAATGTTCATATTTCAGATAGGTGACAGCTACTGTACTACATTTTCACCTTTCTCCTGTCATTGACACAACAGGCCAGGATTTCCAAGCAACGGACTCATCTATCTATCGATCTATCTATCGATCTATCTATCTATCTATCTATCTATCTATCTATCTATCTATCTATCTATCTATCCATCCATCCATGTTTGTGTACGATTATGTTAAAGTGAACATCCGGTTGATCTATAGGGAAAATAAATGAGTATTCACTCCCCATATGAGTTAAAATAACAAACTGAATTAAAAGAAGGTAGTTTTTTTCAACCTCTTGCTTTCAAATCTGCATAGATGCTTTGACTGCCAAAGTTACAGAAAAAAAACAGGAATGCAGACAACAACTGTGCATCCCACCTGCTGTGACTCTTGAGTTCAATCACAACCACCAAATGTTTCAAATGTATTAAATAATAATAATAAAAAGAAAGGCTTGCATCCAAAGGTAGAGTGAGTTTGTGGATCTCAGTCATGCACAGCACAGGTTTCACCCCCCAGTGAAGAGACCAAAACTGGCAAATTAATTCATAGCTGTACTGATCTGAAGTTACGAGTACCAGGCATGGGTCTGCAAGGGTTCGGCACTAGTGATCAGGCAAACAAACAGGAAATCAGGCAGCCGTAATGCTACCAAGCACTTTTTATATATATATATATATATATATATATATATATATATATATATATATATATATATATATATACAGTACTGTGCAAAAGTTTTAGGCAGGTGTGAAAAATGCTGTAAAGTAAGAATGCTTTCAAAAATAGACATGTTAGTAGATTATATTTGTCAATTAACTAAATGCAAAGTGAGTGAACAGAAGAAAAATCTAAATCAAATCCATATTTGGTGTGACAACCCTTTGCCTTCAAAACACCGTCAAGCATCAATTCTTCTAGGTACACTTGCACACAGTTTTTGAAGGAACTCGGCAGGTAGGTTGGCCCAAACATCTTGGAGAACTAACCACAGTTCTTCTGTGGATTTAGGCAGCCTCAGTTGCTTCTCTCTCTTCATGTAATCCCAGACAGACTCGATGATGCTGAGATCAGGGCTCTGTGGGGGCCATACCATCACTTCCAGGACTCCTTGTTCTTCTTTACGCTGAAGATAGTTCTTAATGACTTTCGCTGTATGTTTGGGGTCGTTGTCATGCTGCAGAATAAATTTGGGGCCAATCAGATGCCTCCCTGATGGTATTGCATGATGGATAAGTATCTGCCTGTACTTCTCAGCATTGAGGAGGCCATTAATTCTGACCAAATCCCCAACTCCATTTGTAGAAATGCAGCCCCAAACTTGCAAGGAACCTCCACCATGCTTCACTGTTGCCTGCAGACACTCATTCGTGTACATTCTCCAGCCCTTCGGCGAACAAACTGCCTTCTGCTACAGCCAAATATTTCAGATTTTGACACATCAGTCCAGAGCACCTGCTGCCATTTTTCTGCACCCCAGTTCCTGTGTTTTCGTGCATAGTTGAGTCGCTTGGCCTTGTTTCCACGTCGGAGGTATGGCTTTTTGGCCACAAGTCTTCCATGAAGGCCGCTTCTGACCAGACTTCTCCAGACAGTAGATGGGTGTACTAGGGTCCCACTGTTTTCTGCCAGTTCTGAGCTGATGGCACTGCTGGACATCTTCTGATTGCGAAGGGAAGTAAGCATGATGTGTCTTTCATCTGCTGCAGTAAGTTTCCTTGGCCGACCACTCGTCTCGGTCCTCAACGTTGCCCGTTTCTTTGTGCTTCTTCAAAAGAGCTTGGACAGCACATCTGGAAACCCTGTCTGCCTTGAAATTTCTGCCTGGGAGAGACCTTGCTGATGCAGTATAACTACCTTGTGTCTTGTTGCTGTGCTCAGTCTTGCCATGGTGTATGACTTTTGACAGTTAACTGTCTTCAGCAACCTCACCTTGTTAGCTGAGTTTGGCTGTTCCTCACCCAGTTTTATTCCTCCTACACAGCTGTTTCTGTTTCAGTTAATGATTGTGTTTCAACCTACATATTGAATTGATGATCATTAGCACCTGTTTGGTATAATTGTTTAATCATACACCTGACTATATGCCTACAAAATCCCTGACTTTGTGCAAGTGTACCTAGAAGAATTGATGCTGTTTTGAAGGCAAAGGGTGGTCACACCAAATATGGATTTGATTTAGATTTTTCTTCTGTTCACTCACTTTGCATTTAGTTAATTGATAAATATAATCTATTAACATGTCTATTTTTGAAAGCATTCTTACTTTACAGCATTTTTTCACACCTGCCTAAAACTTTTGCACAGTACTGTATATATATATATATATATATATATATATATTGTAACAGAGGCTAGGATGGGTAACAGCAGGGAGGGGATTAATAGCCTCCCGGCAGTTAAAACATGTGCGTATGCACAAATTTGTAATTGTTTTATTGTTTGTTATCCTCTGCACCCGGGGGTGATTAAAAAATTAGAACCGAGTGCAAGGTATTTAAGACGTGCAGCCTGTCTGTACGGGGCTGCTGAGTAGAAGGAGGCAGATAGTGTTCTCTGTCTCCGGGCAGTCGTACTGAAATTAAGTGCTGTGTCGAACCGGTGTGGGTTTTTGTGTGTTTGTTTGGCAGGTAAACGGCTTAGCCGTCCTGCGAGTTAGTCAGGGACTTGCATGTGTAGTCAACGCTCCAAAAACAGAGTTAGGTGTTTGTTTCTGTTTTGTTTGTTTTGTTTTTGTTAATTAAAAAAATAGTGCAATCGCGCAGAAAAAAATCAATTTGTGTGTGTTGGGTCGTATTTTTAAAGGGGCAATCTTTTACATATGGTCGCACCGGTTGTGGGCGCCCCTATGACCCTAGAAATGGAGAGCATAGAAGAGTTGATTAAGAGGATCAACTGCAATACTGCTGCTCAAAAAGAGCAGACTACGAGATTGGAGAGAGAGCTGAGAGAGTCGGGTGGGCCCGCTGGAAAGAAGGGCGGGAGCCAACAGAATTGGAGCTGCTGCAGAAGAGGCGGCTGTCGGCAGCCCGGTGAGAAGAAGCCCTGGAGTCGCCTGCAATAGAGTTGGAGCTGACGCAAAGGAGAACAGGAGGAAGAGACCGCCCCGGAGCCAGAGGAGGTGAGGACCGCACCTCCACCACAGCTCCAGCCCACAACCCCGGAAGAGGATCCGGCGCTGGTCAGTGCGGTCCCTTGCCCCTTGCTCCTGGACACCCTGCCGGTCTTCCTAGACCTCCCTGCACTGGACCTGGAGCCCAGGAGTCTGCAACACTGGCCACAGCTCTGCCCCTGGTTCCCTGCTCTGCTCTCCCCAAGCACCCAGATGTAGCTGGGCTGCTGCCAGATGTCGCTGTTGCTCCCCCTGTTAGCTGCTTCGCTCCCCTTGGGTGATCGGTCATCACTACGCTGGTCCCCAGGGGAAGACCTCTGTCTGCTGCTGCATCCTCCAGTGCCCTGGCCTACGCTTCGGTCGCCCCTGTCAGCCCGGTGGGGTCCCGTGTCGCCGGTTCACAGTCCCTTCCTGGAAGCGCCGGAGAGACCGACCCACCCTCACGCCCGCCAGTGGAAGAGGACGAAAATTGACATTTGTGGACTCGAGGGTGGGTGGTTGTGTTTTAGGGGAGGGGGTGGGCTTGGAATGGTCGTCAGTGTTGTACACTTGGGGGGGAGGATGTGTAACAGCAGCGAGGATGGGAAACAGCAGGGAGGGGGTTAATAGCCTCCCGACAGTTAAAACACGTGCGTATGCACAAATTTGTAATTGTTTTATTGTTTGTTATCCCCTGCACCCGGGGGTGATTAAAAAATTAGAACCGAGTGCAGGGTATATAAGACGTGCAGCCTGTCTGTACGGGGCTGCTGAGTAGAAGGAGGCAGATGGTGTGCTCTGTCTCCGGGCAATCGTACCGAAATTAAGTGCTGTGTCGAACCGGTGTGGGTTTTTGTGTGTTTGTTTGGCAGGTAAACGGCTTAGCCATCCTGCGAGTTAGTCAGGGACTTGCATGTGTAGTCAACGCTCCAAAAACAGAGTTAGGTGTTTGTTTCTGTTTTGTGTGTTTTGTTTTTGTTAATTAAAAAAAATAGCGCAATCGCGCAGAAAAAAAATCCATTTGTGTGTGTTGGGTCGTATTTTTAAAGGGGCAACGAACGTGAGTGGTTACAATCTTTTACTATATATATATAAATATATATATATATAAATATATATATATCAATACACAGTCCCGCTTTTACCAACTCACTGCTGGTGGTCTTGTTTGCAGTGGTAAATCATGAACTAAGCGGAGGTCAGGTACAATTAGAAATGAAAAGAAGTGCTCAGGGTGTTATTTCAGCAGCTCCTGTGCTCCTCTTGCTAACTTTGGAAATACTGTTGTTTTTCAGATGGATTTCACCTTGTGTTCACCTCGATGTGTATATATGTGTTAAATATTTCTAGGTTTCTCTGCTGAGCAAAATAATCTGTTATACAATGACATTAGAAATGCGTGTAGCAAAGGAGAAGCCATACTAATGGGGGATTTCAACTTCAACTTCAATAAATGAACATTGCTAAGGGGGCTAAAACCAATTCCAAAATAGTTTTTTTCCAATATTATAACAGCAGAACAGAGGCAGAAGTGTTAAGGGGACTAGGCGCTCTTAAAATAAACAAATCCTCTGTGCCGAATGAGATCCTCCCAATAGTACTCAAAGAAATGAAAGAAGTTATTTACAAACCGCTAACCAAGATCATGCAACAGTCTCTTGACACAAGGATTGTACTGAGACTGGAAAATTGCAAACGTAATACCGATCCACAAAAAGGGAGACAAAACCGAACCAGGTAACTACAGACCAATAAGCCTGACATCTATTATATGGAGACTTATGGAAACTATAATAAGATCCAAAATGGAAAATTACCTATATGGTAACAATCTCCTGGGAGACGGTCAGCATGGTTTTAGGAAAGGGAGAGTGTGTCTAACTAACCTGCTTGATTTTTTTGAGGATGCAACATTGACAATGGAAAATTGCAAAGCATACAACATGGTTTATTTAGATTTCCAGAAAGCTTTTGACAAAGTCCTGCATAAAAGATTAATTCTCAAACTGAACGCAGTAGGGATTCAACGAAATGCATGCACATGGATTAGGGAGCGGTTAGCATGTAAAAAACAGAAAGTACTGATTAGAGGAGAAACCTCAAAATGGAGCAAGGTAACCAGTGTAGTACCACAGGGATCAGTATTAGGTCCTCTGCTCTTCCTAATATATATCAATGACTTAGATTCTGGTATAGTAAGCAAACTTGTTAAATTTTCAGACGACACAAAAATAGGAGTGGCGGCAAACACTGTTGCAGCAGCAAAGGTCATTCAAAATGATCTAGACAGCATTCAGAACTGGGCAGACACATGGCAAATGACATTTGAGAAAAGTACTGCACGCAGGCAATACACATGTGTATTATAAATATCATATGGGAGATAATGAAATTGAAGAAGGAATCTATGAAAAAGACCTAGGAGTTTATGTTGACTCGGAAATGTCTTCATCTAGACAATGTGGGGAAGCTAAAAAAAAGGCCAAAAGATGCTCGGATATATTGTGAAAAGTGTTGAATTTAAATCAAGGGAAGTAATGTTAAAACTTTACAATCCATTAGTAAGACCTCATCTAGAATATTGAATAGAATGTATGTGCCGTGGGACACATAACAACACACATCTGACTAAAATACAAAATAAAATAACTCCCTCTCTATAATGCACATATAGTGAAGCAAAAAATGTAACTTTCTGTGAATTAACCATGCATAAAGCACCTTGTAATCAACACTATATTTAAAAAAACAAACAAAAAAAAAAAACATTCCCACTCGTGGATCATTTTATTTCACAGTTTTTAAACTATAAATAGCCTGACTAAATGGCGGTCGGGAGTTCAGTTCGAAGCGACAGACGAACAAACCAAGTGCGAGAAGGAGAGAAGGTTGGAAGAGGGGAAGAGGGAATGGGCTCGCCCCAGGTTCGGCTGCCGGAGCGGGGCTGAAGCAAAGCTGAAGAGAAAGCTGCAGCTCCTCTCGCAACAAAAAAGTAAATAGATTAGGAAAGATAAGCATGTAACAGGCCTAATATTTATTTAGTTATAAAACGAATGCTGAGTAAGATGTCTGTGTTATAAAATGCCAGCGCAGCTTTTCTTCAGTTCAGATACTGTATCAAAAGGGAGAGACAGAAACTGAAGTTAGACTGAGAAGTTGTTTATAGTTTGAACAACACCGGTACTGTATTTACTGTTGAAATATTGCATGAATCACTAGTATAGGGAACTGGGGGACATGCTGTAGGAGCGTTATATCCGAAGTGCGTTATAATCGAGAGCCTTATAGGAGGGAGCACTGTGTGTGTGTATGTATGTATATATATGTGTGTGTGTGTGTATGTGTGTGTACTTTTGAACAAATACTAATTATTATGGTATTAGTAATAGTATGATGGAAAAATACTGTTCTCTGTCTGGGAGAACTGTGAAATATCAATAATTTTGCTTTGAGATATTCAGAACCCTTTGCTTCCATTTTGTCTGATGGACAGACAAATCTGGGCCTTCGTCTTGAATCAGGACCCCGCAGGGAGCAAGTGAATCGAGTTCTTGCTCTGAAAATGCCAAACTGACACTGAAATAGATGTAGGCATCTTGTATCACAAAAACCCATATGTGACAAGTTGACCGATGGTAGTGATGGGTGCATCGTTTCCATGGGGAATTATAGGGGAATAAACGAGTAAGATTTGATTTGTTCTGTTCTGTTCTTAATTGTGCTCAGCTTGTGCTGATGAAACACATTACATTGTAACAATTGAGGGCATGTTTGCATTAATAAGAAATTGGACCTAAGTGTGTAATTATGGTAACAGGTATTAAAACATGAAAGGCTAACTAGTTTGATTTGAATAACTTGTAGACCACAGTTTAGAAAACATAATCAAATTATTTTCGAATGGGTTCATATTTAGGAATTACCTAATAAACACATTCCCCCAAATACGCTGAAAGTAGGCAATAGCTAAATCACGTGTGTAGGATGCGTTCCTTCAACACCTTGCCAGCAAATTGTGACAGCAAAGCTGTTAGCGACTTGAGATGTGAGCACATCTTATCAAAGAACAAACGCTGGCGCAAGGTATTGAACACACTATAAAATACATCAAATACATGTCCATTTACATGGCAAAACCAGGCTTTAACAGGAAGAATCTAGTGCGCAGCCGTCTCTTAAGGAATAACTCAGCTGGCGTTTTCCGAGTAGTGATGTGAGGAGCATTCCGATAACTAAACAGAAAATTAGCTATGTAATGTTGTAACGTTTTATGAGCAAACTTTTTATTTATATCTGGTGCCCTTTTTAAAATTCTGCGCAAACCTCTCCGCTGCCCCATTTGAAGCAGGGTGATAAGCAGCTGATCTGGTATGTTTCACTGCATTTAGTTTTAGGAACTGCTGAATCTCATTAGAAATTAACCGTGGCCCATTGTCAGAAACAATCTCACCCGGCAAACCATATTCAGCAAACATATTTCTGAGCACTTCAGTGGTCTTTGCAGTAGTCGTATTAGGCATGTATACTACGTAAGGCCATCTGGAGTAGACATCTATCAGGACATTTGCTTATCTTTCTCAGCAAAGTCTAGATGTAGTCTTTGCCATGTTTTTTTTTAAGTCCGTGAGACTTAGAGACTCTTCTAGAAACTGCCCAAACTTGCAACTAGTATACAGCTTTTTAATTCTAGCAATATATTCGTAATGGTCTCACCTTCTTTCAGCGTGAAATTTGCAAATTTCACTGTACGATTTTTGGCTCGGTTTGCACGGCAAAAGTAAGTCCATAAGAACCACAAATTGGACTTTTCTTGTCACCTTGGTCATTTCGCTGGCCTTGAAAAATTGCTGCAACCTGTCCTGGTGTAGTTGAGCTGGAACGCGCCAGAACGCCGTTCCAGTACTTTGTACTAAATTGGCAGATAGTCTTTAAAAATAAATTCAAAAACAAAAACAATTCTAATTGTACTGATACTGTTGTTAAATTGGTGACGAATAAAAAATAACAGAGCGTTTCTGTGATTTGTAGTTTTACTGAATGCAGAGCTCCAGAAAAAAGACAGGGGGGTATATACTATACTATTCAGGACACTGTGGTTATTGAGGTTCTGCACTGGTGATGACCTCATAATCGAAAGGAATAGAAAAAAAAACATGCATAATAAAAATGCTTTCGAAACTAGTCAAACATGGCTGGAAAAACGCCAATCTGGCATTACTGTGTTCCAAAGGAAATGGGTCTATAAGATGGGAATGTTGCCTTCAAGTGACATCCAAAAATGGAAACATCTACTATGGAATTCTATGTAACCCTTTTTGAGTCACCTCTAAACAACTTCAGACTTCAGTATGTTAAATGATATTGTTTAAATATTTAATGCTCACATAAAAAAAATGGATGCAGAGTAGAAAAATCTACCTTCAAATGAGCAAAATTACATATATAGGATTTGCTACACACAGGAAAAATAAGAACATGGCAACAGACAAGTTCCTCACTGTAATCTGTGTTTTTCTTTCGGAACAAACTGGAGTAAGGCGCTTTGAGAATCACATATTGAACACCAAAGATTATAATTTTTCTTTACCATATGAAGTATCATATATGAATCTTCTGATGGCGTGTAGTGAAAGGTTTGATTTTAAACAGGGCTGTCTTTGACTGTATCTGAGCAAGGGTTATAACAATGGGGACAGAGGGGAGAACAGGGTTTCCTTTTTCATTGTCAAGAGGATTTGTAGCCACAGGACATCATTTTTGAGGTTATGAAATAACGTGAAAAAAAAGAATGTAGTCCTGATTTAAAATCCATTATTCATTCTCAGGGTGCACGACTGCCCTATGGCTTGTGCAAATAAAATCTGGGCCAATGGAACAAATTCTCATGGAGAACCGTCGTCTAATGAAGTTCAAATCTTAAGGGAGGCAGAAATGCTCTTCCTCACAGTGCTCTGTGACATTTAGAAGACTCTTAACTGTCTTGCAGACCTAAGCAATACTATCTAGTGGGACTGCTGTGTGTCAGTAGCCTGCAGCTATCCAATAACTGAATCTGGGTTTGGAAGACTTTATTTTGTTTCATTTTATTTTATTGTAATTTATTGTTATCCTTGACTAAGCCAGTGGTCCTCATTTTTTTTAGTCACTGTGGTTCAAAGAATGACTAAGAGTTTGTACTGACTTTCCTGTAAAACATCTAAATGTTAAAATCAGTACAAAAAAAGGAAAAAAGTAATCTATTCAAAGTCATAAGTCCATGCACATATGCACATATGATCAAGTGTTGATCATATAAAAAATATGATTCCTTTTGTGAACAGTGAAGCTTTTTCAACCATTATAAAAAAAATACTGCCATTTCCAGTGGTAATTTCTTTTAAAATGCAGTACATTGTCATTTACTGTAGTTCTTTGTACCACAGGGTGGTTATTCCACATCATTTACTACATGTACTATTTTTAGTGCAGTATTCTACAGTAAATACTATAATTTACATTCATAATTTGCTGTAAATGCATAAAACTGAATTAAAATACAGTGACTGTAATATGGACCATAACCATATGTTAAATTAGAAATACTAAAAGATACTTAATTACTTCCATAACAGAGGTTTCCTTATGTGTTCTTCAAAATCTAAGACTGAAGTATGTCATAGTAGTATAAATAAAGCAAAAACACAATAACCATCCGGTTTAAAGTACAATATGTCATAGTAAATATTGAGCTCAACAGCATGACACCTATCACATGAAGATACAGGTTTCAAGTGTCGATTTTGCCAGGTACTGTACAGTAGATACTAATTTAATTTATGTTTTTCATATTGGAAGAAACCATTGCTTAAAAAATGGCTGTAGAAGCAGGTTGCTAATAGTTAAAATATCATTCTGCTGGTCTGCAACAGTAGTTCTCCTGATTAAGGTGAATCAGAGCAGTTTTCTCAAACATCTGAAAGTCAATATTAAATGAGCTGTCTAGAGCTAATTGAGAACTGTGGTATACTGAATGCCAAAAAGTAATATTTTGTATAGCAACAAGCAGAGTTGTAACCAAGTCATTATTGTCAAGTGTCAAGTTTCAAGTCACAACAGTCAAGTGTCAAGTCTGGTAATAGCCACCCTGATTAAACTTATGATGATGATGATGATGATGATGATTATTATTATTATTATTATTATTATTATTATTATTATTATTAATTCATTTCACGACACCTTATCCAAAGCGATTTACAGGATTATTCAATAATTGTCTGGCGCGTCTGTACTCTACGAGCAGCCTCGAAAAAATATCAATTGCCTTATTCAGAACTTTAATATCTTACCATCTCTGAAACAAATATAGAAACAAGTCTGAAATTGAAGATAAATAATGAAATAAAAAATAATAGCAGAAATGCTTACTTTTACAAACAACAGTTTCAAATTTGGCTTGTTTTGAAAGCATCTAGCGAGTAAATATTGTCTTTGGCAGTTTGGCTATTTTTTGGCTATTTTTACAGTGCATGTTTTTTTTTTTTCTATTCCTTTTGATTATGAGGTTGTCATCAGTGCAGGACTTCAATCACTACAATCCATACTATAACACGCCCTCCCGCTGGGGCGTGACTGTTCTGGAGAGCAACATACAATAAAATGACAAATCACACAAATGCCCACACTTGCATTCAGCAAATCCGACTGAAGAAAATGGTAAACCCGCCTGCTTCTTTCCACAGGACTGGTTAATATGGGGATTCTTACAGGTGAATGACACTCGTATGCATTTGACCGGGGTTCTTGTTTAATTGTAAAACATGGAGAAATAAAAAAGGTTTTTTTTGTTGTTTTTTTTGTAACAAATTAAGAACTGTATCAGTACAAATATAATTAGAATTTATTATTTTATTTATTGTTTAATAGACTATCACATGAGTTCAGGACAATTTCATTTTATACTACCTTCTGAATAAAAATGTTTTAAAAATTGTGGATCTACCGCATATCATCACATAAGAAACAGAAGTGCTTGTACTGTAAATTGTGAGAAAAAAAACAAGCAAACCCATATATAAATAAATTAATCATTTATAACATTACTTACCTGCGTTATTTTTTATTTTAAATTATTTAAATAAATATGTAGCACTTATGTCTATGTATGCTTTTGTAATACATACTTAAGTCTTAAATGTAAGTACAGGTTTTTGGCTGTTTTTGGCTGGTTTAAAAAAACATAATTTGGCTACTTTTTGGCTGGTTACTTCTAAAATTTGGCGGGGCGTTGCAAACAAAATCTGGCAACGCTGTTGGAACACCATGTGGGGCAGTACAAACTAGGGCTAGTTTCAGAGGCTGCCAATGTCTTTGATTTCAAGACTTTACAGACGGGTCTGTAACGTGACTACTTCTTCCATTACTTATCAATACCATGTTCAAGAGATGCTCCTTTAAGTTCTTAGAAGTTCTTAGATAGTCACTTGACAATACATGCCAATGTGTTTTAACAACCTCTTTAACCTGTTCAGATATAGGTGAGCATGTAGAGACAAAAACCGAGGCATCTGATTTTGATTTATAGGCACAAGGCTGCAACAGCATCTCCCTGTCCTTATCCTTTGCCTTTTTTATGCCTGGCTAATCCAATGGTGTTTATAACCTTTCGCTTTAAATCTTTCGCCAACAATTTCTGCATGTTTATCAAAATCCTGCTCAGTATTACAAATACGTCTCACTGTCAATAACTGACTATAAGGTAAACTCCTTTCTAGTACTAGCACAATGAAAGAATGAAGCAGTAAAATATAAACAAACTGTAGCCCTTTGTCCACATTATTAAAACAACATATACTACTGGGCCTCTGCCAAACTCAGTTGTTCAAAATGTTGGAATGCCTTTATTGTTATGTTTCTGAACAGATCTAGATGCCATTAAGTGCTACTAAACTGAAGGACACCAGAAAAAAAAATGTGTACATGCTGTGATTAAATGATTAAGTTATGTTTGTGTAGCAAAGTTAAACAACTGGCTTTTATTAAGGCTTTATTATTGCTGCTGAGGTGACATTCAGTTTGAATCCAAATTGGCAATGATAACCCAGTCCACTGACGGTGATAACCCCACTATGTAAAGTTTGCATTTGAACTCCAGCTGCTACTTCTTTTCATTCAATATTTGTTTTAAACAGCCTTTACACAATAGTTTACACAAATGTTACACAAATGTGTCCAAAGCCAGACAGTGCTTTTGAATCCTTATGCATAAATGATATAGAAAACCACACGGTTTGGCTGTATTTTCACAACTAAGGATCTCCTCAAGTAAAACGCGTCATTAATTCTTAAACTGCAGTTTAGGTTGCATGACAATCTTTGCATGCTAGGCCAAAACTAGATTTGACACAAAATTTATCTAAGAGCTGCACCTCTCATTTGCATAGAATCATGAGCAATAGCATAATAAAGGGGCTGAAATCAGAACAACATGTAAACTCATTGTGTCATACTAAAAAGCTGTGACAGTCAAAATGTATTATTAAAAAAGGTTGCAATTGCATACCTAAAACCACTCTTCCATGTAAACATTGCCAGAGGATTATTTCAGCCATTCACCAGTTGTCTGTTTGTATCTTATCCAATCTGTGAGGAGTTCAGATATTATTCAAGGTTAGTTTAGATATTTCACTCTCACCTTTTCTAAAAAAATCTAAAAATACACACACACAAAAAAGAACCTTCAAGCATTTGTGTACAGTATGCATACAGTTCCAAAGCATTGTAAGCGTTTGACACTAATGTGAAATACTGTCTACCTCATATTTGTCATTTGACAAAAGCAACAGGTGGAGAGATAGTGTAATGACACTTGTCATCTTTTTCTGCACTTGATGATCATGTGTGAGGTACTGCACAGCCTTTCCCACACTGCAGGAGCCACAGTGCCCAAGGCAAGGTCTGTTTCAATGGGATGATATAAATAGTAAATTACTGATGGCTCTGGGAGAAAGTGAGCGCTTAGTGGGAAAGAGTGTGTTTCAGGTAGGAGGCTTTCAATAAGAGGTGCCTGGCTCTGTATTTTGCCATGTGTTCAATCAGGTTAACCAGTGGGAAAAAATGGGCTTCAAGCTGTTAGAATTTAGAAGCAGAAACCAATTCAATGCTGGTGAAGCTGTGGGGTTTAGAAGCTGTTGTCTCCTGCCTGCTCTCAGGGATTTTCAGGCTTGTTACTCTATGCGGAACATGGGAAGGTAATATATAGTGGAAGCTGAATCACTATGATTAAGGCTACAGTAATTTGTATCCCAGACAATATTGAACTACCCCTTAATTGTAAAGTATGTCCTGGGAATAAAACCCCTATTCTAAAAGGTGCCTGTTCTACTCAATTACTATTTGGACTTTGGAGTTTAAGCACACTCTCTTATTTCTAATTTTTGCCCCCTCAACTATTTTATATAAATAATGGTTGTGGGTCATGACATTATTGCCATATGCACATTATTATTAATTTTACCTCACATTTACTTTTTGGGCATTTTGAAGAACTTTCAGAAGTGAATCACAGTGACTGATACTTCTGTTTATATCATCTTTTAAAACCAAAGAAAATAAAATTCAGTGGAAATTACAATGGAGAAGTGCCCTTGATAAAGTTTAAAAACATACAGGGTTTTTAGAAGAATTCCTTTAACGTTTCATGTCAGTGCTTTCCTCCTAATTATACACTGCTGAAATATATATGCTGAAACACAGTAGGTCAAGTGCTTGCTAAAGAACAAAGCAAAAAGAAAGACCAAATAATTAAGCTACAGTAACGATATATTAAAAGGGTATTTTGTGATAACAGTCAAGGATGAGTCAGTTGTCATGAAAGAACTGGCAAGCAGCCATTAAAAAGGCTTAGAAATTACTTGAATTAATTATTTGTGGATATTACAGTAAGACCAAAAACCACTGGCTTTCCTCCAGGCTTCTTCCAAACACTTCAAATGTAAATGCACCTGGTGTAAAGGCCTTTGGAGACCATTTTTATGCCAGCTTCAAACATGCTATCAAGATTCATTTCACTGTGTTCTAAAACAGATGCCACTGCTTCCTTTATTATGGTAAAAATGGGCGTTGCACCTTAAAAGGTCTAGCTATATAGCAGATGTTCATTGCATGAAAGGAGCTGTTATCTACTTCATGCTAATATTGGACTCGGCTTTCACCAAGATAAAATGAGATAGTAGTGGTGGGGACCAAATAAATGTAGTTTCCCTGTCAGGTAACGTGGATTTCGGATTGGCCCGGTGTTGATGACTGAAGTGTAATGCTGACTACAGGGATCAACAAAAGTGAAGCCTCCCTAGTGTCTCAGCATAGCAACCATCTGGAATGGGGTTGGGTGGGGCACTTTGCAGGGGTTTTCAGATGGGCACCTCCCGTCTTCGGTGTTTTGTCGACTATCTCACTACACCTCAGGAAAGCTTGACAGTGATGTTGGTGTCCCAGCAACACCCCCTCTCAATCCCCCACCCAAACCAGCCCAGATTACGTACCTTAGCCATCCATTCCTTTTTATTGGTTTACTTCCTTCATCACTTGCCTTCTCCCTCTATTCCTTTTCATTGATGTTGACTTCATCCGACACCTCTCTTTTGAAGTCCCCAATCTGTCTTTCATCCTCAACCAGAGCCAGTTGCTACTTTTCTCTGCCTCCTCGGATAGAGCCTTCACTATGTGCCGCAATTCCTGTCCACTGAATCCAATATCTCTGAGAAGCCGGGTCATGGAGTGCGTGACAAATCCCTGACAAACACCTCTACTGGATAAACCTGGACTCTCCGCCCCCACTGTTCCACCTCAGTGGCTAACTCAGCATACCGGTTTCTTCCTATCGTACGCCTCATCCACGGAATCCTCCCATGGCACTGTTAGCTCCACTAGGAGAACAAGTCGGGCTGAGACTGCCCACAGGACAACATCAGGTCGAAGGATAGTTGTAGCAATCTCGGGTGGGAAAAAAAGGTGCTGGCCAACATCTGCCTGCATTCTCCAATCTCTAGCAGCCTCCAGTTGTCCCAGGTGAATCTTAGTTCTCATAACCTTTTCTTGTGGTTGCTCTTTTGGATGGAGGAATGTTGTTCTCTGTATTGCTGATATTGGTAGAGAGCTGTTGATCTTTTTCACAGGGTAGCCGGTGATGAACACAAAGGACACGCAAGGTTCTCTCCTACCCACACATTCAGGCTCTGCGGTGATGAAAGGACAAATGGGCAACAAAAGCCCCACCCCACTCCCTCCCACCTACACCCTTGTAGTGTTTAACCTGTTAAGGACCAAGCGTTTTTCAGTGGTATGCTCCCCCAGGACCAGGGTTTTTTATTGGCTGTATTTCACCCTCTTCCTATAAAAAATCACAAAAAAAAAATGTCTTTTACAGTAGCATCTTGAAATTGGTGTCCTTTTCAGAACATTCTGCGGGACATTATAAAGTACTTAAGAAACCATAAAAATATTTTGCTTTTTTTTCAACACAATATTTTTTTTGTTTTAAACATGAAGTATTTTTTGTACGGTCCTCAACGTTGCCCGTTTCTTTGTGCTTCTTCAAAAGAGCTTGGACAGCACATCTGGAAACCCCTGTCTGCCTTGAAATTTCTGCCTGGGAGAGACCTTGCTGATGCAGTATAACTACCTTGTGTCTTGTTGCTGTGCTCAGTCTTGCCATGGTGTATGCCTTTTGACAGTAAACTGTCTTCAGCAACCTCACCTTGTTAGCTGAGTTTGGCTGTTCCTCACCCAGTTTTATTCCTCCTACACAGCTGTTTCTGTTTCAGTTAATGATTGTGTTTCAACCTACATATTGAATTGATGATCATTAGCACCTGTTTGGTATAATTGTTTAATCATACACCTGACTATATGGCTACAAAATCCCTGACTTTGTTCAAGTGTACCTAGAAGAATTGATGCTGTTTTGAAGGCAAAGGGTTGTCACACCAAATATGGATTTGATTTAGATTTTTCTTCTGTTCACTCACTTTGCATTTAGTTAATTGATAAATATAATCTATTAACATGTCTATTTTTGAAAGCATTCTTACTTTACAGCATTTTTTCACACCTGCCTAAAACTTTTGCACAGTACTGTATATCACGTCTGCCCGTCACATATCTGCCCTAACCTTTTGTCTTCCATGATCAACCTCTTCAGCAACATTAGTTTATTATTGAACAGAGAAGATTAGTTCAGATATTGTAGATATTGTATGTGCGCTGTACACTGTTGATTTGTAAATAAATCCTGTTCGCCTGCAGGGTGTATCAACTTCAACCTCTGTCTCGATCTCCTGCCTGTCACTCAGCAGCGAATGCACGCACCCACATGGCAGACGGCTACTCTGTCACAAGCATTAATACCCTGTATCTTTCGGAACAAGACATTTAGGGAAACTCCCTAATAAACGCTGAATCTCAAAACAATAAGTGTGTAAATATAGTAATTGTTACAGCTGTGTATAATGGTATTTAAAACAGGATTCATTCATCCAACTATTTACATATCCGCCCTTACTCTGGTCCCACCGCAGTCGGACATGCAACGGATTACTGTGTGTATATATATATATAGTGACAAATAGACAGTTATCAATGAAATCTGCACTATTTGTCACAAAATGTTAAAGGTCTGTGCATTTTAAAAATGACAGAGCACTCAAAATGTCTGCCAAAGAACTACAAATCCCCAATTCCTGCAAGCAAGAGGCTATGCAACAGTGGTGGAATAAAAAGAGACTGGGTGTGTTCACAACACGCAGACTGTCCAGGTTCGCCGTCTGCGTGACCTCATCCGGAAAAGACGAGAGCAGGTCACGCATCCACGGGCTTCGGCAGCTACACAGCCGCGCAGCTTCTCAAGAGGTACTGCGCTAGAGCAGCCGCGGCTGCAAAACATAGAGGAGCGTTAGCGGACAAAGAGGTGTGTAGTCAACCAGATACGATCCTCACTCCACATGCTACTGCCACCTAGGCAGGGGGTGTGAATCGCCTTCAAGTCATTTCCTTTTTCCTATGAATTACATACTAGATACGGCAAAGTAATACAGATACATACATGTTTCAACTCTGAAACAGTTCAACAATAAAATACTATGCGTGGATGTTTTAGTGATGTACTTATACATTATAACTTCATTATATATACGTTGTATATGCATTTACCTGTTCTACTGTATGCAGTCTTACAATGTAACCTAACTTATTGTATAGTTATGCTTTGTAACTTTGTTGACTTTCTTGTATATGCACTCATTATATCTCTTATATACCATTGTATGTTGCCCTGGATAAGGGTGTCTGCCAAGCAAAATAAATAATAACCAAATAAAAAATGTTCACATATGTTTAACTTTGTCAAAGCAGACATTGTAATGTCAGTTGGAAATGTAGGAAACATATATGTAAAATCAATTGTAAAATATACACATTAAAACATTTTGAATTAATTTCACCAATCAGTGAGTGTTCAAGTGTCCCAATAAACAACGAGCAGAAAAACACTTGTAGTAATAAAAGAGAACGATTAAAGGGTTGTGAAGCTACCTGATATAATTGGAGCTGATTAAATGAATACAACTGTGTGTCATTTTGAAATGTCTATATAAGACAATTGTTGTCTGCACCACTACAAACTCAACTATGGAGAAGTGTGAAATTCAGCTGACTGATGGCACCACAACCATACATATCATTGTATCATCTGCAGTAAAGGAAAGGATCCCATCTGGAGAGAAATATGAATAATATTGGATAACTTCAATATGCTTACCATTCCTGCATTTTTTAAAATGCAGCTTATCTGTTTGTTTGTTTTTTACAGTGGGCTGTGCATAGTTGGAAATGTAGTATAAATTATTCTAAAAGTAAATAAGAGTAGTCCTCTCAGCTACATTTAAATAGTTTCTTAGCAAGCGTAATGTATAATTTGAATATCCTCAGACAGTGTTTGCAAATACTCATCGTATGTTGTTGTCTGTGACTGGTTCAGTTACTGTCACTCTACCTTCACTGTCCTAGACTTTGGCTATGGCAGCTGGTTATTTTCTGAGGCACTAAAGGCCAATACAACAGTGCAAACAAAAGGTTTTATATCAATGCTTTATATCAATGCTTTTGAGATGGTTAATTATTTCATATTATAACATTCTTTTATATCCTGAATCTCAGAAAATGTATGGAAAGAGGTATTGCCCAAACAGTGCACAGTACTTCTCAACTGACTTCATTGCATTTTCATGTTTTACTTTCCCATCATACACCAGGCCTTACATCAACTTTGAATAGTTTATTGTGGGAAATCTGGAGCTGAACCTTTGAGGAGAATGCAATGGGACATTCACGAGAATGAAGATGGTCAGGTCACTTTGTGGTTTAATTAGACTTCTAAAAGGAAAACCTTGAAATAGTCCCATAGATATTACATTGTAACAGAGCAAAGCCAAAATCCAATTTGCCTTAACCTTGCTTATTATTACCCACAGCGATATATGCAGAAAGAGTTAGTGAGTCGAAATAATGAAATGCTAAGCTCTTTTTTATTATTTTTATTGTTTTTCTTTCTTGTTTGATGTGGTGGAAATGTGCTTCACAGATGACTTTATGACTCATACTTTATATTAGAATCCCAGATCTGCCTGTTATAATACCACTCATTACTTCATGCAACAGCACAACACATACGTTCGGATTATTTCTTTATAGCAATGACCATTGCTAATATACTTCGGGCAATGCTTTAAATTATGAAGCAAGTGGAGCACGAAGGGAGCTTCGATTGCATCCTCTGCTTCTGCAATTAGAATTTCTCTCAACTCTGTCTCCATATTTGATTAGTCTGCTCTGCAGTTCCTCTACCAAAGCTGTCCACGCTCTGCAGACTTAAGTCTGCAATCTAGCCAGCGAAAAAGTCTCGTGAACATTTCCTGTTTCTAGGAGTATGGGGTGTGTGTAGTTGAGTGTAATGGAAGTGTAATGTGACGTGAGAGAGAGACTAAGAGAGCTGCAACGTCTGCAACTAGAGAAAAGAGTTGAGAAACAAAGAGCTTAGCACTGTACGTGTTAGTCTGAGGCTGATGAAGAGAAGAGAGTTGCTATGTCTGCAACTCGAGAGAAGAATTGGAAAACAAAGTACTCGACACTATGCGTGTTAGTCTGAGTTGGATTAAGAGAAGAGAATCCGAATGAAAAATTAAATAAATAAATAAATAACCTGAACTTCAAGCAGCAGTCTGGCAAGTACTCTTTTAAAACACATCCATTAAAGGCAGCTCACCGCGCACCAGCGACCCCAGTAGTCTGGCCGGGCGCCTGCAGGCTTGCCTGTAAGCTGCCCGGAGCTGCATTGTCCTCCAACGCTGTAGCTCAGAGGTGGCTGCATGGTGAGTCTGCAGTGTGAAAAAGAAGCGGTTGGCTGACGGCACACCCTTCGGAGGACAGCGTGTGTTTGTCTACAATACTGGAAGTAACGCTGTTCAAAGACTAGTAAACTGGTACATGGACATGTACCTCTACAATTACAGACGGCTAGCCACCAGGGGGCAACCCTGCACTCACCTCCTGCAATAAGCACCGACCAACTAGAGGGGCACCACCGCACACAAGCCACAGTTCTCCAGCTGACCTCACGGGGCTGCCGACTTACCAACACCACCAGTGCCCTCTAGTGGAGAAAACACAGAAACCTGGAAAAAGGAAAAGGATTAAAAGAAAGTTACTTAACAACCAGTGGTCTTCTTTTCACTGCAGGCCCGCCATGCAGCTACCTCAGAGCTACAGCGTCGGAGGACCATGCAGCTCTAGGCTGCTTGCAGGCAGGCCCACAGGCACCTGGCCAGTCTACAGGGGTCGCTGGTGCGCGGTGAGCCAAGGACACCCTGGCCGACCTAAGCCCTCCCCACCCTGGGTGGTGCTTGGCCAATTATGCACTGCCCCCTGGGAACTCCCGTCCACGGCCGGCAGTGGAATAGCCTGGACCCAAACCGGCGACCTCCAGGCTATAGGGCGCATCCTGCACTCCACGCAGAGTGCCTTTACTGGATGCGCCACTCGGGATCCCCCATCTCAGTGACGTCACTCGAAAAAAAATAACAATCAGGCAGAGAAATGTATTCCTTCCCTTATCTAATGATATTTGTTTATAGCCTTGTGGCGATGTGGCCGCGCCCTTGTGCGTAGTTTGTGTTATATGTTGCATGTTGCATGTGTTAATGTTGGTGTATAGCGATTGGTACACGGGATATAAGCGGGTCTGTGTTTCACGTGTGTTTAAAAATGTATAATTGTAGTTAGGCACGAGGTTGCACATAATTAATTCACGTGCTGGGATTCAAGTGAATAATTAATTAGTAATTGAATCCCAGCACAACAGTATATATAGATGCACGTTTCACTCACTCGGGTTGGGTGTTCGTGAGTGGAGAACGGGTGTGGAGAAGAAGGATAAAGATAAGAAGAAGATTAGTTTGTGCTCACCGTGTTTGTTCGTCCCTGTGTGTCAGTGTCTGTATAGTCCGTTTTGTTTATGTCTGTTTATTTTGGCGAAAGTGCCGTGTCCTGTTTTGTGTACCAACCTTTTATTTTCTGTTTAATTATTAAATGCTGAGCGCGATCACGCGCTCAGCTTCACCAAAACCCCAAGTCTTTTGTTTATTTATTTCCAGTTTCTGGTCTGACGTACCCACTGTCAGCCGTCTTTGTGACACGTGGTGTCATCGTGGGATTACCAGCGCCTCCTAGACGCAGACCAGAGCAGGAACCGCAATTTGTTGTTTAAAAAAAAAAAAAAAAAAAAAAAGGGGAAAAAGGAAAACAGCATGAGGTGGAAAAAAGACCGGGAAGCGAGGGACAGGGAGGAGGAGGAGTACATCAGGGCCAGGCACCCGAGGAGCTGTAGGTCAGCACTGTTGTGCTGCCTCTGTAACCAGCAGCATTGCTTTGCCGTCTGTCCCTTCCGCAGTTATGAGGGGAGCCTGAGCGCCCACAGCCCAAGCGGGAGGAGCCTGAGCGCCCACAGCCCAAGCGGGAGGAGCCTGAGCGCCCACAGCCCAAGCGGGAGGAGCCTGAGCGTCCACAGCCCAAGCGGGAGGAGCCTGAGCGTCCACAGCCCAAGCGGGAGGAGCCTGAGCGCCCACAGCCCAGCGGGAGGAGCCCGAACGTCCCACGCCTGAGCGGGAGGAGCCCGAACGTCCCACGCCTGAGTGGGAGGAGCCCGAACGTCCCACGCCTGAGTGGGAGGAGCCCGAACGTCCCACGCCTGAGTGGGAGGAGCCCGAACGTCCCACGCCTGAGTGGGGGAGCCCGAACGTCCCCACGCCTGAGTGGGGGAGCCCGAACGCCCACAGCCCAAGAGGGGGAGTCGGTGCGCCCACAGCCCAAAAGGGAGGAGTCGGTGCGCCCACAGCCCAAAAGGGAGGAGTCGGTGCGCCCACAGCCCAAAAGGGAGGAGTCGGTGCGTCCACAGCCCAAAAGGGAGGAGTCGGTGCGCCCACAGCCCAAAGAGAGGGAAGTCGGGCTTCCACAGCCCTAGGACCCAAGCTGCCAGCAGAGGGAGAATGCCTGCTGGTTCCACCTCCACCAGCAGAGGAGGAATGCCTGCTGTCCCCATGTCCACCAGCAGAGGAGGAATGCCTGCTGTCCCCGTGTCCACCAGCAGAGGAAGAATGCCTGCTGTCCCCGTGTCCACCAGCAGAGGAAGAATGCCTGCTGTCCCCGTGTCCCCAGCAGAGGGTGAATGCCTGCTGGGTTCCCATCCACCAGCAGAGTGTGAACGCCTGCTGGTATCACTTCCCCACCGTCACCACCCGGAGGAGAGGAACAGGAGCTGCCTCTGCCTCCACCACAGTCCCCTGCAGGAGCGGGAGAGCCGCACCAGTCCCCTGCAAGAGAGGCGGAGCCGCACCAGTCCCCTGCAACAGTAGGGAGACCACACGCTGCTCGCACCTCCATCGCCAGGAGACTACACGCTGCTCGCACTGCCATCGCCAGGAGACTACACGCTGCTCCCACCTCCACCACTTCCTCCACTAGGAGCAGAGGAGCAGGAGCTGCCTCTGCCTCCACCACCTCAACCGCTTCCACCAGGAGCAGAGCAGCAGGAGCTGCCTCTGCCTCCTCCACCAGCAGAGGGTGAGTACCTGCTGGTTCCGCCTTCTTTGTCGTGGGAGGACTGCTTGCCTCCCACCTCCACCAGCAGAGGGTGAATACCTGCTGGTTCCGACACCACTAGGAGCAGAGCAGCAGGAGCTGCCTCTGCCTCCACCACCTCAATTGCTTCTACCAGGAGCAGAGCAGCAGGAGCTGCCTCTGCCTCCTCCACCAGCAGAGGGTGAGTACCTGCTGGTTCCGCCTTCTTTGTCGTGGGAGGACTGCTTGCCCCTCCCACCTCCACCAGCAGAGGGTGAATACCTGCTGGTTCCGACACCACTAGGAGCAGAGCAGCAGGAGCTGCCTCTGCCTCCACCACCTCAATTGCTTCTACCAGGAGCAGAGCAGCAGGAGCTGCCTCTGCCTCCTCCACCAGCAGAGGGTGAGTACCTGCTGGTTCCGCCGCCTTTGTCGT
Source organism: Acipenser oxyrinchus oxyrinchus (assembly GCA_030684275.1). NCBI lineage: Eukaryota > Metazoa > Chordata > Actinopteri > Acipenseriformes > Acipenseridae > Acipenser > Acipenser oxyrinchus. The sequence continues at coordinate 18,874,691 of CM060250.1, forward strand.
GGGAGGACTGCTTGCCCCTCCCACCTCCACCAGCAGAGGGTGAATACCTGCTGGTTCCGACACCACTAGGAGCAGAGCAGCAGGAGCTGCCTCTGCCTCCACCACCTCAATTGCTTCTACCAGGAGCAGAGCAGCAGGAGCTGCCTCTGCCTCCTCCACCAGCAGAGGGTGAGTACCTGCTGGTTCCGCCTTCTTTGTCGTGGGAGGACTGCTTGCCCTCCCACCTCCACCAGCAGAGGGTGAATACCTGCTGGTTCCGCCACTGCCCGGAGCAGAGGAGCAGGAGCTGTCTCCGCTTCCGCACCTCCACCACAGGGAGCACGGTGGCCGGAGCCCCAGAAAGGGGAGCTACCGGCTACAAAGACAGGGGAGAGGTCAGGAGACCACTTTCCCAGCAGCAGTTTCTCCAAGAGGAGTTTTGTGGCCGGAGCCCCACAGGAGGGAGCTACCGCTACGAAGAAAGGGGAGAGGTCAGGAGACCAGCATCCCCAGCAGCAGTTTCGCTGCAGGAGTGGACCAGCATGCTGTCAGCCGTGCCACTACCGGCAGGGGTGCTGACAGCATTGCCAGCCATGGGCCCACTGAAGCCTCCCTTCCCAGCCCGAGACTTTGTCCTGGACTGCTGGGTTTTATGGGGAGGTGGCCGTTGAGGCCATGTGCTGCGCACAGGGGGTATATGTGGCGATGTGGCCGCCTTGTGCGTAGTTTGTGTTATATGTTGCATGTTGCATGTGTTAATGTTGGTGTATAGCGATTGGTACACGGGATATAAGCGGTCTGTGTTTCACGGTGTTTAAAATGTATAATTGTAGTTAGGCACGAGGTTGCACATAATTAATTCACGTGCTGGGATTCAAGTGAATAATTAATTAGTAATTGAATCCCAGCACAACAGTATATATAGATGCACGTTTCACTCACTCGGGGTTGGGTGTTCGTGAGTGGAGAACGGGTGTGGAGAAGAAGGATAAAGATAAGAAGAAGATTAGTTTGTGCTCACCGTGTTTGTTCGTCCCTGTGTGTCAGTGTCTGTATAGTCCGTTTTGTTTATGTCTGTTTATTTTGGCGAAAGTGCCGTGTCCTGTTTTGTGTACCAACCTTTTATTTTCTGTTTAATTATTAAATGCTGAGCGCGATCACGCGCTCAGCTTCACCAAAATCCCAAGTCTTTTGTTTATTTATTTCCTGTTTCTGGTCTGACGTCACCCACTGTCAGCCGTCTTTGTGACAAGCCTGTACTGCAAAGTATGGTGGCCTAGTAAGTCAAAGAAATGAAGTGCGGTTTTTATCATGTTTACCTGATCACAGGCCCAGAATGAGACTTCAGTATGATCGTGTTTACACGATCATGGCCCTTAAAGTGTTAAACACTACATCAAACATCACATTGAGTATGTATTGTAACAACTGAAAATAGAATTGAGTTTTAATTTATATTATCAGCAGAACTGAGGTGTCAGGTAGTACTTGCAGAGCTGTTAACCTTTGAACTGTATTGCTGTGGAAGAGTCTACGATCCTGGAAAAGGGGTGCCTGATGAGCTTCTTTTTCTTTTTGGTTGAGTCCCTCGGGAGCCTGCACTGAAATGGAAGATCAGAGGGGTGATGGGCTTTCTATGGCTTCGGACAGGAATGGGGATGCTGACAGGAGAATAATAGTGTTCCCAGCCCTGGCATTCAGGCTTAGAGTAATAGGGCTGATCTATCCAACAGGAAAATGAAGCTGCCAGTCATTGCAGACAGCCAAAGGAATGACATTCATGTGTGACAGCATCCTCGTCCCCCTCTAATTTTGGCATTCTAATTCTATAAATAAAAAAGAGACAGGACTTTATTTTGTGCTTTTATGGCTCAGGGAATTCGAGTTGACTTTGCGCCTGTGTTTTTGATGAAGATTGAATATCTATCCTGTAAAATAGCAGAGTACTGAAAGCAGTTGAAGAAAAGGTATTGTCCTTCGCAAAGAATAATGACTTTATACAATGGAAATGACTTTTGGATCTCTGCCATTGGTTGGTGTGAGGCTTTGTCAGGAAATATTTGTTCCAGGTAGTAGTTACTTTGGATCAATGCAGAATTAATCCAGAAACCTTGATGGGCAGGTTTTCTGAAGTTTAATTTAGGGAGGCTATATGTATTCATTTTCAAGTGCAGGGGAGATTCAAATTGCCATCTAGGGTATATCAAATAAAGAAGCAATCCAAGTAAACAGGTTTCTTACAAATACAAAATTTCCAAGTGTGGATGGGACGGGACAATAAAAGCTTTAACCGTTTATGTCCATTTATTCAGCTGCCTCAGGCGTGTCAGGTCCAATTTATTTTCACACGCGCAGTTTATTTTAGACGCACTGTTTAAAAGTATTTTTTTTCACAGTAAAACATGTTTAAAAGGCACTGCATATCAACAGGACACTCAGTACTGCATCTCCAGCCCAGCCCCACCCCTTGTTCACTATATTTTTCACATACCTCTTAATAGTAGTACAGACTGATAAATCATCTCCTGATCACTCTTTTTATCGCCAAACTCCTTAATAATGCGATCCAAGTCATTATTTTATTACTATAACATCTAAAAAAAGCTCTGCAAATGTCTGTGATATTCTTTGAGCGCTGGATGCAGAAGCAGCGTTATCTGTATTCATGACATATGGCCCTTTTTTTCAGCTTCTCTCGGCTCCTATCGGTCTCAATCGGCCATTGAATGGTTTTCTCGGCTTTTTCCGGAGAAAAAAACGACTAGAGTCCTGTTTTTTGATGATGTCGGACAGGGTCCGACATTCGACCGGAAAGGGAAAATTGCAATGTCAGACCAGATCCGACAAAGAACCGCAAAGGGTTAAGAATAAAATGCAATTATTTTATATAACATCTAAGAGTTATATATATAACATATAAGAGTTATGGTAGAATTTAAATGTCTAGTCAACATTAAGAGCTAACACTATAAACTGTATTCTTAAGAAAGATTGTTCTGCATCACCAGAATGCATCTGATTGCACATTTAGCTAAAGCGAGCCATCTTTCTTTTTGCAAAAACCAGTAAATGGAAACAATCACACCATTGTTTGCTTCAGCAGCTGTAGAGCCGTAAACAAAAAAAATAAGTGTATACCTCTGCAACAAAACAATATTACTGCTACAAGATCACCATGATTAAGCAAACAGCCTTAATAAATGTGGAACCCAGTTTAGTAAAACCGGTCCCACATCTTCCTGTTTCATTTACTCAGTGAGGCTCGTAGTATCTTCTCAGCTGTTCAAAGTTTCATCAGTGTTCAGGCTGTCAGACTGCGACTTACTAGCAGCCCAGGAGACGAGGTCTGCCAAGGTATTGAATCTCTTGTGGATTGATGGTTTGGAACTTTGTGGTTATTTGTGATTTAGCAGGAAAATGCTGCAACAAAGTCAAATTACTCCTTTGGGCTTTCATTCTGTAATAATTCAGACAATTCATTGAGAGTATTTGAGGAAGTTGCAAACTCTTGTTAAGTCTCAATGAAATGTTCATGCAAGCGCAGTCACTCACTGTGGTAAAGTACAGTTTGAAATCAATTGCGTTAGCACTAGTACTGGTGCTTCACTTTCAATTGGGAGCCAGTAAGATTGCATTGTAACCAAACTTTCTTGCAGGAGCATGCTAGAATAAGTGCTTCCATGCCATAGGGTTACAAACATTCATGTCATTCATGTTGTTCAGTTTCCAGTTATTTCTTGGTTCTGTTTTTCATTAGCTCACTGGAAATTTTGTGTCACCAAACGCATAGCCACATGCCTCTGTATAACATTCTGTTGCCTTTTGCTACCATCATCTCTACTTTTCTTGCACAAGGTACTTGGGCTTTGGAAAACTGTGAGTCAAAATAATTCATTTAAATGAATGACCAGGTAAAATGGTTTGAAGACATTGGACCCTATTCCACAAAACTTTATGCTCTTTTTAAGGAATTAATTGATAAGGCTTTTTAAGCCTCTTTTGAGTTGTTGTATCAAGTGTAGACAAACCTTTTGGGGAAAGCCTTGCCAGTTTTCTAGAGCTGTGGGTATTTTTTTTTAAATTTAAACATTTCTGAAATAATATTCAGTACGTAGAATCTGCAATGTGGATGATTTAAATTGCAATTGAACAGACAAATTAATGATGATGATGAACCAACTAGAGGAGAGGCATGCCATGATTTAGTCTTTTCACATAACAAAGACAGAATAACTACAACAAAGGTCAGATAACCATTGGCAAACTCAGATCACAACATGGTCTCATTTGAAGTGCTTTTTAAAACCCAAAAAGTAACGTTTAAAGCTAAGGTTTACAATTTTAAAAAGGCAAACTCTGAAGGAATGAAACAGAGACTAACAGAAGTAGAATCGAGTAAAATATGTTTTTCAAAAATGTACTAGGCGGAAAACAATTACATCCCCAAAGTAATCCACATGGATTAGGGAGTGGTTAACATGTAGAAAACAGAAAGTACTGATAAGAGGAGAAACCTCAAAATGGAGCAAGGTAACCAGTGGAGTACCACAGGTACTGACTTAGATTCTGGTATACAAAAATAGGAGTGGCAAATACCGTTGCAGCAGCAAAGGTCATTCAAAATGATCTAGACAGCATTCAGAACTGGGCAGACACATGGCAAATGACATTTAATAGAGAAAAGTGTAAGGTACTGCACGCAGGCAATAAAAATGTGCATTATAAATACCATATGGGAGATACTGAAATTGAAGATATAATCTATGAAAAAGACCTAGGAGTTTATGTTGACTCAGAAATGTCTTCATCTAGACAATGTGGGGAAGCTATAAAAAAGTCCAACAAAATGCTCAGATATATAGTGAAAAGTGTTAAATCAAGGGAAGTAATGTTAAAACTTTACAATGCATTCGTAAAACCTCATCTAGAATATTGTGTTCAGTTCTGGTCACCTCGTTACAGAAAGGATATTGCTGCTCTAGAAAGAGTGCAAAGAAGAGTGACCAGAATTATTCCAGGTTTAAAAGGCATGTCATATGCAGACTTGAATCTATTCAGTCTTGAACAAAGAAGACTACGCAGCGATCTGATTCAAGCATTCAAAATTCTAAAAGGTAGTGACAATGTCAACCCAAGGGATTCTTTCGACCTGAAAAAATGAACAAGGTCCAGGGGTCACAAATGGAGATTAGATAAAGGGGCATTCAGAACAGAAAATAGGAGGCACTGTTTTACCATCAATAAGCTACTAACAACCAAACAAGCAAGATGGGCCAAATGGCCTCCTCTCGTTTGTAAACTTTCTTTTTACACTTTTTTACTTTTTTTTTTTGAACAATTGTTTTTTATTTGTTTTCCAGAAAATAAAGTAATACAAGAACAAATTGATACAAACAGTGGGAGCTCTAAAATGTACAAAGTAATACAGTAACAGGAATACAAAATTAATTAATAATCCAAAATAATAATAATCATATATTATATGTATGCATATATATATATATATATATATATATATATATATATATATATATATATATATATATATATATATATATATATATATATATATATATATATATATATATATAGGAGGCTGTGTGGTCCAGTGGTTAAAGAACAGGGCTTGTAACCAGGAGGTCCCCGGTTCAAATCCCACCTCAGCCACTGACTCATTGTGTGACCCTGAGCAAGTCACTTAACCTCCTTGTGCTCCGTCTTTCGGGTGAGACGTAGTTGGAAGTGACTCTGCAGCTGATGCATAGTTCACACACCCTAGTCTCTGTAAGTCGCCTTGGATAAAGGCGTCTGCTAAATAAACAAATAAGAAGATTATTGCTCCTTTCTCCTCTCTTGATAAGCAGAACAAGTGAGTAGATATTCTTCAGGCTGCCCAGCGCCAAAACCGGGCTAGCATTAAAGAATACGGAGATTTCCTTGCTTAATACCATTATGGCTGCCCTCTGTGACCAGGCCTATTGAATTTGAGAGGGCTCACTGCATTTATGATGGATCTAGCGCTGTATATATATATATATATATATATATATATATATATATATATAATCTTCTCCTCTGTTTGCTGGAGACGAGCCTGGATAGACTTTATTTTGGCACAAACAGTTTTGATGTCCGCGATGATTTCACTTTTCAAACATTTCTTGATGCATCCCACAATGAAATCTCTCAGCGAATAAAGCTGTTTCTCTGTTCGCCAGGGCAGTGTCTGGCCCTGTGAATCCTTATGGTTGAGCTGTTTTACCTTCGGTGCTGCGTCATCAGAGATAAGTATCTGCTTTCTGGCTCTTTTACCCTTAATTTTTGTAGTTGGGGAGGGGGTGTTCGGGTCCATAGCTGACTAATCCCTTTTCTCTGGTGTCTCCATTTTGTGATTCGAAGAGCAAAATGTGCCCTTCACTGAAATAATATGTGTATTTTATAATAAGTCGGGGGATGAGTGTAGGAGCACTCGAGCTAAACCGCCATCTTGGGTGGAAGCCACCGGAAGTCTCAACTTTCTTATGTTCTTATGTTCTAAGCTGCAAGGTAGTGGCAGGGGAGGAGGAGGCCAAACAAAAGCGACATGAATGCGACAGAGTTTTTATGGCACTTGGATATGATGTGTTGATTAGTGGGTGGATTCTCCTTCCAGAAATACAACCGTTTTCCAGAAATTCAACTTGTATTTTATGGCTGTTTAACTTTGAGATTCAAAACCATGGCTACAGTAACAGCCATGACACACTGAGTTGTAGCATTTTAGTGGTTTCAGGCCATTCATTTATTTATATGTTTTTGACTGACAGGCTCACGTTAAAAGGCATATGTGCAGAGATCTAGTTTTGTTCTCCCCGTGAGTACTTCCTGAAAAAGGCCCACCTGCCAAAATACTGATTTGAACATTTACATTTTTAGTCCTCCTGTAGTCTTTGCTTACCTTTTTCCATGTTGACATATAGCCAAATTGCTCTTGGCAATTTATTTGTTCAGAAATAACAGCATGAGGCAGTGCTGGTATTGAGCCTGTGAGAGACTCCAAGACAGTTACTGAAGCAAGAACAAATACCTCATCCTAAAATATAAAAAATGTACACCTGAAAGTTCAGAATATACATTACAGCTGAATTAACTTTGCTAAATTAACATCAAAGCCCCCTACTCTACCTGGGTCTGGTTTTGCTGCTTCAAGGCATGGGGGCTCAGTGGCTTCAACAGGCTTCCATAACTGGCGACCCATCTGCTCATTGCAAGGTCTGAGGAACTAAGCAATAGGAAGCATATCCATGGCGAGTTTTGCTAACCGTCTAGAAACTTGCATCAAGACAGGCAGACTGTACTTCTGTCTTGGGAGTCAATATGTTTATGTATGCATGTATAAGATTTCATTCAATTTTGTGCACTCAGAACTTTCCATTTGCAACTCATATGAGGAACTTCATCAAATGGCCTTGGACACAGCAAGCACAGCTTTCTTCTTGAAATAACTTTAATGCAGCCATTTATTACTGTCTACAGTACCTTGGTGATATAAAATCACACCATCAAGGGAGGCTATTCTATTGGTACAAAGCCCTTTACAGTACATCACTCAAGACTCAAACTAAAAGTGTCATGTAAGCCAGGAAACAGAGGCAACATAAATATCTGCAAATACAGTAAGTATTGCATGTATAGCTATGGCCAAAAGAATTGCATCACCTATAATTTTAGGATTGAGACATTCATTAAAAAAACTATATGAACATAGTTTAGATCTTTAATTTAACATCGTATAATCTAAGACACTACAAAATGATATCGCAAAAGTCTACCTGAAGCCATAATAGTAGTACAGTATTTCATGTTAGAGTCACATTTTTCAATTTGTAATTCGTAAGTTATGTTAACGTAACATTGTTATGTATGTTAACGTAACATTCAGCAGCTTTCAGTGCACTCTGTCATCATTTTGTATTTTCTCCTTTGTTCAAAAATCTTGGATTTTTGTTGACGTTTCAGTTATTGCCACATTCATTCAAGTTAGAAGTACTAAAAGAAATTTCAATTCAATGACAAACTGAAAGTTAACAATGCTGTAAATATTTGCTGTAGCTCAGTACTTTAAAACATGCATTCAAATAATAAATATTTTTTTGACATTTCATACCATGAAACACCTACACCACAGTGCCCAAAATATTGCTAGGCTACCAGCAATTGGATAAAGTTGAGAGCAGTGGACTAGTGACCCTGAGAGCCCCTAGCCAGCACACTGCTCAACACTACAATATATAACGTAGCAGCCCTGGGAGGGTAGCCCCGATGGAACTATGTGGCTAATTTTGGGAGTAAGGTATACACGGCCAGCTAGGAGTGGTTTGTGGACTTGGGAAATTGTGGGGGGCCTTGCAAAATGAATCCCCATGCTTGAACACATTCAATGCTTTGTGTTTGGGCTTGTCACCAGGTTACACATGAGGGGTGGTTTCTAGTACCGAACGCCACTGGTGTCTGGGCCTTGACGTTGGTAATTAAAGGATGGAGACAAGGATTTAAAGTGTGGGTCCAAGCTGAAGGGAGACAGAATGGATCAGGTCGAGAAGAAGATCAACAAGGCTCTGGTCTTGAGCTCTTATACGGCCTGTTTGGAAGATAGTGTAGGGATCTTGGCTTGAGCTCCCCCTCCTGTTTTTATTGACTTTTATTCCCGCCCGCCCCATTTGTGAAAATATAGTTTCCATTGCTGGCAATACTGTGATATGTCAATGGTATTGCTAGACTTTTGTTAGGGTAAGGCTAATATTTTTCTAACTGTTCTGTAATGGTATATCTCAGATGAAGCAGTCTGCTGGCTGCTCTCTACTGGTGCTCTCATCAGTGTGTATTTACTAGGGTAGGGTCTTGTACCTGTATATAATATTTATATGATCAAGTCAAAACAATACTCAAGTTGTATATCCAAGACTAATAAAATGCATTTTCTGCTTTGAGTTATATGAGGCAGAGTGTTCTGTACAAAATTTGGTGATTTTATACAAGCCAAGGAAATAGTGCAAAATCCACTGAACCCACTGCATCTGTTGCATAGGTTTTTGTATATATCCCTACCTATAAAGCCTATAACCTAATATCAGGGATATACTGTACCTTACAGGATAGAGAGCTGTATTGGAAGCTACCAAACGGCCATATTGTAAGGTCCATATGCTAAAGGAATACAGTGTATTGCATATTCCAATTATACATTTCAAGCACATTGCACCATAATACTGAGGCTGTCTGTTCAAGCAGAGGCAGTATTTGGACAGATTATAATTAGTGGTCAACCACATCAACTGTTAACCTATTGTAACTTTAACAAGGATTTGTTCAGGTTTGCAGATAATGTAAAGACAATTCCAATTATGTCTTTATTCCTACACCATGGTAAAGGGCTAAAGCCATTACTTTGGGGCCAGTGTCATTAAAGAGGTAGTCCCACCTTGTATAAATTACATAGGCGTTGATTGTCAGGTAAACAGCTCCCACAAACTGAATTGCTCATTCTGAGTTCTGTATCCTGATAAAACTGACATTTGGAGAGCTGTAATTATTTCTCCCTCAGCAGAACAGTGTGTTGCAAAACAGAGGTTGGGCATTGAACTGTGTGCCAGTCACAGTAGATGCAGACGCACTGAGTAACCGTGAATGGATGCCACTCAAAGTTGCTGTTTTGGAATCATAATACAAGGTTGCAAGGTTGCCAACTCAGCACTAACGGTTTTAGGCACTTTTTAAATGCGTCTAGATTTCAATTCAATTATTTTGTTTAAAAAAAAAAAAAAAAAAAAAAAAACAGGGTTTGGAGTAATACAAAATCTTTGATTGATTAATCACATCTGTTTGCTGGTGATATGAAATTGTATTGAATGACAATTAAAGGTAATCACGTTTAGCAACATAATCTGACATTTTCTTTTGGGCTGTACTGCTCAATTGAGTTTCCTTCAGCCAAATGTCATACCCTAAAAGGACAAAGATTCAAAATACATCAAGAGCGTCTGTATTTCTGGTATGGTGTAAGCTTTCAAGTTTCAGACTAACAAAGGTAACTTACTGAGTGCTATTTTATTTAGATTAGCTGAAGAGAAATGTAATTTACTGAGTGCCCTTTTATATTAGTTAACTGAATAAAAAGTATGATATACTGTAGTTGTTACTTTTCTAATACTGTTTGAAAGAAACGACAAATCAGCTTACTTGCGACTTAAATGATACGATACATTTGTAGTACTGCTGTGAAAGGAAAGCACCGATGAGCAAACATTGCAAGTTGCAGTCTTTTTTTTCATTCTCATTCTTTGATAACCTTGCACACCAAACAAATGAAAGAAGCACCAAACTTTGGTGTCATTTTATTGATATATATATATCAATAGAAGACATGAAGACATGTTGGTCTTCTTCTCGACCTGATCCATTCTGTCTCTTTTCAGCTTGAATCCACACTTTTAAATCCTGTGGTCGTCATGCTTTAATTACCAACATCAAGGCCCAGACACCATTTGTTAATGCAATGTCCATCTGTGTAAGCTTCCTGTAGCACTACATAAACTATAATTAACATCCATCACATGTTTCTGTGTAGTAGTAAGTCATGGGGATAACACGTTACATGAAGTGCACATACCTACAATGTATTACATTGTAATAGCACTGTAAATACACACATGATTGTGTAGTTACAATGCAACAACATGTTTAACTACAAAGTGAAAAATCTTGTCAGCTAACGTCTGTTTTTTGTTTTATTTTTTACTTGACCAGTTTCTGGATTTTTTTTTTTGTGGTTGTTTTGCACTTCTACATGACAATCATTTTTTATAAAATACATGTGAAATATTTAGAAAAGAAGGACATGCAGTGATAGCTTGAACACTTGCAGGCTCATGTGCTTTTCTGAAATCAAATGTTGGTCTGTAGGTCCCATTCAGTTTAGAATGTGAGATGGATGTACTGTGGAACTCGCCTATGATACTGGTTCATTTAGAATCCTGTCTTTCTTTTTCTTCCAGATGGTACCCCATATACATGGTGGGTAGGGAAAGGCAACGAGAAGCATTTTTACTGGGGAGGTTCTGGTCCAGGGATTCAGAAGTGTGCCTGTGGAATTGAGCGGAACTGCACTGATCCAAAATATTACTGCAACTGCGATGCAGACCAGAAACAGTGGTGAGTCAAGTAGGATGGTGTTTGATTGATTGAGTCATTGTTTTAAATTATTTTACAAGAAAAAACTTTCTGAAGAACACTTCAATATGATGATCTGTAGTATGTATTAAATTGTATCACAATTGCATTCCTATAGATCCCAAACTCTACTACACTCTGGGTAGTAGAACAACAGTTTTAACCTATGGGCCTTACGCTGTCTGCAGGATCGATACAAAAAGTACCTTTTTGTAGGGTTGCAAATATAGTAGCCACATATAAGAATGAGCTATATATATATATATATATATATATATATATATATATATATATATATATATATAGAGAGAGAGAGAGAGATGTAATTTGGGTAATGCAGATAGCCTGGTACCTGCCTAGTATGGGCTAAATTATTAAATGTGACTGCTCCAGTGCCTTTGAGCACATCCACAATGTCATTTTAATTAAACTAATTACTGTACAGTAAGCAAATCCAGGTACCTAAAAAAATGATGTTAAATTTACATTTTTATTTTTGAGCGGCAGGGCATATCACTTTTTCATTTTGCTAAAACATATTCTAACAGAGATTTCCACAGTCAATACATAAAAAACAACACAAGATAATAAAAAAAGAAAAGGGTCATGTGCATTGTGAGATAGATGATATTCTAAGTTCTGATGCAGAATCAAGTGTTTAATTCTAATGACATTGTCCACAGAATATAAAAAGCTAATTATCAAAGGAGATTCACTCCTCTCTTTGAAGCTGCACGCTGGCTCATGGAGGAATGCTGAAGGTCGGCCATCAAGTGATATTACACCATATGGTGTCTTTGATGCTTCTTTTGTGTGTGGGATTGTAAGGAACTATTTGACCCTAATAATTCTGAATCACAGTGGAATGATTTTAACCTATACATGGAAATCACCATTTATGTCAGTAACAAAAATGTATAGCCAGTAGAAAAAGAAACTTACAATATGGACTTTTAAGGTACCTACTGATCTTTTTTGTAATATACATATATATATATATATATATATATTGTAAAGATCCGCCCTCACCGCGGTTCGTTGCCCCTTTAAAAACACTGACCCAGCGCACGCAAATGGATTTTTG
>CM060250.1:18891961-18999461 GCA_030684275.1 Acipenser oxyrinchus oxyrinchus
ACAGATGTTACTGAAAGTTTGATGGTCCCGGAGAATTTAGAGCTGTATGAATCGACAACTTGCAGAAATAAACTCATTTTAATTAAATGCACCTAATATAGACTATTAAAATATGCTGGTGTAACAGAAGAGAATGGGATTTGCCAGTTGTTAACCAAAACGAATGAATCAGTTTTCCTGATAAATGTTTCCATCAACAGGGTCAGGGTGCAAAACAACCAAACCATGAATAATTCACTAGCATCTCATGCCTTTCACCTCTGAAGGCATGGGATCAAACCGAGCACCAAGCCAGAGCTCTGAAGGAAATCTCTCAATAATTATTCTGATACCCAAAAATATTTTAGATATTTTTTAGATATGCGTTTTGTATATTTTCCAATTGTAATATGGAAATAAATAGTACATGTTAGGGTGATTTGTCCAACATGGGAATAAAATTGTTTAATTCAAGATGGTATTTCTGGAAGCAGTCTACATTCAAGAATGATCATGTGCTTCACACACTTCCCTGATCATCTTTTAATAGCAGCCATCAGATCATGGGATAAAACACGATCACTCTTTTCCTTTAATCAGTGATCAGAGTCTACAAGGTAGCTTTCAGTACTGATAACCCTTGACAGCTCTTCAAAGAAGAGGATTTAAAGGAGCTTGTGCTCTTTGCCTAAACTTTAGCTTCTCCTATTTCTATAGCCTTAGATAGGCAGCATCGTCATAGCTGTTGTTTACAAAGAAACATTTACATTATTTGTTTTCCAACTTGCTGTTGATAAACCATTTGGTTGTGTTTATCTAGGAGAAAGGACACTGGACTTTTGACCTACAAGGACCACTTGCCAGTCAGCCAGCTGGTTGTTGGAGATGCCAATCGACCAGGTTCTGAGGCGAAGCTGGATGTTCGACCTTTACGTTGCCAAGGAGACCGTAAGTGCTAAATATTTTTGTTTTGTCTTTTTAAATGTTTCGCACATTGATAAACATATTTCAGACTGGTGTTTGGAACGCTGGATTATAGGCTCAAGGGTGCAGTTTCCCTGCGGTGTCCACTAAAAGCATGAAAATACATATTTTTATTTGATAGTATTGTGGAAAAAAAGTGGCATTAGGTGAATCAAGGCTTAGGGTTTCACATAAGTTCATGCATGAACGTCTGCTGTATTCCAAGTGATTGTATTATGGTTGTGAAGAGTGTGTGTGTGGGGGTGTCACTGCCTAAAGGACGTTGCCATGAGGAGGCAGATTTTAAGATTTATTCCAGTGTGGTAACAACTGAAATAAAAATTCAATTTCATAAATTCTGTTATGTACACTGACTTTTTTTCCCAGATTCCTTTCCTCCAGCTAAAAAGAAAATACTGTAATTCAAGCCTGTAATATTTTGTCAGGAAGAGAAGGGTATTGAATTGGCTATTTTCCAACAAGGTAATTGCCCCCCCAACACACACTATTTCAACCCAAAGATGTTCCCAGCAACCACTTATTGAGATTTACAGTTTAAGAATATGCTGTTAATATCACTGCTTATAAGTTGAATTTTTTATATGGAAATCTACAAAGCTGTATGTGATTGTGGCAAAGTGCCCCCCCCCTGTGTATTATATGTTACGTGTTGTGTGTAAATGTTGGTGTATAGTCATCGGTACACGGGATATAAACGGGTCTGTGTTTCACGTGTGATTTAAAATTGTAGATTTATATTTAGGCACGAGGAGGGCACAAATCACTTCACGTGCTGGTTAAAATGTAATGTGTGGTCACGGGAGTGCACTTAATTAATTCACGTGCAGTTGTACCGAGATTCCAATTGAATGATTGACTAGCAATCGAGTCTCGGTACAACTGCATAAAAACAGCATGTTTTCACTCACTTGGGGTTGGGTGTTCGGTGAGTGGAGAACGGGTGTGGAGAGGAGAAAAGTAAAGTTACTTGTTTGTTTAAAACTCACCGTGTTCGTTTGTCTGTCCGTCCACTATTTTGTTTACTGTTTAGTCCGTTTTGTTTATCTGTTTATTTTGGCCGCTCAGCGTCATCAAAACCCCAAGTCTGTGTGTTTCTATCTCTGGTCTGAGTTACTCCCTGCAGCCAGCCTGTCACACGTGGTGTCAGAACCGGGAAAACAGCGCCTCCAGGACTCAGGCCAGAGCGGGAACCGCAGGTTTTGTTTTTTTTTTTGAAAAGGAAAAGAAATGGGGAGAAGAGGCTGGAGAGGAGCACAGGAGGGCAAAGGGAGAAAGGCGGAAGCAGGGCTGTGGTGTTTGACTGTGGCCAACCTAGCCACACCACCATACCCTGCTCCGGCCCACAGGACCCTTCAAGAAATGGCCCAAAGACTGGGATGGGGGAGTGGTGCCCTGGCTGTGGGGCATATGGGCACACGTTGGCCCTATGCCCCATGCAGGATGAAGAAGAGGAGCCCTTGCTGCCACATCCTATGCCTGAATGGGAGGAGCCAGAGCATCCACAGCCCAAGCGGGAGGAGCCAGAGCGTCCACAGCCCGAGCGGGAGGAGCCAGAGCGTCCACAGCCCGAGCGGGAGGAGCCAGAGCGTCCACAGCCCGAGCGGGAGGAGCCAGAGCGTCCACAGCCCGAGCGGGAGGAGCCAGAGTGTCCACAGCCTGAGCGGGAGGAGCCCGAACGTCCTACGCCTGAGTGGGAGGAGCCCGAACGTCCTACGCCTGAATGGGAGGAGCCCAAGCGTCCTACGCCTGAATGGGAGGAGTCGGTGCGTCCACAGCCTAAGAGGGAGGAGTTTGTGTGTCCACAGCCCAAAAGGGAGGAGTTTGTGTATCCACAGCCCAAGAGGGAGGAGTCGGTGCGTCCACGGCCCAAGAAGGGGAAGGGAGAGCGTCCACAGCCCCAGTCTCCACCAGCAGAGGGTGAATTCCTGCTGGTTCCACCTCCATTGCCATGGGAGGACTGCTTGCAGCTCCCACCTCCACCAGCAGAGGGTGAATTCCTGCTGGTCTCACCTTCGCCACCTCCATCGGCAGGAGCAGAGCAGCAGGAGCTGTCTCTGCCTCCGCCACCTCCACTGCCAGGAGCGGAGCAGCAGGAGCTGCCTCTGCCTCCTCCACCAGCAGAGGGTGAATGCCTGCTGGGTCCCTGTCCACCAGCAGAGGGTGAATGCCTGCTGGGTCCCTGTCCACCAGCAGAGGGTGAATGCCTGCTGGGTCCCTGTCCACCATCAGAGCGTGAATGCCTGCTGGGTCCCTGTCCACCAGCAGAGGGTGAATGCCTGCTGGGTCCCTGTCCACCAGCAGAGGGTGAATGCCTGCTGGGTCCCTGTCCACCAGCAGAGGGTGAATGCCTGCTGGGTCCCTGTCCACCAGCAGAGGGTGAATGCCTGCTGGGTCTCTGTCCACCAGCAGAGGGTGAATGCCTGCTGGTCTCCCCTTCCAGGCGGAGCCGCACCAGTCCCCTGCAAGAGAGGGAGGGCCGCACCAGTCCCCTGAAACAAGGGTAGACTACACGCGCTCCCACCTCCGCCGCCAGGAGACTACATGCCGCTCCCACCTCCACTGGCAGGAGCAGAGCAGCAGGAGCTGCCTCTGCCTCCGCCACCTCCATCGGCAGGAGCAGAGCAGCAGGAGCTGCCTCTGCCTCCGCCACCTCCATCGGCAGGAGCAGAGCAGCAGGAGCTGCCTCTGCCTCCGCCACCTTCACTGGCAGGAGAAGAGCAGCAGGAGCTGCCTCTGCCTCCGCCACCTCCATCGGCAGGAGCAGAGCAGCAGGAGCTGCCTCTGCCTCTGCCAACCCCACCAGCAGAGGAGGAATGCCTGCTGGTATCACTTCCCCCACCAGCAGAGGAGGAATGCCTGCTGGTAACACTTCCCCAACCAGCAGAGGATGAATGCCTGCTGGTATCACTTCCCCCACCGTCACGAGGAGAGGAGCAGGAGCTGCCTCTCCCTTCACCAGAAGGACCAGGACTAGATGCTGGCGGTCCTCAGCAGCCCTTGCATAGGCTGCTGAGGGAAGCACGGGGAAGAACCGCCCGGCCGCAGAGGCCGAGAAGAGGCCAACACCCGCACCCCAGCTTGTCCTGACTGCCTGCCTCGCCGCCCAAGGATGCCTGCCTCGCCGCCCAAGGATGCCTGCCTCGCTCGCCCAAGGATGCCTGCCTCGCTTCGCCCAAGGATGCCTGCCTCGCCGCCCAAGGATGCCTGCCTCGCATCGCTTGGGTTGCCAGCCGCCCGCGATCGCCTGGGGTTGCCAGCCGCTCCCGCATCGCCTGGGGTTGCCAGCCGCCCGCATCGCCTGGGGTTGCCAGCCGCTCCGCGCTCGCCTGGGGTTGCCAGCCGCTCCCGCATCGCCTGGGGTTGCCAGCCGCTCCGCATCGCCTGGGGCTGCCTGTCGCTCCGCATCAGCTGGGGCTGCCTTTTGCTCCACACAGGGTGCAGGGTGCGAGGGAGAAGTGGAGCTCCGCTGCCGCCTCTATGGCCAGGGGGCTCCCTCCCGAGTTCGCCTCCCGAGGGTCCGCTGCTGCTGCCGCCGCCTCCCGAGGGTCGCTGCTGCTTCCGTCGCCTTCCGAGGGTCCGCTGCTGCTGCCGTCGCCTCCCGAGGGTCCGCTGCTGCTGCTGTCGCCTCCCGAGGGTCCGCTGCTGCTGCCGTCGCCTCCCGAGGGTCCCTGCTGCTGCCTGCCGCCTCCCGAGGGTCGCTGCTGCTGCCGCCACCTGGGGTCGCCAGGGATCCTGCCGCCTGGGGTCGCCGAGGGTCCTGCTTTGCCTGGGGTCGCCGGGGCCTCTGCTTTGCCTCGGTCGCTACACTGTGGCGGAGCTCCATGAAGGGAGCTGCCGGCCATGAAGAAAGGGGGAGGTCAGGAGACCAGCTCCCCAGCCGCATTTCCGTGGCAGGAAACACGGTGGCCGGAGCCCCACGGAGGGGAGCTGGCTGCCACAAAGAAGGGGGAGGTCAGGAGACCAGCTCCCCAGCTGCACTTTCACAGGAGATAGTGTGGCTGAAGCCCGGAAGAGGGAGCTGCCAACCACGAAGAATTGGGGATGCCAGACATTCCACCATGGCCACCCCAGAAACAACTTGCTTCCCCCTCTTCCGGGACTTTGGGACTGAGGGGGAGGAGGCCATTGAGGCCATGTGTGCTTTGCACAAGGGGGTATATGTGGCAAAGTGCCCCCTGTGTATTATATGTTACGTGTTGTGTGTAAATGTTGGTGTATAGTCATCGGTACACGGATATAAACGGGTCTGTGTTTCACGTGTGATTTAAAAATGTAGATTTATATTTAGGCACGAGGAGGGCACAAATCACTTCACGTGCTGGTTAAAATGTAATGTGTGGTCACGGGAGTGCACTTAATTATTTCACGTGCAGTTGTACCGAGATTCCAATTGAATGATTGACTAGCAATCGAGTCTCGGTACAACTGCATAAAAACAGCATGTTTTCACTCACTTGGGGTTGGGTGTTCGGTGAGTGGAGAACGGGTGTGGAGAGGAGAAAAGTAAAGTTACTTGTTTGTTTAAAACTCACCGTGTTCGTTTGTCTGTCCGTCCACTATTTTGTTTACTGTTTAGTCCGTTTTGTTTATCTGTTTATTTTGGCCGAATGTGCTGTGTCCTGTGTGTTTTGTGTTCTGTTTAAATCTTTTTATTTTATTATTAAATGCTGAGCGCGATCACGCGCTCAGCGTCATCAAAACCCCAAGTCTGTGTGTTTCTATCTCTGGTCTGAGTTCCTCCCTGCAGCCAGCCTGTCACAGTGATTCAATATGTTAACGTAACAATATTCATCAGGTTTCATTCAACTTTATGAAGTAAAATGAGTTAATTCTATAGGGGGATGCAAAATGTTTGGGCACAGCTGTACAGTAAATGTTTTTAAATGTATTTATACAAACAAAACTACAATGGTCCATTACAAATAGAAAGAGAAAAATACATATACAATATAATACTATATATATATATATATATATATATATATATCCACAGTCTATAGTTTTAGAAATATTCAAGAAACTAGTAGTGAAGGAAAACAGTAAAACCATTGTAATACTAACATGAACATTAGCCGCAATTTGGAACAATAGTTTAGTATGTTCAGAGATAGCGTGGTCTATTTAATGATGACGAGGTCACTATTTAAAATGCCAGCTTTCATAAACCAGTCCAATGTGAGATGCTTCGCACCTAAATATTGACCATTGGTGCTGTACAGTAGCACACTGCTTCCAATGTGGTCAACAAAATGCTCGAATATATTGTGAAAAATGTTGAATTTAAATCAAGAGAAGGAATGTTAAAACTTTATCATGCATTAGTAAGACTTCATCTAGAATATTGTGTTCAGTTCTGGTCACTTCGCTACAAAAAGGATATTGCTGCTCTAGAAAGAGTGCAAAGAAGAGCAACCAGAATTATTCCGGGTTTAAAAGGCATGTCATATGCAGACAGGCTAAAAGAATTGAATCTTCAGTCTTGAATAAAGAAGACTACGTGGCGATCTGATTCAAGCATTCAAAATTCTAAAAGGTATTGACAATGGTATTGACAATGTTGACCCAACGGACTTTTTCGACCTGAAAAAAGAAATAAGGTCACAGATGGAGATTAGATAAATGGGCATTCAGGACAGAAAATAGAAGACACTTTTAAAAATAAATAAATTTAGTCGTTGCCAATTATTTGTATTATTTTCTCCCAATTTGATATGTCCAATTATTTTTAGGTTGAGCTCACTGCTACCACCTCTGCGCTGACTCGGGGGGGTTGAAGACGAACACACGCTGTCCTCCGAAGCGTGTGCCGTCAGCCGACCACTTTTTTTCACACTGCGGACTCACCATGCAGCCACCCAAGAGCTACACCGTCGGAGGACAACGCAGCTCTTGGGCAGCTTACAGGCAAGCCATGGCGCCGGCCAGATTACAGGGGTTGCTGGTGCACGGTGAGCCGAGAACACCCTGGCCAACCTAACCCCCCCCCGGGCGACGTTTGTCCAATTGTGCACAGCCCCCTGGGAGCTTCCGTCTACGGTCAGCAGTTGAATAGCCTGGACTCGAACCGGCGACGTCCAGGCTATAGAGCACATCCTGTACTCCATGTGGAGCGCTTTTACTGGATGCGCCACTAAGGAGCCCCCCGGAGGCACTTTTTTACACAGAGAATTGTGGGAGTCTGGAACCCTCCCCAATAATGTTGAAGCTGACACTGGGATCCTTCAAGAAGCTGCTTGAGGAGATTCTGGGATCAAAAAGCTACTAACAACCAAACAAGCAAGATGGGCCAAATGGCCTCTTCTCATTTGCAAACTTTCTTATGTTCCTATGTTCTTATGACTAGAACAATCCAAATGCTGTACTTTGTTCCCCTTGTTTCACACTTTCCAGATCTTAATAGCTCACACATTCGCATTTGCTTTTAAGGTCCTATTTGAAGAAAGTACAAAGTCTGTCCCTTTTTTTCTTAGAAAGAATAAAACATTTTGAAACTATTTTGAAAATACCAAGAAAGAAAATAACAATCAAGTTAACTGCTCCTGCGTGTTTTCATGAGTCAGAATGTTTGTCTAAGTATATTAGTGTTACTACTGTTTCTACGATTCAAAAAGAAGACAACTGCTGATTTATTTTAGCCAGGCTGTTGCTAACAAGCCTGAAACTTGACAGTAAGGCTTTGCCAGAGGGAAGTGACAGAGATTAGAAATGGGGAAGAAAAATGAGACAACAAACCTTTGCAACATTTTGACTACATCCCTCAGACTGCTTGAAAAGGATCCATTATTTACTGATGTCTAAACTCAGATTGGACTGCACTTACCTCTGCAGACCAGCTGTAGGGAGCTATGTCATCTGATAGAACATCAGTTAGAACTTTGTCTAACTTTAATCACATCAACATGCAAATCTGAAGAGATAAGCCTCAAGATACTGTATTGTATTTCAAAGCAGTTCCCTGTCACACTTCATGATGAATTTGTGTTCAGATTAGGTTTTAACATGAATACGTTTAGTGTTCGCTATATACACAGTGGTGCTTTCTCATTATAATGTGGTAGTGTAGTTGGGACCCTTACTTAAGAGACTGGTCTATGTTTAGATATACTAAAAGGTAATACATTTGCTGCCAAACGTTTTGATTAGAAGCCTTTATCAATGTCTTCAAAAGTTGGAATGGTTTGAGATCCACTGTGCATACTATTTTGGAGTGTGCACTCCACCCCTGATTGATAAAGTGTGAAAGGTCTCTTAATGGTCACACTAAGAGGAGTGAATGTGTGCTAATATGTGTTATTTTCAGTTGCCTGCAGTTTGTGTTATAATGAGGGAGCAATGTGTGCACTGCTTACAAAATAGAAATATACTTTGTATGCTTTTAAATGTGAATTTTATTTGGAAATCTGGTGTACAATAAAACACTCTGAACAAGAGGCTTGCACCCCAATGTTTCTCAATTCAGTAGTTTCAGGAACCCCCAAATACAGAATATGAGTTTAAAGATTTTGTTTATGATATTGCAAATGCAAATAATGTACATAGAATATACAAAATAACATCGGTCAGAATATATTATTACCACACAATAATTTATGTCTCTCGTTGGTTTTGGACTGGTAATGCACGAGTGGTGCGGCTCAAAACCAACGAGAGACATATATTATTGTGCGGTAATATATTCTGACCCATACATTGTTCTATTTATAATACACTGTAATCAGTGTACTACAGGGAAGACCTCCATGTGGTATGCAGACTTGCTCATTCTGATTAACATGCTTGGGGTGACCTTTCTTTGTTGCCAGGCAAGAAAGTGAAAATTGCCAGCTGATCAGCTGTTTGAACAAACCCAGGGATAATTAATCCAGGCTCTCTCCTTGACTCATCAGCCCCTGTTTAGTGTCATTTTGTCCCAAAGGATCTTAGCAAGCTTTTAGGTCACTTCTGCAGAGCCCCACAGGCTGGCCCATATAACCTCAAAAAAATGGAAATGCTCTATACTAAATAAAATCAAAATGTGCAGATATACAAGAATTTTGCTTTCAAGGGTAAAACTGCTTCCCTTGAAAAAATGGTTTACACTGATTTTTTTGCAATTCCTTTCTGACAAAAAAACATCACTGAAAATTTGACAAAAATGTTATTTTCCTTCCAAAGGTCCCTGAGTGTTAGATGAAGAAAACTGCCCAATATGTTTTTTATTTTATTTTTCCATTTTATTTTGTTTCATTGTCTTTTTATCCAATCAAGATGTGAAAGTTCATCAGGGAAGCAGACAGTCCAGAAGCCGTCTGTCAGACTCTGACCTTCCAGTTTGTATCCTCTAGCTGTTATACATCACATTGTTAATGGAGTGTTTGGGGCTTGAGGGGCATCTGTGAGTTGACATTGCTTTGACAGGGTATGGCAGCAAAGGCAAGTATACTTTGTCACTTCCTGAGTGGCAGTACACAGAAAGCACACAGGCGTCATTTATCATTGGGGGTCGGGAGTTTATGTAATTTTGGGTTCTCTTGGTATTTGTGCCTCGTCAGTATTTGAGTGAACAATGTTACCCATGCTTGATTGGCATTTTCCACAGTACATCTGGATCAGTGGGCACATAAAGGAAATTAATACTCCCATGGTGCACCAGCCATGTCCTGTCCATTCCTATTAGATAATAAAATTGTGGTTAAAATGTAATGTTACAACATGTATATCCACATAAAGGAGAGTGATAGAACAATATAAGCATATTTTTAAAATATAAATCCATGCCTAACCATGACCAGCTTCACAATGGGCTGAGTACTGATCCTGTGGGGTGTGGGAGGACTTTGTATGGGTATTGATAGGACAACATGGAAAGCTTGTGGAATGAGTGTTTCACATTCCTGTATTGTACAATGCAATTATAGTATACACAGAATGCAAGATCAAACACCTTCCATAACTTTTGAATTTAAGCTGCTTATAATTACATTTTTGCCCTTTGACCATCAATACAATTGAAACTGATTCAATTTAGTATGTGCAGCTCCCAGTTACTTAAGAATCAGTCTGTTTTATCTGATTAATATTGTTGAGGAGATCATTTTGTCACATACGCAGTCTTTACAATTTCATATGCATTGCCACGTATAACTAATTAGCAAACATCTACAGGCAGCCCTAATCTTTTTGTGTGTAAATAATTGCACTTCATTATTTATGCATTATAACAGTAAGGGTGTCTGTGTGACATGATTAATATAAAACAAGTGTTGTTTATATTTAATTAAAGAAACAATAACAAATATAAAACAACCATTAACAATGTTAATTACAGTTTTACACAAAAGGGTCATTCTGTACTACTCTTGCTTTACATTGTGAGTGCACATGGATAATATTTCATCTTTTTTTCTTCTTTTTTCTTTGTAATTGAATCTGACATTTTGTTCAGGCCTTTAGTGAAACAAACCTGCCACCAGA
Organism: Acipenser oxyrinchus oxyrinchus; assembly: GCA_030684275.1. NCBI lineage: Eukaryota > Metazoa > Chordata > Actinopteri > Acipenseriformes > Acipenseridae > Acipenser > Acipenser oxyrinchus. The sequence continues at coordinate 18,902,378 of CM060250.1, forward strand.
ATACCAATGTTTCATTAGCCTGACAAGAATGATGGCGGATGACTGGAGAGATATTAACTGTGCTATTTCACGGCTTTACAGAGCTTGTGTTGATCCTGAGTTGATTATTACACGAGTTTAATTAAATGCAGATTACATCCACATGTAAAATATTTCCAAAAATGAAACATCCCAGAATCACCAAACAATCGTTATAAATCAAAAGGTGAACCTAAAGATTAGTAAAAGCTAGGACAACAGACTCGTGCTCAGTTCACTTTTATTTTTAAATGATATCAGTTATGAAGTTATGAAAAAATCAGAAACGAAAATATGAAAACTTGCTGGTAAAAATGGGTTGCTTTACCCAACATTTAACAGAATCAGTCTGTAAGGAATGTCTTTCCTTTTCTTTAAACACCCTCCCACAATTGAATACTCCCTCAAATAATTCTTGAAAATTGTACCTTAATATATGTGCAAAAATGAATATTGCCACAAAATTAAAACCACAAAGACTTGTGAACATAATTGGTAACATTAAATGTATGAAGGAGTCTAAAAGATAAACACCATGACTACTGTGTTCATCAGTGTACATGTTGCAGTAATTGTATACCTGTATGAATTTGGTGAGAATGACACTCATTAGTATAATAATCCAAACATGGGTGGTGGGTGCATTCATTAAAGGGTTAAGTTGCAGCGTTGGTACATTTTAAAATTGAACTACATGTTGGAATTTTGATTGGTCGAGTGAGACAGAGGTGTTTAATAGCTACAAGTATGCAAGCTTGTAATTTTTCAGAAAACGTTCCTCTTTGTGACATTTTTGTTAAAGTGAAAAAAGAATAAATAGTACATTTACTAAATTAATGAAAAAAAGCTCAGAAGATTAATTTAAGGAGACTGGATGCCAGCTAAGTTATGTCTTACTAACTTTGAAAATTGCAACCTGGTTCTACTGTAATTACTTATTGTTACTTTCTGGTGTGGCTTTATCATTGGGCTGCTTTTAAAAAACATAACAATGTGGACTACATGCTACACATACAAGAGATTGATGGTCAGAGAATTCACCATACTACCCAAGTGTCCTTTCTTTTGGCGCTTATGCCTTTGCCAAGCTGAAAGGTTGAAAGCATAATAACTATGTATTCTAAGCAAGGTGCAGGATAATTTCAGACATCTTGGTCTATGGCAATGCCCTAAAGCTCTTTATGTCATTGACAAAGGAATTTAATAACATAATGAGTTATTTCCCATATGCAGAGTGGTACAGTTAATCTAGACAAAAAGACTTACTAAAACACAGAGCTTCCCCCGAGACCTACACATTTGATAGATTATGTCACACTTTCATAGTTAAATTAACCTAACCTTAATCTTGTAACTGGTTGTTTGTAAACCCCCAGTGTGAAGATTCTTCTGTACCTACATGAAGAAACCCAAGCCAGTCATCATACAATACTGATGGATCAACTGCCTGCTTTCGTGGTTATTCATCTTGTTGTTAAAATTATATAATATAAAATAGATTTAAAGGCTTAACACACCACAAAGTTCTTGGACAGGGGGTTCAATGTCATTTTTATGATCAAGAGCCATTTTTATTATTCAATTCCAAAACCCAAATGAGGCTTTGCAGCTCATTCTAATTACCTATTTGTCTATGTAAAAATCGGTGTTGATTTCATATGAAAGCAAGTTATTGTCTCTGTCAGATAATACTGATTGTTTGGCTTCCTCAAGGGTAAATTCCTATATTTTTAACACTGTTGTGACACATTTGTCTAACAAAACTAAAATAAATCAAAACATAAGCCATAGGTAACAAATGCACCAGATCACCACTTGCCCGTAATAAGCTGGTGATCATAACTAGATGATGCGATGCTGTCAGGTGACCATCCACTTATCCAGCTACTGGACTTCAGATTCACAATGATGTGTGTCACCACTAAAGAATAGGATAGATTTGAAGCTTCTCCCTGTTCTTTTGTGGTGACACACATTTACATTATATCTTATATAACTTTACCTTCCCTGTTTTAGGTCTTATACATAAACAATTTGCACAGTTGGAGTTTTTGGACAGGTGATAGGAATAAATTTGGCTATCCTTTTATGTAACTTTAAAGGGAAGAAACTGAGAAGGATACATCCTTGTCAGGTATCAGCCATAGCTTCTCCAGAGCCACCACATCCTGTCCAGTATTTCACAGTGCTGTGACGGATATAGTAACATGGCTGTGAAAGGACAGGGAAAGTAATGGATTTTGTTTGTCAAACATACTATATACTGCCACTGCACATTGAAAGACCACAATTACCACTCTTTGACTACCATACCTTACACTGGGTCCTCAAGGCTCTGTCCATGAGTACATTTGTGCCTTCAAGACCACAGTAATGTGCCCGCATCTTGCAATAGGAATACTGCAGGACTGAGGAACTAGAACTTGAACTAGGATCATGCCTTCAAACATGAAAATAACGAAAGCTCAATAAGCAGCTAAAGACACCAAAAAGGGAGGGACACAGAAATATAAAGATTGAAAGGTTATTTTCAGGCAGGAAATCTATAGTTCAAGTGCCTGGTACATTAATTGGTTAATCTACAAGCCTTTTACCGGCAAGTATGCATTAACCTGTAAGGTATATATAAACCTATTTTGCAAAGTCAGTCTTGCCATGCTTTCAAATAACTACCTCCTCCCCAACCACCACCTCACTCCCAGCCTCGTGTGGAGGGGTGGGGAGAGGGGGGGGGGGGTATATGATGCTCCTTTACCTAATATTTTTTGTTCACCGGGATGAACACATCACATAGATTTATTATTTTATTTTTTGGTTTTTTAGCAGGCGGCAAAGGGATGCTCCGAGGAATATTTTTACTTATTTTTCTTCACCAATTGTTGGGGTCAATCTTTTTGGAAATCTGTGAGATTTTGTATTATAATAAAGGTGGCTATTTAACACAAGATTATCCTGACTGAAATACTACCTGATGCTCGCTAATGTTTTGATTTGAATTAAAACAGATGAAGTACTATCCCACCTAAGAAAGGTGTTAAAGGTACAAAGGTTGAATAGGTATTTTAGGGTTGAGAAGACCCAGGGCATTGTGGTCTAGGAATGAAAACATAAATCACCTTCCTCCAGTGCTGGGCTATTTTGCGCTTTGAAATCTAACACAGGTTTGGCTATGCAGCCATAAAAATAGCATTTGTTAGAAATGTTTTCTATGAACAGAACCTCAAAAAGTACAAAACTGTCTCAGTGTACTACAGTCTCCCCTAAAGCTATTGAGCTGTAAAACAACTAGAAAAGAAACTGCATAAGGAATCATGGAAATACATTGATAGATAAACCGTTTCTGGGGTTTTTTTCATACTGCAGATGGCAAAGTACCGCGCACACTCTATTATCCCCATTCATCTTCATCCCTGTGTTTTGTTTCTGCCTTCTCAGCGGGTCCCTGGCTCAGAGACTGTGCTTGTGCTGCAGATATAATCTTTCTGCCCAGAAAATGATAATGAACTGTTGCACAAACCTGGGTTCAGCATCTGAAACGTTCCCTGTCAAGATAACATATGGTTTTTAATTAGGGGTTCTATTCAGAGGAACATATGGCCAGCCCTACATTTGCATTGTAATTATTTAATTAATCTAAGAAAAATGTAGACCAAAAAAAAACATGACCTTGTGTGGGGGAATATATATACATACTGTATATATATATATACTGTATATATATATATATATATATATATATATATATATATATATATATATATATATATATATATATATATATATATATATAATTTGTGTGCTATTAAACAGGGCTGTTGAGACAGAAGCAAACATTTACCAATCTAATTGTACTATAATAAAGTAATTTTGTAATTCGTCTAACAGGTCAAATGTAATAATGCCTGGTGCCTCATATTTAGATTTTTTTTTTTTTAAATCAGTTCAAAGCAGTGTTGAAATGTGCTGTTTATTTGTCTTTATTTGGAATTTAAAAATACTGTACTACTATAAATGAATATTCTGCTATATGATTACTATTTCCCTTTACCATTTTCTCTATGCTATACAAATAGCTCCCATTACCCCCCAACCTGCACTTTGCCATTACCCAGGTAACCTGCACTTTCCCATTACCCAGGTAACCTGCACTTTCCCATTACCCAGGTAAGCTGCACTTTCCCATTACCCAGGTAACCTGCACTTTCCCATTACCCAGGTAACCTGCACTTTCCCATTACCCAGGTAACCTGCACTTTCCCATTACCCATGTAAGCTGCACTTTCCCATTACCCAGGTAAGCTGCACTTTGCCATTACCCAGGTAACCTGCACTTTCCCATTACCCAGGTAAGCTGCACTTTCCCATTACCCAGGTAACCTGCACTTTCCCATTACCCAGGTAAGCTGCACTTTCCCATTACCCAGGTAACCTGCACTTTCCCATTACCCAGGTAACCTGCACTTTCCCATTACCCAGGTAACCTGCACTTTCCCATTACCCATGTAAGCTGCACTTTCCCATTACCCAGGTAAGCTGCACTTTCCCATTACCCAGGTAACCTGCACTTTCCCATTACCCATGTAAGCTGCACTTTCCCATTACCCAGGTAAGCTGCACTTTCCCATTACCCAGGTAAGCTGCACTTTCCCATTACCCAGGTAACCTGCACTTTCCCATTACCCAGGTAAGCTGCACTTTCCCATTACCCAGGTAAGCTGCACTTTCCCATTACCCAGGTAACCTGCACACTCCCCAGGCATGGCTTAACTGCACTTTTCCTTTGCCTGGGGAATGTTCCCATTTACCTCCCATTAATTATTTTAGTTAAATATACCTTTTAATAAATGTTCCCTTGTGCTGCCACCTCTTTCCTTTTAGCTGGTTTTTGAAGCAGGCTGTAGAAAAAAAAGGATCCTTGCTTTTTAAACGTATTAGAGTCACTCTGAACTCACTTAAATATAATTTGCTGTTATTAGCAAATCACCCAGATTTATACGCATGTGGTTGTCTCAATCCATTACCCAATTCAGTCATTCTTCAGACAACAACCACATGTATAGGCTCAAGCAAGGGTTTGTTGTTTTTGTATAAATTAAAGATTATAGGTAGTGTTTTAATGTGATTATTACAATTGATTTAGTGAGTTATGTTACTGCTTTTCTTTTTTGTAGTTGTTCTTTAATTTTTAGATTCCAGGTGTGTTTGCCTTGAAGACATGAACGTCATGTAAATCCACCCTTCATTCCCTTTGTGAAGCATAACACATTCAGTGGTAACCATTGCCAAGGTGAATTGAAGGGAATGTGTTTAGTGTAGTGAGTCAGACAACACATTCTGGAAAGCAAGCAGAAAACATGAAAATATTAGGGAATGGCACCCGAAAACATTTGTATATTACTAAAAAGTAAAGGCAATGTTGAAAAGTCACCAATATGCCACCTGTGTACATTTTACTCTTTCAGAACAACCAGAAAATGTTCAGGCTGCTCATAACATCTGAACTGACCTTTGGCATTTTCAGGTTAAACTTGTTTTGTCTTTTTTTGCACATTTAAAAACTAATAATACCACTAATCTCACTAATTATCTTAAATAGCAAAATAGGTGCCACTAGACAGACAATAGTTTTGTATTTAAAGGCAATTGTAGCATGATACCAGCTACAACAGTAGGAGTTAATGATACCACAGTGGTAACTTTACTGTCATTACAGTATGAACCAACAATACACAATGCTAAAGAGCCAGTGTGCTGTACATATCTGTTCCAGACACATTGAGCTGTCTGCTACCAAATCTGCCAAGTTTTTCAGGGTAATACACTAGTATTAGAATAACGTTTTACTTTTTCTGTAAGGGTGCCTCTTTGAAAATCAAGCCTGATAAGTTCATCAGTAGTCTCTTTACAAGCAATTACTGCAGCTTAACCTTTGATTAAAATGTTCAGTCCAATTTCTGTTTTTAATATAGCTGAACAAATTGTTCTTAGTTTGATGGGCCAGAAAATGTAAATGACAGCTTTTATAATCGTTGGCTGAGCTCTTGGGACTTTAAATGTCAAAGTTTAAGAAGAGTGTATAATATATCGAGGCCCAGACAGGATCATAAAGGCCTGGTCACAAGACCAACTTTTGTTGATGGCCACAAGATGAAGACTTCTGTTGCCCGTGTGTTTCCTTGTAAATACTGTGCTCTGAAACTTACCATGTCAAAGCGAAGAAAGGCAGCTGTTATAATACTGACAAGTTCTGGGATTGATGAATTATGAGGCATGATTATGTTTACTGTAATAATGTTGTGACAGGATAGCATCAGGGCCCAGGCTGGCTACCGGCAGGAATTAGACCCAGAGATAGAAAGCTGCAGTTTAAGCATGTATATACACAAGTTTATTTAACAAAAACAGGAACAAACAAAACACGGCACAAGGGCCAAAATAAAAGGTTCAAATAAAATAAACACTTGCAGGCTGGCCATTAGCCTTCACTATGAAGTTGCAAAACAGTACAAAACTCACAGCACAAACAAACACTCGTTCACTCCCCCTTCCTTTTATACGTGTGGCCACTCCCCAATTAGGGGAATGGCCACACCTGTGATTGCTGGCAGGAATAGATTTAACCCCATCCCTGCCAACCTTACATTCGCAGGGTTTTCGATAACATGTTGACCAGTGTGGTCACCCAAGGAAAAATGCCGGCAACACAAATTGGTTATGTGACCATGCCTTAAGTTTAGTTTGAACGCTTTCACTTTTGACTTGAATGTCTTGGGCATTTGTGTATGCTAGTGATGTTCCAAGCTGGTTTAAACATCTGACTACTATAACTGACTTTGCCATTGCGCTACTTCTTGACTGTTGAAATGCAGCTTGTTTTAACACCATTACAATTACTAAGAAAAAAAGTACTCAAGTTTACTCTATTGTAAGTATAATTATAACAGGTTTACCTAAAAAAATGTATGTGGTATAAAAAATAAAGTAAGACCTTTCTTGTTTTATTCTAAAAGTACATGTTTCCATAGACTTTATCATCTCATAGACCTAAATTGTAGAGTCCATTTCCCCAAGGTATACACAAACCTTTTCCATTTTCTGGTTTTCTGGTTCCATTAAAGAGCAGTGAAATCCCTAGGCAGACACTAAAGCATGAAAAATATGCTGGATATGGAACTGTGGCAAAGTGGTTAACAGTGTGCAGGCGATCAATTATCAGACAAACAACGATAATCCAGGTGGAAGGAAGGTTTAATTGTATAATCCAATGCCTGATGGCTAACAGCAGTAAACAATAACAATGTTAATGAAGCAATACAGCGGTGTGTATTGCTTGTTTATAATCCGTGGGTTTGCCCCCGAAATAATAAGTCCAGTTTCAGTTCACCCACACATAACACGTACACAAACACAAACACCAGTCCACAGTGCGTGCTCTTGTGCTCGTGGTGAATACAGTTCTTTAGTGACAACAAAAGTGCAGTGTTGTTGATCCGGGTTTAGTGCTGGCCTTTGGCGACAGCTCCGGATCGTGTTAACCGTCCAAATAATTACACACAGTATTATTAACGACAAAGAAAAACTAACAAAACACTCACGTTTCACAACACAGGTTCTCCTTCTGGTCATTTAGCGTAACCATTCACAAAGGAACAGATCACACCACTACGTCCCCTTTTCATAACGTCACACATGACCCCTTGGTTAACGAGCGTATCCAGCTCTGCCTCCTTTCTAGATGGCCGAAATCCCACTTGAGCATATGTGTCAGGGTTTTATTATATTTGAAGAAGCCAGCTCTGCAGAAACTAAATGAATAAAGTTAATTTCTGCACCCAGTTAAAACATTGTTTACAATATTCTTATATTTAGAACAAAAACTATTTTAAAAATGGTATAACTAAAGCGTAAATAGGTCTATTCTATTGACAGAAATTGTAGTGAATCTCAGCTCATTTAGATAACTGTCCGAACCTTGACTACCTACCTACACTATCCCATTCTCCCATTCACCTCTTTTTTGTGGGGGAATCTAGAAGTGACAAAAATGCCATTTTGTCTACATCTATTCTTAAAGGGAAATAACTAAACAGCAAGTAAATAAGAGCTAAATCCATCACAGCCAAGCTTGCTGGTTATGCTCTCATATTAGCAATCAATTCTCTGAACTTTTATGGAGTCATTTTTGTAAAACTATACTGTGGGATAAACCAATTCTACTCCTTGCTAAAAAGGACAATTGAATAATACTGTTCCATTGTTTTTATACCGTTGCACAATCAGGTGCTTTTTTAAGAGGAAGACTACAATATGAAAATTGTGAGAAGTATTTAATGTGTCCTCAGGCAAAGCATGATAGCTTATTTTTATTTAAAGATATGTCCGCAGGAAATACTCTTTGAGAAATGCATTCCACTTACATTGTTGTTTAGTGCTACGTTTTGTTACATATGCATGCAAAGAACAGGCACAAAATAATATAGAAAATCTATAATATTTACAACTGTAAAAGTAGAGTGTGGTAAAGTATGATGAAACACAGGAAAGCATGGTAAAGCATAAAAAGGAATGGCAAAGCACATTAAAACCATGGCAACCAATAGGAAACCTTTCATAAGGGTATTGTTGCACATATACAATATTTTGCTTATCTTATAAAAGGTGTGTGAGATCAACAAATCGGGTGAAGTTCATTTTTTGTTAAGACATTAATTAATTAAAAATAAAAACATGGTGGATTATATAGAGCTGAGCAAGAAGGTTTCAGTCTAGTGCACTGTCCAGTCATCTCAATAACTAATTCAGTGATCCTGATAAAACTGTTAGAATTGGTTCAGCACGTAGATGTTTTGTCAATGCAGAATCCATTGATATTTTGAATTCGTAGTTGCAGGGAGTTATCAAAGGCCAGTAGATCACTTGACCTCACGGTTCTGCTTCTAGACCATAATCTTGCAGCAATCAGTCTTTCTCAGTTGAAAGCAAAACATCATTACAAACGAGAGTAACAGCAATTTCATACTGTCTTGTGAGCATGTAATAACGGAGAGATTTCAATGAGGGAAGATAAATGAGGAAGATATTGATTTCTTACACTTCAGACATCAGCTCTTAACAAAGCTGATTAAACTAAAACATTTTCAAAGTTATTTTTCATTTGTCCAACATAAGAAATAAAATAATATTTTGTAGCAGGGCTAAAAATTGTTGAGCTACTAATGAAACTAATATACTGTGTAATACTCCGGAGGGTTTCAACAAATTGTATTTAATAAAAAAAAGTCTCCCTAGAAAATAATAGAACGGGTTACAGATGTTAAGCCTCTTAAGTGTTTCAGAATACACTAGACCCTGTATATTTAATTTTATTCCAAGAAGTCCTGGTTTGAGTAAAAAAGAGCACAACATTTTATTTAGTCCAGATGACTGAAACGGTAATTGATTCTAAAAGTTTCTAAAAGTGTAGCTCCAATACTTTTTTAATGGAAGGACTCAACTGGAAATCTGATAATTTTTTTTTATAAAATACAAAAAGGAAGAGTAACAGGAAGGCTGTGCATTTTCTAAATAAAGCAGTGGAAAAGGAATGGATGCAGTATTAAGTGTTCATGAATCAAGTCCTTGTGAAAACGAATAGAGTGCAAATGAAAGGTTACTGCCTATCCTCAGGCAAGGTTGAATGTGGGGGTTGCATAACTAAGGGCCAGATATTCAAAAGAGATGCGAGTTTTGCAAAGGCAGTTGCGGGGATGTTTTCCTCTCAATTCTGCTTTGAGAAGAAAGTCATGCCTACGGGTGAAATTTAAAACAGGAGCTGTGGCAGAAAAAAAACACTTGCTTGTTTTTTTAATCGCAGGTGTTTTTTCCTGAACTCTGGAGGAGGAGTTGTGAATAAAATGCTATTTAAATACTGTTTACTCCAATCAAAAGGGAGCTTAGAACTTGCTGCGCTTTGTTTAAATTAACTTTAGTTCTATTTGTTCAGTTGGGTATATTGCGAGTTGTGATTCATTTCCTGTTTAGATTCATTTAAACTTGTTCATTTCCGCAGCCTTGCGATATTACAAATATTAAAAACTTCTTTGAATTTCGCAGATATATGCAACACATGTAAGAAGAGTTGCATAAAAGTTGCCTAAATTAGAAAAATCTTTGAAAATGTCCCCAAGAGCTTCCTTACACAACTCTGTACGTGCAATATCCTTGGCTTTAATACACTGTAATCTTATTGGGGAATTGAAGGTTTCAGAACATATTGTAAAATTAATTTATTTATTCAGAATTAGTCCATTGAGATGTAAGTTATGGGGTTTAGGGTTGTCATGGTGACTGCTTTGTATGAAGCACTTATTAAGCATGTATTAAGAAAATGAATATTATATCTACATTTATTATTTTTCACTAGACAAAATAAATGCTTGGGCACTTAAAAATCCTCTTACTCAGTAACACTGACCAGCAAGTTTGTCCACTGAAGACCAAGTGGAGACCATTAAACTCACCTCACTTGAGCTTGCTGTATTTGAACCCAGGCCTCAAGAGACTATCCTCAAGATTGAAATTAAACACAAACCTGTTCATCTCTATCCTTACAAAATGATCTTCCAAGGCAATACAGAGGCACAACAAAGGAAATACACTGATTCTGTATTAAAGAACAACTGTAGCTGAACAGGATTTATTTCAAAATTCATTGCACTCCCATTGCTAGAGTAGCCATAGACTAATATCTACACTGAGTATTTATTATTTAGACTAGTGTGTCAGCCATACACTATTAATACTGTAGATGTTGTACTTGCTCGCTATTCCAGTGCTATGCATGCATCATATTACCTGTAACACATAAAGTGTTGAGGGAGAATAAAATGTCATCAATTTGCTCAAAGTGAAAATAAGGTATATGGAAATTGTGGGCACAGTATGTGAATAAAGAAAGAGGGCTTTAATATTGTCAAAGACCAATACCAGTGGTCTCCAACCCTGGTCCTGTAGAGCTACTGGGTTTTTTGGTTTTTGTTTCAACCAAGCTCTCAGTTATTGGCATAATTAGTCAAGATTAACAGGTGTTCCAGCTCTTTAGCCATTGATGACATAGACACCTTTAAAACCTGAGGATTTTGGGCTCTCCAGGACCAGGGTTGGAGACCCCTGCCATATATTCTATCTCAGGACCTTGGCGGTCATAATGCATGAATTCCACTGTATGTGAAACATAGAACCACAGAGCTTTGACTGTACTAGACTTGGAACTGATCCTTTAATATTACTTTGTTTAATTTGTTTACACAAATCTTTTGTCATCATCAGCACCCAATAGGTACGAGAATCAGTGCTTCATCCAGGCCTGTGTGTTGTATAATGGAAAAAAGACAAGGGGGTGCAGCATTTATCACACTCATATTGCTTCACAATGCAGGTAACTGTTACAGTGGCAGTAATGATTACACTGTCTAAACGGTTTCATTTTAAAAGACCAATGCACTGTTGGGCCATTTACACTGACTAATTAATCATTATATGACTCCACAACCAAAAGTAAAAATAAACCTAGGGATAATTCATGTTTTCTAATTAGGGTGAAACAGATCATAGTTACTATCAGGTTAGATAGTGGTAGTACTCTATTCCCTGTCACATTTTTGACTGTAGACTGAATTCTTCATCCTAAAATGATGTGTTCAGCCTGCATGTACAGTGCTAATTTTGTATGTCTTCTTGTCTGGATGTTTAGTAGTTGTAAGGCCGTGGATGTGTTTGACCTTGTGTAGTATCGTGATGAATAATGAATCTGGTTTATCTTTCGTTCTTGCACTTGTGGAAGTTACAGTATATGCTTCATACAATACAGGTCCAAAATAAAGATGTCACGCTCTTGAACTCTAATGGTCCTCGGGTAATGAGCTTTAAGTGGGTTCTATGGCTGCAAGATACTTGTAAGAAGACACTCAGTTCAGAACAAATGTCAAACTGAGTCAAGCCTTTGAATAAAGTAATTAATCTTTATTGTTATTCTCCCACATGGAGCTTTAAAAGCAATGTGTAGCAAACAGCATTAAGCATTTAATCAAAATAACAATCTCTCAAGTAAGTTCAACAATTACAAGTTCATCAAAAGAATGAAAGTTCAACACTTACAGATATCAAGAGGAAAGCATACATCTTGCAGGTTCAAAGATTGGAATCTATACTCTCTTCTTCCTAAGCGTGAAGCTCTCACAGTCTGCTTGCTCTCAGGAGGCTGATGGATCACCTGTTTAGCCATTAACAATCACTGCTTATATCACTGTTGAAGTTCCTCTTTCTGAATGCTAATCCAATTTTCCGAAATTGAACCCATTTTAATGGTCTCTCCTTAAAGTGGGCTTTTGTTGGTGCACTCATTATTTCTTTCAAAATGCTTACTCAAAGTCATGAGTTAAACTTGAACTGGACATGGGATGTGACTGAGCTCTACTACCGCTATAAAAACAAAAAAGTAGCCGCAGAGCGAACTCTGGCCGCGTCGATTCAATCCTCTCCTAGTATACTCTGCTTCTCTCTACTGTACGGAAACAGAAACATAACAAAACTATGGTTCTGTACTTCACTTATATGCAAATGCAAAACTCGAATAAGCAATATAAGTGAACTAAATTAAATGTTATGTTTCTTTAATGACAATAACATTAACAACATATATGAGTATAAAAGCATGTGTTATTAATGTATTAAACTTTAGCATTGCTATGGTTGAACAGCTGGAGAACAAGACAGTGAATTATAAATGTTATTTTATCTTTACTGTCCCACATGTCTCTGAAAGCTTGTGATGCTCTTAACATTTGTATGCCTTGTGGATTGATCTGAAAATGTAATCATGAAAAACATAATGGTGGGGGAACAATTCAAGCACAGGTACAGAGCATTCTCCCAAAACACCCCAAAAACCAACATACTGGAAATTATGAGCTCAAGCAATAGAATGTAAGCCGTCACAAAAATCTGCCTTCTAATGCAAGAAGACTGATTATTTCCAGTTTTGAAACATTAACAATGTACTTTGCACTGAGTGAAAATGGTACATTTGTCCCATTTAGGTTTTTTCCCTTGTTTCTCCAGACACGACTGGTAACAGTAATACTTTTCCAGAGTGCCTGAGCTTTTGATCTTTGAGAGATTATGCTTAGCTGCCAGTGCCTTGCTGCATGATGTTCTCACTTAACCAGTGTGGGATAGCTGAAGGGGTAAGATGTCCCTCATGAGTACGCATTAGAAGCATTGATATTTGGCACTTAAAGTAATCATCAAAAGTTAAAGAACCCTGTGTCAGCTTGGCACAAGAGTACAGAGGGTCGATAGAGTAATCAATAATACTTTCGTTTTATGGATCTAAGCAGAGTGACAGTGGATGACATATTGCGATAATAGCTAAGAATTCATATTACTGCCAATAGAATTTAATCGGAATAACCTTTATAATTGCTAATATTTTCTAGAAAGCACACACTTGGTAGCCAAACTGCATCCTCCATATATACAGTAATAGGCATTCTCTAGTCACATAGTTGGCTGATACTACAGGATCAGTTGTCAGGTCACAAACATATAAAATTGAAGGGCAAAAATTATCTTTCAAAGATCAGTGTTATAAAGGAAATCATAAACCCTGAAAGCAACAGAGTCTGCTTCCCCAGGTTTGTACTGAATCTTATCATGGGATTTAATTTCCCAACATCATTCTGTCTTTCTCCTCAGTAGGACTGTGTCCATTCATCACAATTATTAATACATTGTCTAGTTTCACTTCTGCAGATTACATTTTAATTTGATTTGCTTTAAATTGGGATTGTGTTTAAAACAATTTCAAACCGAAATGCATATGTACAGTATGCCCAAATTCCCTCACTATACCTGGTCAGATTCCTACACTATACCTGGACAAATTCCCTCACTATACCTGGTCAAATTCCCACACTATACCTGGACAAATTCCCACACTATACCTGGACAAATTCCCACACTATACCTGGACAAATTCCCACACTATACCTGGTCAAATTCCCACACTATACCTGGACAAATTCCCACACTATACCTGGTCAAATTCCCACACTATACCTGGACAAATTCCCTCAAATTCCCTCACTATACTTCCTTGGGTGGTATACAGTATATAATTGTATATTTCATGTCATTGCAACTAAATAGACCCTTTTGTGAACATATTTGCTTACTGAACCAAGAAGTTTCTTTACTTTAATTCAGGCATGCTGTCTAAAATGTCCTGTTTGAAAATAAGATTGTTACAGTAAACTCTTTGTGAACATGGCCCACTCTGTCTCAACATAGTGTAGAATAAGAAAACAATAGCTCACCTTGTATCACTGTGTCCTGTTGAGCAGAATGTACTGTAGAGTATGTGTTAAAAACATCTTGTATGTTGAAAGTAGCTGTTGGCTGAACCTGTAGAATTGGGATTGATTTATATACTGTAAGGTGGATAAACACTTTAGAATATTTTAGTAGTGGGGCAAACATAGAATAGTTATGTTTGGATATTTAAAAAAAAAACAATCAAATAACAATGCATAATTTTTTCCTGTTAAATATGCGCTTACGTTTCAAAACATTTATTTAAAAAATGAATTTGTGGCAAATCCGCTTGTGTTTTAGCTGCTGTTTTGTAATTCAGATACTGTGAATAAAATTAGTTTGGGGGGAAATAAAGCCTGCCCTTTGTTCTGGGTTGCACTATAGATGTTTTATTCACAGTGTAGTAACTTCAAAAGATCAGGTGTAAACATGAGGGATCCAGCACCAAAGAATGTTGAACCAATATTAAACAATATATACGTGCCCCATGTATCAATCAATCAATGAATACATTAATTCATTAATAGCAAATATCTAACTACACTGTAATAACTAATATATATATATATATATATATATATATATATATATATATATATATATATATATATATATATATAGTACTGTGCAAAAGTTTTAGGCAGGTGTGAAAAATGCTGTAAAAGTAAGAATGCTTTCAAAAATAGACATGTTAATAGATTATATTTATCAATTAACTAAATGCAAAGTGAGTGAACAGAAGAAAAATCTAAATCAAATCCATATTTGGTGTGACCACCCTTTGCCTTCAAAACAGCATCAATTCTTCTAGGTACACTTGCACAAAGTCAGGGATTTTGTAGGCATATAGTCAGGTGTATGATTAAACAATTATACCAAACAGGTGCTAATGATCATCAATTCAATATGTAGGTTGAAACACAATCATTAACTGAAACAGAAACAGCTGTGTAGGAGGAATAAAACTGGGTGAGGAACAGCCAAACTCAGCTAACAAGGTGAGGTTGCTGAAGACAGTTTACTGTCAAAAGTCATACACCATGGCAAGACTGAGCACAGCAACAAGACACAAGGTAGTTATACTGCATCAGCAAGGTCTCTCCCAGGCAGAAATTTCAAGGCAGACAGGGGTTTCCAGATGTGCTGTCCAAGCTCTTTGAAGAAGCACAAAGAAACGGGCAACGTTGAGGACCAGAGACGCAGTGGTCGGCCAAGGAAACTTACTGCAGCAGATGAAAGACACATCATGCTTACTTCCCTTCGCAATCGGAAGATGTCCAGCAGTGCCATCAGCTCAGAACTGGCAGAAAACAGTGGGACACTGGTACACCCATCTACTGTCCGCAGAAGTCTGGTCAGAAGTGGCCTTCATGGAAGACTTGCGGCCAAAAAGCCATGCCTCCGACGTGGAAACAAGGCCAAGCGATTCAACTATGCACGAAAACACAGGAACTGGGGTGCAGAAAAATGGCAGCAGGTGCTCTGGACTGATGAGTCAAAATTTGAAATATTTGGCTGTAGCAGAAGGCAGTTTGTTCGCCAAAGGGCTGGAGAGCGCATTACTAATGAGTGTCTGCAGGCAACAGTGAAGCATGGTGGAGGTTCCTTGCAAGTTTGGGGCTGCATTTCTGCAAATGGAGTTGGGGATTTGGTCAGAATTAATGGTCTCCTCAATGCTGAGAAGTACAGGCAGATACTTATCCATCATGCAATACCATCAGGGAGGCATCTGATTGGCCCCAAATTTATTCTGCAGCATGACAACGACCCCAAACACACAGCGAAAGTCATTAAGAACTATCTTCAGCGTAAAGAAGAACAAGGAGTCCTGGAAGTGATGGTATGGCCCCCACAGAGCCCTGATCTCAACATCATCGAGTCTGTCTGGGATTACATGAAGAGAGAGAAGCAACTGAGGCTGCCTAAATCCACAGAAGAACTGTGGTTAGTTCTCCAAGATGTTTGGGCCAACCTACCTGCCGAGTTCCTTCAAAAACTGTGTGCAAGTGTACCTAGAAGAATTGATGCTTGATGCTGTTTTGAAGGCAAAGGGTGGTCACACCAAATATGGATTTGATTTAGATTTTTCTTCTGTTCACTCACTTTGCATTTAGTTAATTGATAAATATAATCTATTAACATGTCTATTTTTGAAAGCATTCTTACTTTACAGCATTTTTTCACACCTGCCTAAAACTTTTGCACAGTACTGTATATATATATATATATATTTTTTTTTTTATATATATATTTAGATGTCCCTGCCCAGTAAAGTATACTGAAATGCAGTAATAGAATGTTTTCTGTGCAGTGTGGCAAAGTGCTTGACATTTCCCTTTTACAAGTTTACCACAGTATTTTTGCAGTTTTACCATGCTTTTCACATGGTTATTCTATGCATTTACCATAGTTTACCATGGTTTGCTATGTTTTTGAATATGCTTTACCAAACCTCACTGTCATTTACAGTGCTTGCCTATGGTAGACCATGCTTTCACTATGCATTATTACAGTTTGCTATGCTTTTACTATGGTAAACTTCATAAGGGTTACGATGTTGGATACAATTTTATTTGAGTAATAACATGTATTTAAAATGGCAGAGGTCAAATTCTTGCTAGTTGTATTATTATTATTATTATTATTATTATTATTATTATTATTATTATTATTATTTTGGAATGTAACCTATAATTATTTTTTTTGACGTAAGGTTTTTAGTACATTTACAGTATAAACAGGTTGTAAACAGTAAGCTATATACAAAATTAAACTGCTGTAGTCTCCTTTTCAAAGTGTATTTTTCAGGGGCTCACAGCATTCTTAAACCACTCTCCTTTTAAAGTACTTATTTGACCAGAGTTCTTCATTGGAACACCATGAAACCTGTTTATTATGCAATAGATTTTGACTTTAACATTCTGAGCTATTCTAATCAGTTGAGGTGACAACACCTCGTGATTGAGTGAGCTAGAGACTCTAGTATCCAAAGTCAATAATTGGAATGATTTAAACCCATTTAATTTGCTGTGACTGTGCCTTAGCTTAGAAATCTCTCCACTGGACGTATTTGGTCAGCCGCTGGTCAGAAGCAAATAACAAATTAAAAATGATCACATTGATTTAGATTATCAAAGCCCCTGTAACCCCTCGCACAATTAACAGGTTTCATAAGTCTTGAGTCGGCTCAACAACAGAAAAGCGTTACTCTAACAGGTGAGTGATTTATTACAGTATTTTTGTGAGCCCCTGTAAAATATACCTTCCTGTAGATGCCTGATATGTTACTCTGGTTCCAAAGTTATGAAACTTTCTATAGCAATATAAAACTGATCCCCTACATATAGATATATAATCCTTAATATGTTTTCAAAATCCTTTTTTATTAAAATTGTAATAATAATTTTCTACACTTGACCAAAGCAGTACAGTTCTCTGCCGTGGATTTGCAGAAGTATCAATTTATATACAATGCACATTTGAATATAGAAATATAAGTACTCTTAAGAATATGCTAAATCTTACATTGTTTAAATGAATTTAAAGGAAATTACAAAACTCACTTTTAACTCATTCCTCCTATAGTGGTACAGCATTGATATTGATATATTTGAGCAATACATTTTGAGCACACTCCAACAGGTACAGCTGCTTGCAACTCACTGCATTCCATAAAAGGACATTTTGTGTCAATTTAATAACTACAGGGTGCATTGAGTGTACAATGAGATTGCAATCAAAAGTGGGTGCAATCTGAGAAAGTCAAGGTTTATATTAGTAAGAGAGACAAAAATGATTTTTTTCTGGATTTTAAGCACAAAAAAAATAGTAATTTGAGTTTTACTTCAAACTAATCAGTCTTTGGACTCTGCGACAGGCTGCTGTTTAACTCTCTTTAACCTGTGTTTATTCAAACTGTACCATATTCTATTTTTGAAGAATAAAAGGATTTGGAATGCCAAGAAAAAAGGGAATTGCAGAGCAATTTGACTTCTTGTATAATTTTCATACATTTTTTTTTTATATCTGCCCCCCAAAACCATATTTGGAGCCCAAGGCAACATAAAGGTTACTTAGTTACACTCCTCCCCAAATATGCTACAATACTGATTCTTATTATGGACCTAAATATAACCAATGCAAGGCACTCTGCAAACTATACAGTAGACCATGGTACACTGAAATGCCAATTCCCTTAGTGTTCAAAGCTTGACTATTAGCAAATGAAGCAACAAGCTGACAGTGTGATACTGCTACCTACCTCATAAATAATAATGCCCATTTCCTCCAAGTAATGTTATGTGTTTTATGCAATTCAGAGAGGAGGATTTTGTGTTTCAGTTGATTCAAGTTATTACAGAAGCAACATGTGTAATCTTTCATAATCAACATGTGTAAGGATGTATGTAGTTTGAACATGTACAGTAGTTTGTTTATGTACCGTAATTACTTTCCAAAATCTAAAAGAAAACATTTAATGTTCTGTGGCAAGGTGCCCACCCCTTTTATTATTTATGTATTTTTATGATTTATGTTGTATTATTATCATCATCATTATTATATATATATATATATATATATATATATATATATATATATATATATATATATATATATATATATATTTATTGTGTTTGTGTCGGACAGACGAAAGCCATCCAACGTGATTATTTTTTATTGAGGCTGGAGCCTTAATAAGATAATTATTTGATTAATGGGTAATTAAAGTTCCAGCCACAAAATTTAAAAGACTGACTCCGGGCTAATGGTTGGGAGAGGCAAGAGGTGAGTCTGTGAAATATATCAATTGCTATATATATATATATATATATATATATATATATATATATATATATATATATATATATATATACGTTGGTTCCGTGTTTGTCTATTTTGTTTTGGCCCATGTCCCTTTGGTTTCGTGTAAAGTCTTTTGTTTTGTTTAAATATTTATTTTGTTTATTTATTAAAGACGAACGCAGCAGCGCAGTTTAGCTCGTACCATCCTGTGTTTTTGTTTCATTTCCTGGTCTGATGTCACGCCACACAAAGCCATCTATGACATGTTCATATTTGGCAAAACAAACCAGCAGTGCTGAGTAGAAATGAAGAAATAGCATTGCTATGTGGATAGATGCTGTTCTACTAGCTGCTTTATTTGTACAATTACAATGCTTTATCATTAAGATATAAAGAGCACAATAAAGTTCAATACAAATCACTGCAATCACTGCAGGGAAAACAATGACATTTTGAAAAAAGGAAAGAAGGAAAATTAGTATAAAAAGGCAGCATCTGACCCTGGTAAATGACAAGATGTTACTTTAGTTTGAAGATATGTATATAGAATAGCTCTATGTCGGTCCTCATTTCAAAGGCAAAACCTATAAGAACGTAGATGTTATGGCAAGTGTTTTCATGTGTAATGGGTTGTCATTTCAGTTAATGCCTACTGAAGATTTGGGGGGGGGGGGGGGGTTCAAAAATTATATTTATGACTCTTTTGACAACAGAGTCAAGTGCCTCAGTATGAACAGCAGCCTTCACATTCCACTGTTGTATGTCTGCATCACCTTCAGACCACCAACTCGCCCAACCGGTCATTGATGCCCAGGAAATGCCCTGCGCCTCGATTGCTAGTCCTCAGAAAAGTTTTTACTGTAATCTACACTGGTCTTTTAACAATCCCAGTGTGCATGGACAGCTGCAACCCGTTACGATACAATATCAGTATGTAACTAAATAACATAAACTGTCTGTTAGGTAAAAGCCTTAGTCGTCGCCTAGAGCACATGTCACTTTTTAGCAATTACTAGTTTCTGCATTCAGCGGCAGCTTTCACAGCCCCAAGCCCAGCTCCTTCCGGCAGACTTCCCCTGCACATTACTTAATCAGCAACCCAACACAACAACCGCACATCCAAGTGCACTGGGTCATATATACTCGGTTTGCAAATACCTGTACTACAGGCTACATGTGGGATACCCTCTTTGATCCAGTCCCCAAAAGAAGAAGCACGGTTGTGTTTCTCGAGTACATACAACTGAATAAAATAGTTAAATAAACACATAGCCACTGTTAAAAAATATGACTTTATTCAATTTAATGAAAGCAACTAAGGGGAAAATAAATAAACATAATGTCTCTTTCTCTCTTGCAAACAGGTAATTATTGGAATGCTGCTGCCTTCAACACTCCCTCTTCCTACCTGCACTTCTCAACCTTCCACGGAGAGACCAGCGCGGACATCTCCTTTTACTTCAAAACTTCTGCCCCTTATGGTGTGTTTCTAGAAAATCTGGGCAATACAGACTTCATTCGTCTGGAGCTAAAATGTAAGTTTCTCCTTTTAACTTCCTAGAGCATGGTCCTCTGTGGCTGAAGGCTGGGAGTTCTAACTCCTGATTTCTAACCCCTGAGCTGCCAGTCAGCAGGTGTTCAATATGTACAGTAGAGTGCTGTAAATGCTTCACCAAACTGCCTCACCAATGTATCCTGAACCTGGCCCTTAAGGGATCACAATGAATATCTACCAAATACTTTTGGAAACTATTCTCCAAGAGTCAGCTATTCCGATTATCCTCTCTTTCATCTGTAAGCTGGTTCATTCAAGTCTCCAAAAGCTACGAAAACATTGTGCTCCCTATCTGTATCTATGACAACTTTCAGTAATTATCCCTTTCTTAGCCTTAGTTTAGGCTAAGCAGGTGGGTCCTGTCTTGGAGATAAAAACAAACAAAAAAAAAACATGCATTAACAGTAACAAAAGTGAATCCAGAAGCAGCAAAAATAAGTCATTTTCTCATAACTTTAAGAACTTTTGGTCAGCAGCAATAATAGGGCTCACAAGGAAGGTGGAAACAGTTAACTTTTAATTTAAAATGACAGAAGAAGGGGTTTATATCATTATTTAATCAATTATTTATTGAATAAACTTTGTTTTGAAGAGCTAAGCATTTTTTTTTATATTGTATTTATTTTAAAAAATCTAAACCAAAAGCAGCTTCAGTATTTTCCTTGAAAAATAAATATAGTACATAAATAGAACTTCTACACATAGAAGATAGAAAGGCTTCAGACTTCAAAGGAGGTAAAAATGAATGCCAATCCAAGTAGTGCTGATATCAAAGTTCTGTATATAGGGGGCACATTTACTCTGAATTGCCTGTCAGGCATCAATTCTACAAGTTAACAGGGGCTGCACAATATGGTAGCCTGCAGTATAAAAAAAATACAGTATATTTTCTGAGCTCACAGAATAAATAATATACTGTAGGAGGTAATAAGCAAGGTATTGTAAAGAATGCAGTTATCAAATACAGGGCTGGAAAATATTGTATTATACACACATCAACACTGATTCTAAGAGCATAGGGTTAACATGTTGGAAACATAGGGTTAAAAAAATGAACCTGTAGAGCTAAATCAATAATTTTAGAAGTAAGTATTTTAGACGGTATCACCTAGGTGAAGTCAACCTTGGCTGTGGATCACTTTTTTTACACCTACCCACCCCCTCCCTAAAGTACCAATCTAAACAGTCACCCCAACTAATCAATAGGCCATTTAGTTGACTTGTAAGAAGTTTGTCCCAAAAGATTTCAGTTCAACCCCTGGCTGTGAACTGAAAGACTGTGAAAGACGAGTGAAAGGCTGTGAAAGACAGCCACGAGAAACAGGGGCTTAGCCGGTCCATTTGTCAAGCAATTCCCCTGTGTTCTCTCACTTGTCAGCAGCGCAGGAGTGCCCTGGCAAAGATTAAGAGTTACCATGTCCATAGGTTTTTACATACATCTGTGAAGTGCCCTGGGATAGTTGTTATGAAGGGTGCTATATAAATTAAATGTTGTTGTTGTTGTTGAATCCAAAAATCCTAATTATTTTTACACCCTGCTGGTCAGCCTCTGCAGCTTGGAAAAATTAAACCTATTTTGGGAAAGAGAGTGGATGAAAAAAAGCCGACTTGGTTAGTGTTTTTTCATTGGTCATTGACAAGGAGCTCAGAACATCCAGGCACAGAGGCACTAAATGAGAAATGCATATAAATATAGGGCTGTGTCCGAAGGTTCGAAGGTTCATTCGCTAGCTAGGGATTCGAAGATTGTTTTAAACCTTCGAAGGTTCGTCAGACTGGTTCACACACTGTATGTTTTTTTTTCTTCTTCTTTCTGTTAACATAAACTGTTTTTTCAATGTGTGAATACTGTACATCACACATTAAATGTCACTCACATGCAAAATTCGATCTTTTGATTTGTATAATGCATATTACGTAAACAACAGTTGTTATTAAAATCTGCTACCAAGTCGTTATACATTACGTACAACTCTATATGGCGCCACTGCGCTGGCGTATATGGAGCAGGGTATAGTATCCAAAGCAGTGGGCTCGTACCTCTAGTGGCTGTATTGCTTCAGTAAAATATGTACTGAACACAAGACAGTGTAAGAGAAGTGCTATGGTAGAATATGTTTGAAACATACAAAATAGACGCTAACACTAATATTTTTAATTTCAAAAAGCCCCTCCAGCTCATGTTAACCAGAAGCAAATTTCTTCATTCGCCATCTCGACAGCAACGCACTGTATAGTGTAAGCTGTATTGAAAGAAATGTCTCGAAACCCCTTGCTGTTTGGGATTTTGTTTGTTAAATGCCCAGATGACCAAAAAAAAGTTGAATGCAAACTGTGCAAGCGACTCGTATCATGGAGGCATAACCGATCCTGAGGTCACTTGACAAGCGTAAATTCATAATATTATTAGTAGTATTAATATTTTTAGTAATAGTAAAATGTGACTGATAAGCTGCTTGGAACGGTGACTGTTAAATAAAGATTTGTCCGCTGCAGTTGGTGCTGGTGCAATGATGTTGGTGTTGGTGCAGGATTTTCAATCAAATATAAACAAGTAGCTTTGGTGACATCACCAATAAATTATGCAAATGCTTACCATCGAAGGTATCAAACCTTCCTTCGGTAATGTGTTCCGAACCTTCGAAGGTCAAAATGTACCCTTCGTTGTAGCCCTATATAAATATTGAGTGTGGTGGAGGGCAGATTAAGGCCAAGGACTGTGTTCTGCATCCTTAAGGTCATACCTTCATAGCAGTAAATGAGTCAATGTCACATCATGGTTTCATATTGCCAGAGGATGTTAATACCTGAAGGGCCCGCCCTATATATATTGTGTGCTATTTTTGTGATTTATTTTGTATTATTATTATTATTATTATTATTATTATTATTATTAATATATAGTGTTTTGTGCGGACGGTGAATGCCGATATTATTTGTTATTGTTTTATATATATATATTTTAAAACCTCGTGAGGATGCGTGACTGATCAGCTAGTGATTTATTTAACTAGCTGACAGTCACACATCCTTATTAAACTCGTGCAGACTATGGCCGAGGGGTAATAAGATAACTAATAGCTAGTTAACTCCTCGGCCAGAATATAAAAGCCTGCAGCTGTCTGCCCTCAGGGAGGAGTGTACAGAGGAGAGTACGGGAGAGCGAGCAAGGAGAGAAAGAAACTAAAATATAAACAACTGCTAAGCGTGCTGGTTTTTTTACACCAGCACGATACTTATTTGTTTATTTGTTTGGCCAACATGCCCTTTTGTTTGTGGTGTTTGTTTTGTTTAAATCTTTTGTTTTGTTATTATTTAATAAAATAGCTGAGCACCGTTGCGCTTCAGTTTCACCCGTTACTTCCTGAGTCTGTGTTTCTGGTCTGATGTCACCACTGAAAGCCACCTGATCACAAGGTCATACTTTCGTTTTTTTGATACTTGGTGCTGGAATATTAACATTTTCAAGACCATAGCTATTCATCTATTTCTAACACACTATAGAACAAAATAGCATGTTGTTGTGGTTTTGTTGTTGTGGTTTCTTTTTTTACTGTAAACTGTAAACCATTTAAAATGGTTGAACTGTTACATATTTCATTTAAAATGTATTTCCCTGGACATTATTGCACATAACTTAACACAATAGTTAGTTAATTGTTGACTAAGACCATTGATTAACTTAAATGAACATTGACACAATATAAATAGAAAGTTACCACACTGTTTACAGTTTACAGATGGTGTATACCATGGAAAAAAACATAGCAAAGAGTAGTATAATTAAACTATTGTACAGAACAGAGAAGTATTGGGCAGCCAAAACAGCCGCATACGTTTAACAACAATACAGTAGTGTTTATCCCCCGATGCTACAATATCATGTTATGCGATAACCACTAAACTTGCTAAAGTTCATCACTATTTAACCATTATACCCCTTGTACGGCTGGTTTCACTGACCCCAATTAGCACTAATCCTGGAATATTGAATGCTACTTTAGGTAAGGTAATCCAAGACTAGAGCTAATCGAGGTCTGTGATACCAAAGGAAAGATGTGGAGTTTCCCAGTCTCAGTCATTTCTTTCCACCTTTGTGCCAGCCATCCCATCAAGGCTGAGAAACCTAAGTGTGACAGAGTGGTGTGGGTGATGAATAGATGGACACGGGAGTCAGACAGTTCTCTTTGAGAACGCCACACAGACGCACATGATTTATTTACACACAAGGGGGAACCCTTGTATTTGGGGAGTCTTATACTGACAATGGCAAGCTGGTGGAGGTGCAAGTCCATTTAAGCACCCACTGGTGCTGCAAAATAATGGTACAAACAGAAGGTGAAACAAAAGAGGAAATAAATACTGTTAACCAAATTACAAACAAAAATTGCTGCTCTATGCAGTTTCTCGCCTCCTCCGCTAAAGGACGAGGATCGAGTGTTACGGACGCTCTCCTTTCCCCTCACTATCTCTGGTGGAGTTGCCCCGATCCCCTGAGCTAAACTCTGCTCCATCTTTAGGGTCTGTTTCTCCACCTTGGGACTCTGTCGCCTCCTGGCTGTTTAATCCACTTCCCCCGCCAGAGTTTCCGCTGGATTGTATCCTGAAAGAGGGCAGCGAAGAAACAGAAGAGCATAACTTTTATGTGATCGACCGTCCCCCCAAGACCTGCCCCTCAGCCAACCTCCCCCACGCCTCCCTTACAGGATCACACATGCGCCCGATAGCCAGCACAGATCTCCCCTAAGGAAAGTAGGAATTACTACCAGAGTAAAATGAAAGATTTTCTCAATTAACTATTCAGCACCAGCTAAGCATGACACCTGTTCATCTGTTTTTATTTATTGTACTTTTTGTATTTTTAGGGCACCGTTTGCAAACAAGATAATAATTTTCTCAAGATGCAAAGACCTTTTCAACAACAGATTAATGATAAATTGCAAAAATTAAATACTTTTTTCTTGTGAACAACTTTTTATTGTTTCTTAAAATACTGCATCCAAATACATTCTTTATAAAATTGACTGCATGAAGATCCATTGGTTAAGATACAGAGTAACATTGTTCATCCCTCAACTAAATTACATCCAAAAGACCCACTACATCTCTCCTTGACATCTTCAGAGGAGTTATAACTTTTTTTAAGCTTGCACATGAATGTGTTATTTAATAGTTAGTCTTTTTTAAAGGCAGGAGGTGACTTTCATTTAGAAAGAGGAATTATTTATTAAAAATATGTGCCTTTGCATATTACTATTTTATACCATTCACGTCCCTAGGGCTGGGATGATAGTATTTTTTTACTATTGATGCATCATTTTCATAAAAACCCAATCGTTTTTTCATAAAGCAAAAGAAATGTGTAAATAATAAGTACATATATTTTCATCAAATCTAATCACAAAAAGTAAATGTTTCTCCAGTTGAACTTAAAACTACACATTTCTATTTATTTATGTCTAGTCACACTGTCGGCGAGGTTCCCCACAAAAAGTTAATAAAACATTAAAAAATATTACTGTCTTACCTTAACATGTCTTGACAGCAACTGGATTAGAGAAAAAAAAACCTCCAACGGGGAACACAAGAATAACTATTTATAAGTCCAACGTAACAAAGTCTGTGCTCTCTCCAGAGCTTATTTTCTGTTTTTATTCAGAAATATTATGGCATCTACATTCTCCGCTTTCAAAGAAGAACAGAGTTTGTTGACAAGCATCCCTGCTTTGCTGAACACATGCTCGCTCGTGACCGATGTTACAGGGATATTTAACATGCTCTTTGCCAAGGCTGCTAGGTTGGGAAAGCGTATCTGGTTATTTTTCTACCAAATCAGGGAATCTTTGCTGATGTTTAATGGAGTTTCAGAAGCATAAATCGTCAGCTCTTGGATTAATGTTTCTTTGGAAGTAGTGTGTGTTTGTTCTCATCCACGAAGTAACAATTCTATTTCTTGTCAATCTTCGTTTTCTTTCTAACAGGTAAGTCCTCTGTGCTGCACTCACTTGTACAGGCACGATTTCCGTCATTTTTGAGTTTGTCCTACACCAGCCTCACTAGTTTGGAAGACAGTGCTTCAGACACGCGGGCTTTGGTTTGTTCGGATAGGTAATCCAGATGACGAAATCGTGGGGTCAAGAAATGACACAAAAAGCAGTGGCATAACCTCATTACTTGGGTCATTCAGCTAATGTAAACAAAATCGCTGAGACAAATTACGCACTAACTTATTTCTCAAACTCTGTGATTCTGGAATTAGCAAATCAGTTGAATTTGAAGAAGATGATGTCTCCTCTTCATCAGGAATTTAAGTCAGTCTGTGTTTTATCCCTGTTGTAACTGGATACAAATAACTAGCCGTAATGTTTTTCTCTGCACTCAAAAGTACTGTAACCAGTTTGAATAGCTGTAGTAGAGGTATCTCAACCATTAGCTTCCACTGCGCAGTCATGAGATCTAAAGTAGCTGCATCTGACTTTTTGGTCAAATCTGGGTTTGACAAAACAGCAATAACTGGCCATTTTAATTCAAGAAGGCATTCAAACATATAGTAAACCATGTTCCACCTTGTTTGTATGTCCTGTATTAACTTGAGTTTTTTTAAATTTTTTATCTGTGTTCGGCATTTCTGTTTGTTTCCTATTTAAAGCAATTGTTGCCATGTGCAACCAATCCTATGTGCAACCAGTCTCATGTGCAACCAGTCTCCTTGCTGCTGCCACTAACGTATGGACTTGTTGTACATCCTCCAAGCTTTTCTGAATGCAGAGATTTATATTGTGCCCTGCTGTGAACAAGCTGGCTTTAGTGGTGACGTCAGGCCAGAAAAGAGTACACAGAATAGTGGTAAATGAAACTGAGACACGGCGGCGGTCAGTGAGTTTATTGTAAAATAAATGGTTTAAACAGAAAACAGGACACGGCACTTGAGGCCAAAATAAATAGACAAACAAAACGGATTAACACTAATCAAACACGGTGAGTCCCAGCAACTTATATTTACTTTACGTTTTATTTTCTCCTTCTCCACTCACCGAAAACACAACCCTTTTTCTTAGCAGACGCCCTTATCCAGGGCCACTTACAATTGTTAAAATAATTACATTATTTTTTACATACAATTACCCTTTCATACAGTTGGGTTTTTACTGTAGCAATCTTGGTAAAGTACCTTGCTCAAGGGTACAGCAGCAGTGGCCCCCACCTGGGATTGAACTCACAACCCTCCGGACAAGAGTCCAGAGCCCTAACCACTACTCCACACTGCTGCCAGCTCCCTCTACTATATCTTGTGTGACAAAATCCACTATCAGCCTGTTATTTCTTGTTCTCTGACACACTTTGGATCAGCTTTCTTTCCAAAATAAGCTGTCACTGAAGGTGTTGCTTCCTTTTGCTTTTTACTTGTGTTCCGCTGTCGTATTTTGTCGGGTGCTGTCTTACTAAATGATCCCGCAGGTTGGTGGTATTGCCTCAGAAGCTCATTAAAACTCCACAAACAGAGCATTTTACCTTTCCATTTTGTTCTTTTGTAAAAAAAACTTCCAAACGTCTGATGGCATTATTTAAAATTCAATTAAATCGACAATTTAACTAAATCTTACTCTGAAAACGTACGTGCTGCGTAGTGGGCGGGAGGATTTTTTAATTATTATTATTCAAAGGAACCAAAGGAAAGGCAAGGAATAAGACTGTAGATTTACATTTTGCCGGTCCTAATAAAAAATGATCCTATTAATGAACTGATAGATGCAGTTTCTTTTTTTTTTCAACCATTGATGGTTATTTTATCTGTCGATGGTTATTCCAACGATTTGATGCATCGATGCAGTGTCCCAGCCCTGTCCCAGACCTACATGTTCCTATTGCTTGGGTCTAATGTACTAATTGCTTCATAATAGGTTCCGATGGGCTCAGTTGCAGTAACATGCATCTTAACTTTCTCCTCAGAATCTTAACTTATTAGCCACAGTGCTTTTCTGGACAATTTTTTTTTTAATTATTATTATTTAATTAATTACCTCTTGGTATCTTCTTTTACTAAGAGGTTGTTTTGATCAACCTGTGCTTGCTGGGATAAGTCACAGCTGGGTGTTTTTATAACAGGCACTTTACAATACCAGGGAATGCACCCGGATTGGCGGAAACACTTATTTTTAGGGGTAATCCTGTGATACCCACTGGTAGATGCACACAGGGGCTGGGTGTACCCTGTCACAGATGGTTAATGCAATGTATGGAGTTTCAGCTGTGGTCTGTTCTGCAGGTTACAGGTTTATCAAATCAACTTTGCCACCAGCAGAGTAAGTTTGAAAGGACTTTCATTTATGAATGCCGCTGTATTCCAAATACTAAAACACTGAATTTAAAGTCTAAATTAACATCCAGATGCAAATATTTCCCTGAAGAGGATATTTCAAAAGTGTAAAGCTGCAGTGTCTGCAATCTTACTGAAAATTACAGCAACTGCTGATGAGAGTTGGGAATTAGAACACATGTTTACTGGATATATATCTGTTATATAAAACTCCAACACATGTTTATAGCAGTAACTAGTAAACTAGTGTATAGTAGAGAGTGACACGGGAATGAATCTTCAGTCTTGTCCCATCCTGTCCTGTCAAAAATGTTCCTGTCCCATCCCATCCCATGAAAGAATTATGATTTCCAATGCTGTCCCATCCGTCCTGTCCAAATTTGTGTCTGGTGGCAGAGTAGTCCCGTTCCTTCCCATTCCCGGAAGCATAAATCCCGATCTTGCCCATCCTGAGAGGTTCAGGTTCACTCCTGTGAGCTTCACTCCTGTACCATCCCATCCCACAAAATTTAACACAATATTTTTCCCGTACCGCGGGAGTCCCGTGGGAGTCCCGTCTAGTGTACAGTATGTATACTCTGAGCGCACAGAAAATGGGTGTGTGCCAAAGACTCGGATCATACAGGTATCCGTTCTGGCAATTGTTCAGAGTTCAAAAAATACACAAGTACAAAAATGCACTTGTTACTTCTATGTAAAAATAAAATGCATTAAATCAGCTCCTGACATAGCTGGGCAGTGATGACTATCAATCTCATGTCTAGGGATAGAGAGGCAATTCATGTAAGATGGAGGAGGAACTAGTTCTTCACAGATAGATTGCTCAAATAAAAAATACACATTAGGTCTTCACAATCAAAACTTAAGGCACTGTCTGGTCACTTTCAGTGATGTCATCCGAGCATGATCTGAGTACAATAAACTGAAGAGATGACATCTCTGAGTATGAAGAACAAATACAAATGGGTCCTTTGTGCACCCAAGAAACCAAACAGAAACATTATTTCAGGAAAGATGATATTTTCAACCTTGCAACCTGCTTAGCTATGTAGACTAGAACCGTCACGGTAGTCATTTTGATGGTTTGAGGTTTTCAAATTTTAATTACTCTGTGTGTCTGAAAGTTATGCGGTTGTCCGTTTATGACCCTTCCTAAATACATGTATTAAATACCCTGACGCCATTTGAAAGGCAGGATCTTGAAAATAAGGAAGTTATAATCCCACCCACCTAGAACCGCCAAAGCCGTCATATTGACTGCCTTTTACAATACATGTTTTTATTTTGAATATAAACTACAATATTCAATTTTATTTTTATATACAAGCCTGTTGTTATCTCTACTGGACCTGGCAACTATCAATTCATTCGTTTTGTACAAAGAATGCACTGGGGAAAATATCAATAGGAGAGATTTCATCTTTGAAGCTAGCCACAGCGCTTTGGCAGAAACATTTCAATCAGA
Organism: Acipenser oxyrinchus oxyrinchus; assembly: GCA_030684275.1. Taxonomy (NCBI): domain Eukaryota; kingdom Metazoa; phylum Chordata; class Actinopteri; order Acipenseriformes; family Acipenseridae; genus Acipenser; species Acipenser oxyrinchus. The sequence continues at coordinate 18,932,888 of CM060250.1, forward strand.
AAACTGCAAAGCAGCAGGCTGCAGCAGCTCAACCTGGATTCTGTGCTGCACCGAATGGCACACGCAAGAGTCTTTCGTTTTAAATTAAAAATTACTTTTGTTTTTAAGGTTTGGTATGTATATATACCTGTTTACACCATTTTTTGAAGTAGTGCTTTATATGTGGTAAGTTAGAAAATAACTTTTATGTTTAATTGTTCATTTAAATATGACGTTTTGGCTGTGCAGATGTTTGATATGATGAGCTTGAATAAAACTTTTGAGTTGTATCCGATAGTTTGTCGTTCATTTTAATATTGAGGTTGCTTAAAATGTAACCGTCATAATGACCGCCGGTATAACCGCGGCGGTTCTAGTGTTAAAAATTAGGTACTACACTTAAAAAAAATATCTTATTTTTGTTTTGCATTTTGTAAAATTCATGTGAAACACATGGGGATTTGCAGTACATACCAGCAGGCTTACCAGTAGCATTTATCAGTAATTTAATATTGTGCTGTGGGGATTTCCCCCCTATACTGCAGCCAATGGGAGGGATTCCAAAGCTTTAGGGGGGAATGACAAAAAAAGGCATTTTTGCATGTAAAAAAACTATACATATTTTACTGCATTATCATTCACACTGGTGTTGCTTTAAATAAGCTGCTTTCAGGAGACCTAACAGCTGTTCATCACTGTGAGACAGAGCACTCTCCATTGCTTTTGCCATTGCCTGATGTGAAGTTTTTGCATGAAGCAGAAGAAAAAGGTGCTTTTCTTTTTAACCAGCGTTCCATTTCTTTTTTTAACTCTTTACACTCAGCCCTATTTCCGCCTGTTTTTCACTGTTTTCATTTATGTATATATCAAATGAACGGCCACAAAATTTCCTTTCATATTATGTAAGTTGCAACAGGATCAGGCATACTATGTGGTAGAGATGGGAATATATGTAAAAAATATATATATATATTATGTAAGTTGCAACAGGATCAGGCATACTATGTGGTAGAGATGAGAATATATGTAAAAAAAAAAAAACCGCTTTTCCAAAATAATAATGTTTGGTCATTGCTATATATATATATATTGTAATCATAGATGGCTAAAAGAAAAAAACTGCACCATTGAACCTCAATATGAAATGAACATGGGGGGGGAAGCTGAGCTTTCCAACGATACCGTCCCTTTCAGTCTAGCTGCTACAATGACGGAGCAATAGACTCAAAACGAAACCTAAGCTGTGAACTCTGTCACATGATGAGAGGCTTAACTTCAGGCGATCGTATACCAGCTAGGAGTACTGCATACACACACTGAATACGTCTTTGGAAAGCCCAGAGTCTGCACTTTTAAACAAGCCATGAACCAGGTAGGTGGCTTTTACGGTACGATATGTGGGAGCAACTTGGAAAATGCGTGATTCCTGCAATCCCGCGCTGAAATTCAAGCCCTGACAATGTTGATATCCAGTTTCATGATCATTGGATAAGTGTTCTCCAGATATAGGTACGACCACCTCTGCTGTATCCGTCACAGGGGTTTTCATACCAACCCGGTATAATAAGTTATACTGTAGTGTCTATTGTGTTTGTTCAGAAATCTTTATTTTTTCTCATTCCAGCTCCTACAGAGATCTCCTTCTCCTTTGACGTTGGAAACGGGCCTGTTGAACTCCTCATCAGGTCGTCCACACCGCTGAATGATGACCAGTGGCACAGGGTCATGGCAGAACGTAATGTGAAGCAGGCTAGTCTCCAGTTGGACCAGCTGTACAAGGAGGTGCGACAGGCTCCACCACAAGGACACACCAGGCTGGAGCTCTACAGTCAGCTCTATGTTGGTACGAGACCCTTGTTGCCTAATACAAGCACTATTTAGGTATTCTTAGTCCCTTACATAATTATTAGAACGGTAACCATTGAACCAGGTAAGGGTTGTGTTTCCAATGGTAACAAGTGGTATTCTAATTATATACCAGTACTGTATGATAATAAGACCCCCAGCTAACAGTAAATCTATAGTGTTGCAGCAGAAAACATGTGGAAGACAAAAAGGGACTTCTGTTATGTCAATGCTAGATAAGATTGTGTTTGTTTGTTTGTTTGTTTGTTTTAAGTCTCGGTTATTACATTTTTAATGTATGATAATCCAATTAACTGCTATTAAACATTTAAAAAAAAACACTATTTAATTACCAGTGGTACAATACAATTTAATCTGTATCTTACAGTATATAGCCATCTTTAATGCCACGGCATTCCAAGGCACCTCACAGTTAAAATGTAAAAGATCATTAATGAGCTTGTGGTTATAATCAGTTTCAACTATGAGAAAGCATTGGTTTACCTTTTACATTTTCTTTTGTAATGTTCTTACTTATCACTGCTTTGACTTTGATTGTCTGAGCGTCACATTGTAGCAGCCACAGAAACCAGAGGGAAAGTGTGCTAACTTTAAACCCTTAGCTAGTGACGCATAGAATCAATGAGGACAGTAAGTGACACCTAGATCCCATCAAATCAGATCAGAATCAATAAGGACAGTAAGTGGCACCTAGATGCCATCAAATCAGATTAGAATCAATGAGGACAGTAAGTGGCACCTAGATCCCATCAAATCAGACTGTTTTTCAGATGAAAAGCAAAATAAATGTAAAACAGATCTGCTCGGTAATAAGTATTGATGTTATGTACACGTGCAAGTGCACCCTGTTTAAGGTAGTAGAGCTTTAATTTAGAAATGTTTTTTTGTTTTGTTTTGTTTTTAATTTGGAATCGCCAATTATTTTTTCTCGTTTTTGCCCCAATTTGGAAAGCCCAATTATTTTTTATTTCAACCCGGCTCACTGCTGCCACCCCCACCCTGTTTACTGTAATATGCGTTTCTTTCAAAACTGGACATTTGAGACTTATATAAGGAAATGCACAACAGGTACGATTAAAAGAAAAATCCTTTGTGTACCAAGTGCGAGCCCAGCATGAGAAATAAAAACTACTAATCAGGTTCCAGTGCAATGTGATGGCTTTCATGCTGACATTAATCAGAATGTGATTAAGTGGTTATCAGAGAAATCTGTAGACTTTAATAATCTATCAACCCCTAAATTGCAGAGTCTAGAAGCCTAATGATATTAATGCAGCGCGTCTTTACAGAAGATGAAAAGCAGTGTGATAGGCTCTGGGCCCGATTAGCACAAGACTGAGGGTTTGTTTAGTTTCTTGAAAGGCCAGCTTAGGTTGCGGCACTCAGCAACACACAGGTTGCCATTATTTTAGTCAAATAATTAAATCAGGTAAAATATTCATTTGTGAGGTAGAATATTAGGTTTTGCCTGATTTAGGTATAACGATACTTCTTTTGAGTGTAAGGACAACGAGGCTCTGTTAGACGACATTTAAAAACCTTCATTTGGAATTCCAATAATAATGGAATTTAAATGGTTTTCAATACTGTACATCAAACCCAGAACAAAAAAGAAGATTACATTGGTGTCTATTCAATTGATCTAAACAGCGTCCAATCTAAATACTGCCGTTGTTTATCTCATTGCAAGCACACTCTCCCTGGTGTTTTACATGTTGTTGGCTTGTATTGCTGCACTAATGGTTTGCAATTAGCTTGTGCAGTGGGCAGCAGTGTGGAGTAGTGGTTAGGGCTCTGGGCTCTTGACCGGAGGGTTGTGAGTTCAATCCCAGGTGGGGGACACTGCTGTTGTACCCGTGAACAAGGTACTTTACCTAGATTGCTCCAGTAAAAAACTCAACAGTATAAATGGGTAATTGTATGTAAAAATAATGTGTAAAAATTAATGTAATTGTATGTAAAGATAATGTGATATCTTGTAACAATTGTAAGTCCCCCTGGATAAGGGTGTCTGCTAAGAAATAAATAATTAAATTATAAAAAAACCAATTATGGGCTGGTGTATGTCCCATAAATACCAGCAGGTTTATGTTGTGTCTTTTAGCTGTAGCTTTTCTTCTTGTTGTTCTCTTCTTTTGTTCCTTACTGTACGTATGCTGCTGCCTGCCTGCCTGCCTGCACGGTTTTAGTTTTTGATTTGTTGTATTTTCTCAATGCTCAAGCTCGATATCAGATGTCAAGAATGAACAGTATATTGATTCCCTGCAGTGTTTATGCTAGTACAAAGCGGGGTGACAGAGTGTGAGCACGAGGCTGGGAAGGCTGCCATCCATCCATCCATCCATCCATTCATTCACCCAGGCCATGCATTTTACAAATAATATCATTATAATAGGATCAGGAATGTCTTTGGGATTAGTCAAACGTTTTATTTTCTATTTTTCATATAATATACAGTAAAGCAATTACTCCATACAAAGTGACTGTGGTGCAATCTCAGCTTCTCTCTAATAGTAATAATAGTAATAGTGATGCATAGATGTGTATTATACAGTCTATTGCATGATATTTTGCAGTTTTTGTCCAACATTGTTAGGTCATTATTATTTATTTATTTATTTTCCTTCAAGGTGCTGCAGGAGGACAAAAAGGCTTCCTTGGATGCATCCGTTCCTTGAAAATGAACGGTGTGACCCTTGACCTAGAGGAGAGGGCGAAGGTCACCCCTGGGGTGAAGCCTGGCTGTTCCGGCCACTGCACAAGCTATGGGATGTACTGTCGCAATGGGGGAAAGTGTATAGAGAAGTACAATGGCTACTCATGCGACTGTTCCAAAACTGCTTATGACGGACCTTTCTGCACTAAAGGTAACTATTACATGTGCTCTGCAGCTATACAGGATCCAGTTAGAAAGTAATCCAATTTACCAGTTTGACCAAAACAGACTTTTTAAATATTTTTTAAATGTAGACTTTTTTTGGTCCATGAGCAAATTTGTGCTGCATAAAATGTTCTGTACCTTACAGCAAGTTAAGAGAGTCACACATGTATTTTATGATGCCTGAATTATTTACCTAAAACAGAAAGCCTCTAAGGTACTTAGGTAAATGCCAAAGAACTGTGATTGTCATTGCTTTTAGGCTGGGGATGCAGCGGTTAGCACTGATGAGCTTGCAGTGTGAGGTTTCAATCAGTGCAGTACTCCTGTACCTACAGCAATATGACTTGAAAACTAAGCAAACAGTGCAACCTAGTGAAGAAAAGAGAATGGCTGAGCTTCTGAGTTATAGGAATTTCTGCAGGTAAAAGTGACAAACTATAGAAGAGGATTCAAGCTACTGGCAAATGGAAATCTGAATTGTAAACAGAAACTCATATTCTTTCTTGAAAAAAAAAATGTGTTTGGTTTATAATGAAAATTATTTCTCCATAGGAAACAGTTTTCCTATGACACTGAGCATGAATTCACTTATTTAAACTCACTGTTGATCTGTTCTTAATAATGTTTGCATTACTATCTCAAGAGTGTGTCCTAAAACTGCTTGTGTTTATCCTATATGGAAAATGTATTTTGGGAGCATGGGGTTTTGCCCCACCCAAGGAAACATTTGAACAGTATTGTATATAATAATTATTGTATCAACATCAAAGTGCATCCTGTGTTTCATCTTCCCGGTTTTGAGACCAAGGCCAGAAAATGCAAGCCCTCCAGTACCATTCCCTGTAATTGTACCCTTTAAAATGTTCCCACTACAGGGTAAATGCTTTTTTTATTCAAGGTCTTGAGGGACATTGCTTGCAGTTAATATCAGTGCTTGAAAAATGTTTGAACACATTTATAATAACTTGGTGTTGGTGTTGATTTACATTGTATACATATTTACATATCTGCATGGTTTTCGGGGGCTGCACATTCGAAAATTTATATCCCAGCTTTATAGCCTGCAGGTTCAAATAATTGCATGTGCTGTTTGGAAAGCAATGGTTGCTGAATAATACATTAATAAAACCTTTGGAGTGCCAAACAGGTTTTATATTTTTTGGAATTGTATGAAAGGGACCCCTGAATTGGAGCAAACAGCCTCAAGCAGGTCTGTATAAAGAGGGGCATTGCATCACTGCACTAAACAGATGTCTGTGTTGGCGAGCCACTGCATTGCAATGAGGTTGTGATGCAATTGAGTCAGAGATCAGGTCTATCATTCTTGCACGTTGTATTTTTTTTATTTGTCATTTTTGTCTGATTAGCATCTGAGAATAAGCACCACTCACAACTCTATACAAAAATGGCACTTTGTACATGCGTTTAAAGCAGAAAAATGTGTATACATTTAAATCATGAGAGCTGGGCCTACAGGGAGCCTGCCTGACTGTAGTTATGAATAAACTTGTTAATGGCACTAAATGGGAATTTATAACCCCAAAATAAAACTATATGAACATAATGCAATGTTACCCAGCTTTTGAATGCTGGAGACGAGCCCCAGTCTGGCATGCATCCCAAACCCAGGGGGTCAGCAACTCGGTACAGGATTGGAACCATACTAGCACGACTCACCCAGCCCTCCACATACAGACATAAAAAGTGTGAGCCAAGGTCTGTTAAAAGTCACACCCAGTGTTGCCGGCCTATGTAGGTTTTGCGTTGATAAATAATAAATAAAAACATCCTTTTAAATGAAACATGGAGCTTGAAACAGAGGGGTTCATTGGTCTAGCAATACAGGTTTTGGTTGGGCCTGCACCGCTCAGCCAGTGCCCTCAATTTTTGGGCTAGTTTGGGGGATTTGTGCGGGTATTACATTTGGATATATTTTGAATAGTTTTAAAGTATTGACAATATTTTAAACCAAAATACAAAGCTATATGATACACAACTCTTAGTGTTAACACTACTGGTCACACCAATAAGCAATTTCAATCAATTTCTCTGTCTTTTTTAATTTAAAATAAATGTAGTGTCAGTCCGTTCAGAATAATGAATATGAATGAGACTGTTGACCTATATCTGCTAATATGCCATCTTCCAGTCTAATGTTTGAGATTGTTATCACTCTCCCACATATTTTCAATGTATGTACTATGGAATAGGCAGAGCATAGCACATCCTACTGAGTTTAATATGGACAAACAGATAACAGCCACATAACTAACAGGGCATGAAGTGTTTGCATGTTTCTTCTCAACCGGACAAGTGATTCTCTAGATGTATGACAAACTCTAAAATGACACAAAGAAAAGCAGTAGACTAACAGGCAAGCAGTGTCCATATACCCCAAGATTATATAACTTGTACTTCCTATATCCTCTATTTATAATAATACAACAGCAATACACGTTTAAATTGACGTATTGTGTATTGGTTTTATTTATAGTCCTTCATAACCTGTGGAGGTGTTTTATAGGGAATTGTACTGTAATTAAACAAGAGCACTCAGCAGTACTGTATAACGGTCAGATTGTTAACTAGATCATTTCTCCAAAGACTGTATTCTTGGCATGGAAGGCTACCTACAGGATTAATGTGGATATATGTAAAAAGCAATTCCAGTTGTTTTTTTTAGTATTTTTTGATCAATGCATAGTTCAAAGACGGTAGCAACAGATAGCAGAAAGAATACAACAGAAGTAAATGTACTCTATACTCTTCCATCTCTTTAGATGTGGGTGGCTTCTTTGAAACTGGAACCTGGATAAGATACAACTTTTTGACACAAGCAGCAGCAAGCAAGGACAGTCTGCAGAGTTTTCCACAGGCCTCTCCGAACTTGAACCTGACCAGGGAGGACCTGGCATTCAGCTTTAGCACCACAAGCACTCCCAGCCTTCTCCTCTACATCAGCTCCTATGTGCAAGACTATCTAGCTGTTGTACTCCACCAAAATGGTAAGCAGGGACATGGGGCTGCACGTGGGCTTCTTTTGCTATTTGAAATCACTTAATTCATGGCTTGTCTGACATATATATATATATATATATATATATATATATATATATATATATATATATATATATATATATATATATATTTTTTTTTTTTTTTTTTAATAAATAGAAAGAAGTTGTAGTTTGGATGTTGTCATTTCCTCCAAGACAAATCATTGTTTTTCTGTTGTTTGGAAACCCCATGACTACTACATTAGCATTCCCAGAGGCCCCTGTTTCCTCTCAGGAGGGACAGCAGACTTAAATAATTTCTCATTTGCTTTCAAGACACAGCCTGTAAAGCTAAAGAATTGTAAAACCGTTCAGCATCATAACACAGCAGTAAATTAAGGATCGCAGGGTTTTTTTTTCTTTTAGTGGGTTTAAAAACAAATATGTGGAGGGTGAAAGTCTCTTTAAACCCTTTAGCTCTCATTTGCAATGTATTTTGCGGCTGTAGAAAGTAACCTCTTTCAGTCCGCTCTTTAGGACGGCAGAAGCAAGTTCAAACCCCAAAGTCTTCATGCAGACAAGAAAATTTGATTTTTTTTTCATATCTTTGACTTTAGGACACTATAAGGATCTTCCATGGCAATGCAGTGACTTTACATATAAATGGGGTGCTGCGTATATGGCAACTACAATACTGAAATTGGTAGATTTGTACCAACGGGTTTGCATATTGATATTTAGACATGTCATTGGTATCACAGTGGTATGAAACACCGAACGGAAATTCTTCGCTGTGGTATGGCACATATTGGTGCCAGTGTGCTATCAATATTATTATGCGATAGGAAATATTGCAAATATTTGTGTGTTACCATTGTAGGTAATGCTGTGGTCTGTTAGGGTTTTTTATGCTAATACAAAGTTATTGTAATTGTATCCAAGCAGTATTTTTATAAAGGGGAGCTTTTTCATTGAGGCATTATAAAAATTTCATAAAACATTTACACCATTTAAATTTACATATTTGCAGAATATGGGGGAGTTGCATTTGAGACAACTCCAATTGTCTTAGGAAGAAGAAAAAGCAGAAATGACTAGAGTGAATAACCTACTTAAGTACCACCCTGTCTTAGCCTTTATCACACTCAATTGCTGCCTGAAGTGTGTACAGGTTCATTTTTAAGTCAGCTTTGAAATAACACTTACATGATAGATGTTGTGTTGTGGTTATCTTTTAACAACACAGCATGCGCAAAGCACAATCCACAATGAAGCATGCTTTGTTGTGTTGTGTATCTGATATGCAGTCACTGGTCATCTCTGTTTGAGTCTCTACTGTACATGTGTGTCTTATATAGGGTCAGGTCAGGGTACATTATTCCTTAAGGATGTGGTTAAGAAAGACTCTTGGTTTCTCTAACAGGAACTCTGCAGATTAGGTACAACCTGGGTGGCACGAAGGAGCCTTTCAAGATAGACGTGGACCACAGGAACATGGCTAATGGACAACCACACAGTGTGAACATCTCCAGGCACGAGAAAAACATCCAGCTGCAGGTAAAGCTAATGACCTAATGACCACAGGAAAGCTTTAAAGTTGGGAATCTACCTTACAAGTTAGCAAACGAGTTGGAAGCTGGAAGCTGAAAGCTGATGAAAATTGCTTTCCATTGTTGGCCTGTCAGAATTTGACAATAAAATAGAATTAGAATAAACTAGAATAAGCTAGAATAAACTGTCAGAATTTGACAATAAACTAGAATATGACAATAAAATAGAATTAGGTCTAAATTTAAGAGGGGACTATGTTAAGAAATGAAATTTATAATTAAAGTTCGGGAGGAGGGTCAGACACCAATCTCCGCGTCACCAAATTGAATCATTCAATTTACACATTAGCTAATTAAATTGTTAGCACTATAAATACCCTCTTAACTTATCTCTCAGTTGCGTTTTGATTTCACCGTACATGCACGCATTATGGTCAGTATTCTGAATTATTCCGTTTCAGCGGAGCCAAGATCCACGCAACCAGTTCAAACAGCCCTCCCCACGACAACTTCGGTCGGCGGTATTATCACTCCAAACTTCTCTTCCCAGATGTCTGCTTCTCCTGTCTGCTGTGGCTCCCGCCTGGCCACTCGTTCCTCCGCAACTCCTGACATCAGAGACTGGGCGATCTCCGGCTCCAGCTTTATTTTCGTAGCAACAACATCCCATTCAAATCTACAGCACGTAAGGAGAATTTGTTTACTTTATTTCATCCTTCCCGTCGCAGGCGCTATGGCGTCAGCACTGATCGTTGCTTTACCCAGCGTTGCCAAGTCTCACGACAAAACAAGCCCAACCCATGTCAGTATGGGTGTTTTACAAATTCCAACCCGCGACTCAAGAAGCAAGCCCAATTTCCGCGTATTATAAGCGGACTTGAAACACCTCGCCCGCACCGACTGCATCTCCACGAGCGCGTCTACTACCGGAAAAATCCGAAAGCAGGACCATCGCACCTGTCAATCAAAGGCTCATTCAGCAGTTCCTGAGCATTCTGGCTCCAACTATAACCTTTTAGGTTACCTCCCCTCACTGCAGGCGTCCAGCAGGCCCCTGCAGTGACCTCTTTGGCCACTATGGGCGTCCAGCAGGCCCTCATAGTGATCCTTTCTCTGTGAAATGCTTTTCTTTCTGCGCTTCAGCAGTTTTGAGCATTTGTATCCAGCGATTGTTTTTACAGTTGGGAGCGGCTGCTCCCGCGATCTATCCTGGGGTTTCGACACCCGCCACTGTTGTATAATATGCATCTGTAACCTTTCTGGTTACACCCCCTCATCACTGCAGGCGTCCAGCAGGCCCCTGCAGTGACCTCTTTGGCCACTATGGGCGTCCAGCAGGCCCCCATAGTGCTCCCTTCACCTCCAACTATAACCTTTCAGGTTACCTCTCCTCACTGCAGGCGTCCAGCAGGCCCCTGCAGTGACCTTGCTGGCCACTATGGGCATCCAGCAGGCCCCCATAGTGCTCCCTTCTCTGTCAAACGGTTTTCTACCAGCTGCGAGCTTCAACAGGGCCCCACAGCCCCTTCTATTCCTTACCTCAGCGGTCTTCCAAATGTAACCTTTTAGGTTACCCTCCCCTCACTGCAGGCATTCAGCAGGCTCCTGCAGTGACCTCCCTGGCCGCCATGGGTGTCCAGCACGACCCCATAGTGGTCTCTTCTCTGTGAGATGCTTTTCTTCTTTCAGCTTATCGGCAGTTTATTCAAACACTTTCAAAACCTTTCCCATTTCTTTGAATATCAGTCAGGGCCGCAATACTGCATACTCTGGAGGCCTTCTGTTTTCTACATGTTAACTACTCCCTAATCTACGTGCATGCATTTCCTCGAATCCTTACAGCGTTCAGTTTGAGAAATTAATCTTTTATGTGGGACTTTGTCAAAAGCTTTCTGGAAATTTAAATAAACCATGTCCTATGCTTTGCAATTTGTGCGCAATGAGGATAAATCCTCGAGGCAGAGCTTTTATCTCCTGCCTTCTCTCTATTTGATCCTTTCTGTCGATTTCCCTCAATGATGTCATACTAATGGTTTGGTTCCTTTTTTTTTTTTTTCAAGGAACTCCGCCTGTGGGAGCTCCGCCTGTGGGAGCTCCTACTAAAAGAAAGGAATGGCAGTACTTTTACGACAACTGTCTCCTGCTGCACAAAGACATTCAACCGTTCAAAGATGCAGCTCCCTCTCTTGGCTTTGGAGGATACTACAAGGGAAAATTGGTTTTCTGCTCCATGGCCCAACGAATTCAGCATTATTCCTATAACCGATCACTCCTCGTCATTGCGCAAAATGTGTCCATTTGCTGTAGCCGCACTCCTTTTGGGGTCTTCCTGGGCTCAAAATCCATTCTTCTCCACTCACATAATTCACCTACAGTCTAAATCTTTAACAAGATCGTTCATTCTCCCACCATATAATGAGAATATTCAGAAGGATTACCTGTTTATCTGTTACTCATCAGTTCATTTTCAGAGCTCAACACATTCTCGGCCACCTGAATATAATCGATTCTCTTTCTTGTTTCCAAACGCAGAGATTCAGAGCATTAGCTCCCGAAGACGACCTCCTGCCAACTCAGATTCCTCATTTTTCAGACCTGACATTCATGTGAGACACCTGCTGCATTCCCTGATTTCTGCAGGCTCAAGAAACAACTCTTCTCAGCATCACTCCCGCTCACTGCAAATGTACTGGTCATCCTGGAATTGCTTTAAAATTTCACTTTGCATTCAACATTCCTTTCCATCATTTTCAGTGCCCGAAGCGTCATCCTATATTATGTCCCTTAAGAACAGAGCTATAAGATTTGAATTTCCGGCATCAAGTTTTTCTACAAGCTCAACTCAATTTCGGTGTCCCAGCTCTACACTCTGCAACTCACAAATTTCACTAATCCTGAAAGGGCTTCAACTATCAGAATCTCTTTCTCCCCTGCTTGCCTACCTATTGCCATCAACGTACTCTCTTGGTGCCTCTCATCTGCTCCAGCTACTCCTGCCTGTTTTAGATAAAACCTTAAAGCTCTTTCTCTTAGCCTTCTTGGGTTCCCATAGGTGCTCAGAGTCTACATCGCTCTCAAATTCAACCCCAGATTCAACCCTTAATCTCTGTCCTAGCAATCACCTCATTTGATACCCTTTCCTTCCTGCTCAAAAGAAGTAAAACTGACCAGGAAGATTAGGGAAAGCTTTTCAATTTATTTATAAATTAAACTCCCATGTTGGCCCATATGACCCCTTTCTCTCTTATCCATCTCCATCTTTCTCAGGGTGCATCACCCTCAGGCCCGCTGTTTATTAACGAAAACTGAACAATCGTCACCCAACATTTGTTCTTCTTTCACCTTTTCACCTGATTTATTTCCAGGACCGGATTTGCAGCTGAGCAGTTTTCCGGTCATTCCTTCAGAATCGTAGCAGCTGCTTCCCACGGAGTTCCAGACTCTCTTATCAAACGGTTAGGTTGTTGATCCTCCAGTGTTTACCAAGTTTACATTATAACAAATATTACGGAGCCTAAAAATGCTTTTACAGAAATGTGCTCTTAAGTGTTAGTAGCCTGCCTGGAGGAAGGGCAATCGAATCAGCCATGGATTCCCAGAGGTTTATTTCCCAAAAATGGGTTTTGTTTTCCTCTCCTGCGTGCTGATGATCATTTGTTAAAGGTTGGCTAAACCTTCAAGTGGGCTATATTCAATTCTAATTGTGGCATTGAGACCGGCTTGTTCTTTTTGGGGGTCTCAGCCTCGTCCAGTCGGCCAGGCAGTGAACCCTCAAACCAAGTTAGGTTTGATGCCAAATGAATGTGTATTTACAGCATACTTTTCTGTAAAATCGCATACTCCGCATTCTCTACAATAAATATTTGTACTAAAACATTTTGTGATTGGTGTTTGTCCCGAACTACTGAATGAATGTTTATACTAAGTTGATATAAATGTTTTCTTTGGCCCTATCTAAGCAGGCCCAGAATTGCACAAACAAATTGTATACAGTAAATGCCAGGGGCTGAATCCACTTTAGTGTTTATTTGAAATTTGCGTATGCTGTATAATTCAAAAAGTTATTTCTTGTATAAAAATCACAGAAAATGCAGACCGCTCTTTTTTTTTTAATAAAGCAAATGTCAAAGTGATGATAACTGGTAAGAAAGTTCTTCCTCTCAAAGCCCATTCATTGGTGAATTCTCTGAGAGTGTTACATGTGCCAGCGCACATATACAGTAAGCCTAGTGGCTAAGTCACAGGTTTATACATTTATATAAAGAAGACCCTATAAACATATCATGCAATTAAACTTTGTAAATGTAAAGTATTTTTTTCTGCTATTGTTCAAATTCGGTTCTTTTTTTTCTGTACAGATCGAGACACTCAGGCACTTATCCAACCAAGCTATTTCAGTTTTTATTTTTAATTAATTTTCTACAAATTTCTAGAATATTCATTTCACTTGGAAGTAGTGGAGTAGGATGTGTATGAAAAATGTAGTATTTTAATGCATTTTAATTCCAGGCTATAAGGCAACAAAAGGTGAACATTTTGAAAAGGGGTGTAGACTTTCTATAGGCACTGTATATTTACATAATTTTGTAGGTCTTAGAATTTTCTATATGAAAAACAAATGTGTTATGGTAAAGATGAAGTTGACTTTTTAATGGTAATTTATTTGTAGCTGTTAGTGAAGTAAAAATATCAAACAACCTTGTAGGTCTTGAGTCCAGTTCTCCAGTACATAAAGGCTCTATGTACAAATGCATTGTCAAAGCCTGTATGCTGCAGTTTACTAACAGATTGTGACTCTTTCTGTAACAACCACTTGTGTTTGTGTCTGAACAGCAGAGCAAATTGTTTCAAGAGCAAAGCAACACTCCAAGGTGAATTCTTTAGGTTTTTTCTTATAAAGATATTGAGAAAAGACTCACGGCTCTTATCTGGGGAAACATTTACCTCCTCAATGCTGAACTAAGTGCCAATAAGTTAAAGTTCTGCTAAAGTTTGTGGTTTTGTCTTTTATTTTTGTAAAACAAAATACGTCTGATATTATGCTATGGCTTGATTTTGTAATCGGGTTATTTATTTTAAAGTTTTACTTTGTGAGATGTTTGGTCAGAATAAAACTGCATTATCAAAATATTGATCACATACTTTCTGGCCTTGTCCACTTTGGTGACAAATGAAACCTGCGCAAAGAGATTTATAGAGGGCCGACTGAGCTTGTTAAACCTGCGCAAAGAGATTTATAGAGGGCCGACTGAGCTTGTTAAACCTGCGCAAAGAGATTTATAGAGGGCCGACTGAGCTTGTTAAACCTGCGCAAAGAGATTTATAGAGGGCCGACTGAGCTTGTTAAACCTGCGCAAAGAGATTTATAGAGGGCCGACTGAGCTTGTTAAACCTGCGCAAAGAGATTTATAGAGGGCCGACTGAGCTTGTTAAACCTGCGCAAAGAGATTTATAGAGGGCCGACTGAGCTTGTTAAACCTGCGCAAAGAGATTTATAGAGGGCCGACTGAGCTTGTTAAACCTGCGCAAAGAGATTTATAGAGGGCCGACTGAGCTTGTTAAACCTGCGTAAAGAGATTTATAGAGGGCCGACTGAGCTTGTTAAACCTGCGCAAAGAGATTTATAGAGGGCCGACTGAGCTTGTTAAACCTGCGCAAAGAGATTTATAGAGGGCCGACTGAGCTTGTTAAACCTGCGCAAAGAGATTTATAGAGGGCCGACTGAGCTTGTTAAACCTGCGTAAAGAGATTTATAGAGGGCCGACTGAGCTTGTTAAACCTGCGCAAAGAGATTTATAGAGGGCCGACTGAGCTTGTTAAACCTGTGCAAAGAGATTTATAGAGGGCCGACTGAGCTTGTTAAGTTTAATCAAGACAAATGTGCATCACGTCGATCTCCACTACTCCTAGCAGATGCTTCTTTTTCAGCATTTCGGGGGGGGGTTACAGCTTTTTTTAAGGAAATTAGTTCTTTGTTCTTATAATTTTTTTTTTTCAAGGTTTGAATCCTCTCCAGGGTACGTTTCTGTGGCATGGTGATTAATTACTCTTTCTGAGAATCAAATCAAAAGCTGGTCAGATTGAAAGGAAAGGAACTGCAATTTTTATTTATTTATTTTTTTTACGATAAAGCTATTTAATTGTGTCACATTATCTCCTTTCTTCCCATTAATATGAGTGAACACTAGGCATAGTGGACCCACAATTTGATTATTGTAGTAACAGCTGCAAGATGAAATAAATAATACCTTTCAGACCCTTGGAAAAAGCACTGCCACATGATTACCCAAAGCACAGAAAGAGAAAAAAAGGCTAGCTTGTTTAATTTTATGCTTCTTACTTTCTATACATCACACATATTTTACTATGGTGATAAATATAAAACTACAGTACTGTCGTTATATTTGTATGCAGTGTTTTTAGTTCATAGAATACAGGGGGCTGGGTCTCAGATCTATGTATTTCCTGTACTTGTACTTTATTCCAGTTTTCAAAGGAGAGACCCCTATGTTAGAGATAAAGCCCTTCATAAATGAAATGTGTGTCTACAAACACATTATCATTGTATTTCTACATTGCAATGCATGGCCATGGAGCAAAGGAGCAGTGAATAAGATTGTTTCTCCCTCAACAAACTTCATTCAAAATGTAGATACTGCACATGAGCAATGGAAAGCTATCTGCCACTACTTTTTTATGCTTATACATGTAACTCATTTAAGAACTACAAAAACTCAACTGGAATAAAAAGAGGAGCAACTGAATTTAAAAGCAAGTCATTTGTAGTATTTTACAAAAAAAAGATAGACTGAATGAGTTGTTTGTTTCTACAGTCATTTTGTTTTTCTTCCTAAGTAACCCTTATTAAAGAAACATGGTAAGGATTGCATAGTGTAAGTATGAGAGACTGCACAATTACCAAAAGAGGAGACTGTGGCAAACTTGTATTAGGAAATTGCAGTCGTGAAAGTAGACCCCAATACTGGGAAATGTAAGTAAGTAAATAAACTGCAATGCGAGTCTGCTTCCTGATAAAGACTAAATTGAAAACAAAGGATGCATTAGTGGGAAATTAAACATGACAGTGAAAGCAATAACAGCTGCCTGTCAAATGAAATAAAATTGAAAATGAAAAAAGCGTATGAGGCTGGTTTATACATCAAAATTCCACTAGGGGGAGATGTTGCTTTATTGGAAAAAACCCTCTTCTGGACTAAGCAATACTGTGCATTACAGGTACATCAATAATGCCTATGCATTCCTGTGTCAGATCAATCTATTGCATGGTGCTAAACAGTGTGGTATAAAATTACAAATGATAAAAAAAATCAGTATGTTACTGGAGAGTGCATTGTGTTGCAATGTAGAGCAACGGAAGACAGTTGCAATGCTATTCTCTGGGCAAGTTAGAAAAGAAGACAGTACTGTCTGCCCTCCAAATGCCCTATACAGGAGCTGAGTTAGCAAGGATGTCCATTCCCAGAGGGGTAAGGACAAGTTCAGTCTCAATGGGGGTCTGCAAAAGACATTTGAGGAAAAAAAAATCTGTTCCAATTCACTAAGCTAACATTTTTATTATTTACTTTCTTGTGTTTCTGAAGGATGTTACAATTTGTATATGTTTTCATATTTGTGATGTGGTTCTGAAAATGGCTTTAACAATCTAATAAAAGGTTGGTGCTGATTGCAAGACACAGCAAGCAGTTTTCTGGGAGTCAGCACAACAGTTAACCAATCAAACTGTCTGGTTTTGTGTTTGGTGCCATTCCTTTAGCTTGCACCAATCAAAAAGCTTTTATAAATGGCTAAATGCTGATTGCATAATATGATAGACTGAATGGACTCAAAGTCAGCTAATAAGGCTGTTTCATTATACATGTTTTAAGATGCACTTTAATATTTTAATATGCAACATCCCTTATGCCTGGATTGCCATTATTCCCCAAGTAATTGAGCTAAGGAAAACTATTTAGTATATGGATATGAGCAAGCTGTGTGTTTTTTCACTACTAATGTAATCACTAAAGCTGAAGTCGCCAACAAAACTCATAACACTTGTGGCAGTAAACCCAGGTTTCCAGAGGTAAAAAGTTAGAGAATTCACCCAATGAATCACATCGGCCCCCAGAACAAATGTTTACCAAAAGCTATTTTCTGTCTTTCAGCTCGACCACTACCCCTCAGTGAGCTACACCCTACCGGAATCTTCTGACATCCATTTTAACTCAATCAAGACACTGTTTCTTGGCAGAGTCCATGGTGAGTAAGAGAAACACACCAGTCAAAGAACTGTGAGGATTGCTGTTTGACCGTGTTGATAAGGCATTTTCTTCTTGAAGTTTGTGTTGTGGGTAACATTGGTTTATTGTTTGCAGTCCAAGAAAAGTTATCTATTTTTTTATATTGTTTCAACAACAATTGCTTCAAGGCAAATGTAAATTATCAAATATCCTGTTAAAAATGTCTTTAATCATAATCATAAAGCATGGTAAAACACAGGTAAACATTGCAAAGCAGAGGGTATGGCAAAAACATACAATGTTACAAAAATATGGCAAACATTAAATGCACAGTATAACCATGACTAAAACTGCAAAATGGCCGTGCAAATGTACTGTTGTAAAGTTGTATAAGGGTGTATTCACTGCATAAATGCATTAATGAACCTTTGGAGTGGTCCCCATAGTGTTAATCTGCTGGAACTAGCCAGCAGCCTCTGCCTGTTAGCATGGTGTAGGATGTCAGGATGATGTAAGACTGAGAAAAGTGATAGTCTCTCTTGTGCAGCCATGCAAGCGCTTTCAGAAAACAGTATTCTTGTGAAGATTAAAAAACACATGGCTTATTGTATTTGTAGGGATATATATATATATATATATATATATATATATATATATATATATATATATATATATATATATATATATATACACAGTACTGCAAAGTGAGTTCACTATAACATTCCAAATCATTTTGGTTGCAGTGTAACTGCAGTTGTCTTTAGATGAGAGTTTATATTACTCTTCTCGTACCTAAATAAGAATGTCCTTATCTATAATTAGAAATCGTTTTTTCCCCTAAACCTAATGAAGATTATTTGTCATAAAAAAAATCTACTCCTGCAAAAGTATAACCATTCCTGTCATTTATTTAATTGTGTTTCCTGGTCTTTATTGTTCTGTTGCTGTTGAAAACATAAGGCTAATATTTTTAATCAGACAACTCTGCCAGCTTGCCAATATGACTAAAACTACATTTAAACAAACATTGGACCATTTTTGTGCAACTGGGATGCTATCTCATACAGCAGGAAAACATCCCCACCACTATGCTTAAACTTGTAATGGCCATGTGTGGCGGAGTGTCCTGCCCCTTTGTTTATTTATTTATTATGATTTGTTTATTACAGTGAAAGCTGATTTTGTTATTTGTTATTTATATTTTAAAAACCTGGCAGATCAGCTACTGATTATTTAACTAGCTGACAGTCACGCATCCTTACTAAACTCTTGCAGACTGTGGCCGAGGGGTAATAACATAATTAACAGCTAGTTAACCCCTCGGCCAGAGTATAAGAACCTGCAGCTGTCCGTGCTGCGGGAAAGGAGTGTACAGAGGAGAGTACAGGGAGCGGAGAGAGCGAGGAAAACAAAATAAAACAACTGCTAAGTATCGTGCTGGGTTAAAACCAGCACGCTTATTTGTTTCTATTTGTTTGGCCAACACGCCGTTTTTGTTTTGTGTTTGTTGTTTGTTTAAATCTTTTGTTTTGTTTATTTATTTAATAAAATCAGCTGAACGCCATTGCGTTCAGTTTCACTCGCCCATCCACTGTTTTGGTTCAGTTACTTCCTGGTCCGTGACGTCACCACACCTCACCACTGCAAGCCATCCTGTCACACCATGTTTCTTCACAAAAACTCTTTGAGAAAGCACTATCTTTGTTTCCTCAGTCATGGGATCCATACCACCTTATAACCTGCCGTACGCCGGTAAATATATCAGTGCCCAGGGTGAAAGGAAAATTTGCTTCCAAATGGCTTTTAAATCTCTAAAGGCAGAAGTTCATTGCCATTGATTGGTACTCAATTGTATCGATGAAGGCAAATGAGGGCAAGGCAGCTATTTGTGTTGTGACATGAACACATTTTTAGCAGGCCTATTTCCTTTTCATTTAGTACCTGCTGGCAAAAAACATGAATGACTTTGATTGTGTGAGTATCTGTTCAGCCGTAACAGAGAGCTGCTGCTCTTGTTGTTTTCCTGCCTTGATTTGTTTTCCTGCATTTTTCACTCCTCTGTAAAAATGCTGTAGGTAATTAAACCCCACTAGAGGCATAAACATGTATCCCATGCTGACCATAAGAAAATAAGTACTATTAACGATAACACAATACTTTCTATCCATTTTACACCAGATATATGAGCATCAAAATTAAATTCTGTAAAAAAAACAAAAGGCCATGTGCAAAACAATATGGGACTCATGGGAATGCTAATTAGCTTATTAGAGGTTAGAAATCGCCACAGTACACAGTTTATTCGAGGTATGGTAATATATAGTCAGGAGATAATGGAGACACAGAATCCCAGACTGTATATCATATTCTTTTTTTAAGGACTATTTGTTGTATATTATTTATTATTATTATTTATTTCTTAGCAGACACCCTTATCCAGGGCGACTTACAATTGTTACAAGATATCACAATATTTTTACTGTACATACAATCACTTTATCATTATTTATATTTTTTACACATTTTTTTTTATTTACATACAATTACCCATTTATACAGTTGGGTTTTTACTGGAGCAATCTAGGTAAAGTACCTTGCTCAAGGATACAGCAACAGTGTCCCCTAGGTGGGATTGAACCCACGACCCTCTGGTCAAGAGTCCAGAGCCCTAACCACTACTCCACACTAATGAACTATCATTGCCCTTCTTGTAATGGACCCGCTGTAACAAGCCCTGCTGATAAATTACAAAAAATGGATTTGAATACAATACATGATGGGGGGGTTATACACCACCATGCATATTATTATTATTAATTAGTCATTTAGCATATGCTTTTATCAAAAGCGACTTACAGAAACTAGGGGATGAACTGTGCATCACAACTTACAATAGGACCTCTGTTTTATGTCTCATCTGAAGGACAGAGCACAGGGTGGTTAAATGACTTGCTCAGGGTCACACACAGTGAGTCAGTGGCTGAGCTGGGATTGAACTGGGAACCTCCTGGTAACAAGCCCCTTGCTCTAACCACTGGACCACCAAGCCTCCCCCTCCCCCTTACATTACAGCAGTAGTAAAACATTTATTTCTCAATCATTTATTTGTATAATCACGAGTCGATACAGAGGCAGTGTTTGCACACCATGCATTATGGGCAATCTCAAGCAGATAGGAGAAAACAGAGCCTGGTAATAAAGAGCTGTTTCTACAAGTTTGAAATTTCTTAATCATGATACCATTTTCGATGTCTATGGTCTTAGTACTATAAAAAAAATTATCTATTCGGACATTGGGATCTTATTACCCTAGAGTGGCTGTGAAATACCACCTGTCCTCCGAAAAGGACCTCAATGGCGCCAATCTGAATGAAATGAAAGTTTATTTTTAATTTTGTTACTATATGCCCCCTCTACAGAAACTGTGCCCCCACATTTAAAACCAAAGTTACACCACTGCCTAGACCGACATTAATGTGCAATGTAAGAGGAGGAGGAGCATTTAGATATGTTTTGAGATACAGTAGGTAAGGGTAATATTTTGTTAATAAATGGTTTTAATTATGTTTTTGAAATCTAGCGTACAATATTAGTTTTTTATTTATCTTTCTATAAAAAAAGAATCAGAATACCAGTATTTTTATTTTTATTTCATTCACACCACAGATACTATAGCGTTAATTAATAGTATTAAAGGGTATACTTTGTTTCTATTAGTATATAACAGGCTTTAAATAGTGAAATTAAATTAAAAACAACATCAGTAGCAGATTAAGCTGGAACATGTTACTGTAAGTCACTAAATATATGTTGGTATCTCTTGGTTAAATAATGTTTGCAGTGGAAACTTTCTATGTTTCTATTGAAAGAACTTTTATTCAACCATCAAAAAAGTGTTAAAAATGATTTTGTTTTGGAGGGGTTTGTTTGCCAGAAAAGCCTGATATATATATATACACACACAGTGGTTTGTAAAAATATTCACCCCCTGTCAATAATGTCACATTTTGTTGAATTACAAATAATGTATGCACAGTTTTTCAAACAAACTTTTTTTATTCAAAGCTGTACTGGTTAAACTGAGACACTCTTATATGAGGAGGAGGTTAAATGTCAGCAAAACTTGCAAAGAAAATGTACAAAATGAAATTTACTGGTTGCATAAGTATTGAGCCCCTTAAGTCAATACTTGGTAGATGCACCTTTTGCAGCAATTACTGCTATGAGTCTTTTTGGATAGGTCTCTACTAGCTTTGCACGGTAGGATGGTGACATTTTTGCCCATTCTTCACAGGTAAATTCCTCCAGTTCTGATAAGTTTGTTGGGGATCGTCGATGGACTGCAATCTTCAAGCCCTGCCATAAATTTTAGATTGGATTCAAGTCAGGACTTTGACTGGGCCACTCAAGAACATTAATTCTCTTCTTGTTCAACCACTCCAGTGTGGCTTTGGCTTTGTGCTTTGGGTCTTTATCCTGCTGCTTGACAGTTGGGATGGTGTTGATTCGGTGATGTGCAGTGTTGGGCTTGCACCACATGTAACACTTGGAATTTAGACCGAAAAGTTCAATTTTTGTCTCATCTGACCACAAAACCTTTTTCCACATGTCTATAGTATCATCTACAAACTCCATACATGCTTTAAGATGAGGCTTTTTGAGTAATGGCTTCTTTCTTGCCACCCATCCATACAGGACAGCTTTGTGTAGGGACCGGCTTATTGTTGATGTGTGAACATTGACTCCCATCTCAGACACAGAACTTTGCAGATCTCTCAAGGCCATTGTTGGCTTCAGAGTGACATCCCGAACCAGTTTCCTGCTTGCCTGGCTGCTCAGTTTGGGAGAGCAACCTGATCTGAGTAGTGTCTGGGTGGTATGATGTATCTTTCACTTAATGATGGACTTCACTGTGCTGAGAGGGATAATCAGAGCCTTTGGAATGTTCTTGTATCTTGTTCTCCTGCTCTGTGCCTCCCTACCACTTTATCCCTGACTTGTTTCGAACGCTCCTTGGTCTTCATGGTTGCTCTGTTGGATCACTATGTGAGTTGCAGCTTGAAAGCCTTTATATTATATTCCTGAGGGAAATTATCTACAAGTTAAATCACTGTTACACACAAGCTGAAACCTTTTCAAACCTTTCAAACAAATCATTTGCACCTGAGCTGATTTTGGGCTGCAGTAGCAAAGGGTTTGAATACTTATGCAACTGAGATTAATCTGATTTTCTCTGTAAATCTTACTTATTTATATTCTATATGCATTTTTAACTTTATCAATGTGGTGTAGTTTATGTAGATTCTACATGTAAAGTCTAATTTGAAAGCGCCGTTGAGAACACTCAGGTGCCAACAAAATGTGAAAATTTTGCAGGAGGGTATATATACATATATATATATATATATATATATATATATATATATATATATATATATATATATATATATATATATATACAAACAGCAATGGAAACCATCAGGAGTGGTACAGGAGACATGAGATCACTATGATCTCAGGTAGTAATACTTTGCAAACGTGTGCACATGCAGCTAATGAAATGAGAACCAGTCACATCCAGGCTGCTGGCATTGATCACATTCTAGTGTTCAGCTCCCATGGGGACCAGGCCTGCCAGTTAAAGTGAATCAGTTGGAATTCAATGCTGTTTGAAGGGCAGAAGCCAGAGATGTCTTTGCAGTTCAGCTGCTGAAGGAAGCCAGGCTTCCAAGGAGGGTGGAGTCATGGAGATGTGGTACTGGGGCTCTGCAGATAGTGTACACTGGATGAGATTCAAATTGCTTGAAAGCCGGTAGAAGTGAAATGAGGAGTCTTTTACTCTTCACTTGTTTTAATACGTAAATTCAGGATATGCAATATTTCAAATACATATACAGCAGAAGTCTCCAAACCTGGTCCTGGAGAGCCCCGGTCCTACAGATATTATAGGTGTCTTTACATCATCAATGGCTAAAGATTAATCCAATAATTGGTTCAATTAAGTAACTAAGAGCTCGGTTGAAATGAAAACCAGAAGACCCTGTAGCTCTCCAGGACCAGGGTTGGAGACCCTTGATATACAGTAATAAACTACTGCATCCTGGTACTTAGGTCATGTGATCTGGTTACGGCTACTCGATTCCATTCCAAGACATTGTTTCAACCAGGTCCTTAATTAAGTATTGATCATTAATTAATTAACTAGTTGAAACAAACACATGCAATGGACAAGAAGTGCCAAGGTCCCCTTACTCTTCTGCCTGTACTGTAGTTTTCAACCCTGGTCCTCAAGTACCCACAACAGTCCGGGTTACAGTTTGAACCAGTTCCCTTTTTTTCTTTTTTTAATTTACATTGCAATCTGGTGATGAACAGAAAAAAAATCACTGTAGCTATACACTGTTTAAAGTATTGCACACTGTTTTATGTGCACTAGAAAACATTGCACGTTTAAAACAAATCATTAGTTCCTGGTTGACAAAAAAAAAACATGGACTGTGGAGAGGGTTAGAATCTGTGTTTTTGAAACCATCCATGTAAGAGAATCAAAAACATTTATTTTTCAGTGCAAAATGATTAATTACTATACCTAATTACCTCTCTACTTACAGTACAGAAAGGATAAAACTTAATGGATATTAAATAAAACTAGTCCTTCCTGTACTGTAAAGGATTAATTCTTAAAGGGTACATAAGGACCTTTTTTATTTTATTGTGTTACCTGTTCCCATATGTTTCTACAACTGTTTACATAAGGTGTGTGTATTGTTTAATTTTTTTCTTTTTTTTAACATTTTGACCACTTTTTTAACTTTTAAATTGCATTCCCTGCCTCAAGATGGCTTCCCATGTACCCGCATGGACCTCTCAGAACTACATTTCCCATCATCCTCCTGCTCACATATGTAACATGGGAAGCCATCTTGAGTCAGGGAATGCAATTAAAAAAAAAATACACACACCTTACATAAACAGTTGTAGCAACACATGGGAACATGTAACACAATAAAATAAAAAGGTCCTTATGTAACAATGTTGTTTCAGCCTTGCTGTCTGGAATTAGTTAATTGATAACTAATTTTTCAATTCAGTTAACAATGCTGTCAGTGTTTTACTGGAGGTGTGAGGAGTAGGAACATCGTTGTTTGTTTGTTAGTTTGTTTGATGATAAGAGTTTAGCACTAGAATCACTTTGAAAAGCATGGTTTGGCTCTGAACTGCAGTAGGAGGTAAGGGCATTCCATTGCAATAGGTGGGATGTTTTATAATGACTTCACATATGCATAATACACACATGTGTGATTGAGAATATTTATGTTTTTGAGTTTCATTATTATGCAGTGCATGTTATTGTTTTCTCTGTTCTTTGTTTCAGTGCATAGATGCTCTAGGACGAATTTGCATTACAAAAGTAAAAGAAAGCTTTTTGTTTTTTGTTGAAAGCACACAGTGTGAATGTTCTTTCTGTCTGTTTTAAGATTACCTACTGCGGCCAGTGATATGCTGCACTAGTATTGGAAAACTAACATTTAGTCAAACATGGTGGTACTAAAAGTAATTGTGACACCATTTTATGAAACATATTTGATTTTGTTTTTGTATGAAATGTTCCTAGTTGTGCAACCACAGAAAACAGAATTCATTTGCAAATTAATATCTTTTTCTTTTTCAAGGAATTGTCCTGAACATTGAGAATCAGGGCTTATGTGATTTGATTTGTTTCCAGGTCTACAACCCAAAAGTCTCACAGATTAAGTTTAGTCTTTGATATTGTTTTTGATATGATATTGAATTTTATAAGATAAAAGCTCATCTGGATTGTGTTTTCTTAAACTTTTACATTCTGTGCCTAAACAGTATAAGACAGGATAATGTTGTTCAGTTTGGCCAAGCTCATTTAAATATTTAGTTGTGATGCATAATGACCATGCTTTCCAATCAAGCTTTTTAAAAGTGTAACGTCTGCTGGGAAATCAAGACTGTTGATCATACTGCTAGAGAATCAAACCAAAGCTGATGTGTTTGTAAATCAACTGCTGCTGCTGCTTTCACTGCTCTTGGGCCCTTTTCAGCAAACATTCTCCTAACAGTGCTTTGAAAATGAATGACCTGTAGACCCTCTCTCAAACACCTGAAAAGGATTTTGTTGACTGCAAACTTGATTCATCTAAATGGACTTTTTTTAAAAATCAGTCCTCATCTAAACATTCCTTACAACAGTCCTTAGTTTTGTAAACGGGGTGAGATTGACTTCATAATTGGTGCAAATCTTTATTCTGTGATTCTCATGGATACCATACCTGCTACATTTAACCGGTTTTGTCATTTTTACAAAGCTACAATCTTAAACTAATATCTCAGAAACCATTAAGGTAGACTTTTGCGTAGCAGTTTTACACAGATTTGAATGCAAGCTTGATTTAGCCACAGTGTATAGGTAACAAGTTCAGGTGTGTCTTATTAAACTCCTAGCAAAGCCAGGATTGGATCAAACATCTGCAATAGGAGCCTCATTTCAATCCCTGCTCAATGTAGGATTTTAAATAAACCTTGCATGTTGCCCAGTAAAACATGTCCCTGCCACAATGTTGTAACCTCTAGCTATATTGATGATATGAGTAATACCTGCATATTTTATATCACTTCTATACCACTTTGGGGTTACCCCAGAGACAAGCAGAATATGATAGCTGGCTGTGAATGTCTTACTGTTCACTAACTAGTTTATCAGGGCTGATCCTGTTACAATGGTAAGCATGGAGTTTGAATTGAGTACTCGGCCCTCTAGCTACCTACTGTATAACACACAGGATCAAGCATGCACAAGTTTGGCTCAATTAATCCAATTCTAAACCACCAGTTTGTTAGTCAAGCATGCACATGAAGACAAAACAGAGAATATAGAAAACTGCATTTACAGATTTTTTATCCAAGCATTTCAGGTAGAGTATTCAGAGTACAGCTTCCCAATTCAAAATACAGATACTATATTGGAAAGACGGGCATTCGAAACAGATTTTCCATAAACCAATTTGCTTTAAACATCTTCACATCATTGTCAAGCTCAATGTTCTATTCTGAGGGTTGACAAAGCTGAGATGTGTATAGCTCAATACCTTTTGTGTCTGTTGAAAGCCATGTCTCTTCAGAAGAGGATTGTCAGCTTGGATTGAAATAGATTCCGCCTAATTAATTCTATTAGCTGCAGAGTTACAAAGCCTAAATACTCCAATTCAGGCCTAATATCTTGAAGGCCTTTATAAAGATTAGTGTGGTATTGTATTACTAACCTCCTCTATGTTGAGCCCCCTCCCTATAGATATTACATTGAAAACAGGGTCTTTGTTGTTCGCCTTGGAGCATGGGGATGAATGGTCATTAAAATGTGAACACGTACGTGATGTAACCTACTATGTTCATTAATTAAGTTCTGCTGTAATTTGCGTTTTGACAAGATTAAGTTGGCTCTATGCACTGGAGCACCACTGAGCTAAAGGTGATTAAAGGTCCCCAGGTTTTAAAATGAATGTTCCTCTTGGCTTCAGAAACATTTTCAGCTGTGAAACAGCCTTCTCCTCCTTTTTGTTCCATCGTCCCCCTGCTTTCTTTTCTAGTTAGAAGCAATGCTTAAAGGTTTAATACCATGGCTTTACGACCGAGAGCAATTGTATTGCAACATTCTACAACTGCTTAGGTCAGTCTGGAGAGAAAATAAATAAATGAGAAAACAAGTTCACAATTATATTTCATATCAAGACCTTTCATACAGCCTGAGATTTGGCAAATTAAAAAAAAAAAAAAAAATCTGCCTAAATGTAAATGCTAATGCCTTTAATTTTCACTGACAGTTTTTAGAAAAGAGCCACTGAACTTGGAATACAGAACTGCACTTCACAATAGTGTTTGATATTCCACAAACGTACTTGCTGATGTTGAAATCTACAGTTCCAGTACCCAAGAGAGGGGAGAGGGGGGATAGGAGAGGAGAGGAGAGGAGAGGAGAGGGGAGGGAGGGAAGGGAGCTGGGGGATAAAAATGCAGAGGATAAAACTGAAGGGAAGTCAGTGGCTGATAGAGGTATCTGATTTAGTTTGTGCTCAACTGAATGGTCCAGCAGTTTCTTTGGACATGTTTGGTATACAAGGTTGTGGGTTTCATCACAACAGGAACACGATATAGCCTAGATGTAAGATGGAATTGGGCACCTCTTCTGCAAGAACTTTTTTTTTTTGTAGGTTGCTTTTGTTTTTTGTGAACCGCTAAATTGCTTCATTCCCCATGCATGGAATACAATTAACTTCTGTATTGCAATACTGTTATAACAAATAAATGCTTTGTCCATGATGCGATTAAGTTGGATTACATTATAAAGCTTAACTACTTGTTTGACATTAACTGAAAAAATCTCTTATTGGATTATTATACAATTCTGATATGATTTAAGTCATTAATCCTCCTTGCTTTGGTTTCACCAAGGAGTTGGGGGGTGTGATGTCCATACACAAACTGAAAACCAACCATGTCATGCCTGCTTTTAATATATTGTATGATATGAAATGGTACAGTGAAGTAGTCCATTTTGTACCTCCAACTTTATGCCACTAAAATGCTCCTCGTTAAATTTCTTTTTTTTCTTTTTTTTGTGAGAAACTCGACATTTAGCAAGGTATCGCCAATGGCAGAATTTTTCATTGTTTTTGTTTGGTTTTTTGCCCCCCTCCTATGGTTTTCAGTGCTAAATGTCTAGGTGAGCCCACACCTGGACTCCAGTGTTTAGTTTATGTCTAATTTCTCTGGAATGTAATCCCATTTGTATATAAAGTTTTTTGTTTTGTTTTTCTTTTTTCACCATACCTGGTCTTTAGTCAGTAAAGGTACCTGTAATGCACAGTGAAATGGGGATATAGCCTGGGGATAAAAATAAATCTTGCACATTTGCAGTGTTGTATACAGTACACAAGTATAATGGTAGGGATGTTATGTGCTGTTATCTGCTTAAACAAGTAAATTGAGTAATTTAATACATCAGCAGTTATAGTCCCAGGCGAGGCAGTCCTACTTTCAGATTTATGTTCAGCAGCCCTGCAGTGATGCTTTGTCATTCTGAGTTGAACGGATAATCCTTGGTGCACTGTAAAATATATCCTTTGAGAAGACATTTAAAAACCCTGGCAGTTTTTCCTTCAGCTGCTTAAGACCAACATGTGTGTGTGTGTGTTTTAAAATACATTTTACTACTGTTTGAAATGCAGAATTCGATAGTCCTGCTCATCTCTGTAATCCACTTACCAATCAGAAGGACTGAGCTGAGCATTAACAAGACACCTTTGTTCCAACAATTAAGTCAATCGCCTCTTTTCACCCAGTTAACCTAAGCGACTGACCTTGGAAGTCCAAGCCTGGACTTGATGGGCACCTGCCCAGTATGAGTCACTTATGCTTGATTTTCCTTCCGAGCCCCTGCGGGTGTACAAAAGCTAATGCAGCACTCCTGTGGAACTCTAAACAACAACCTGCCCTAGCAGATTCAAACCACTACAAGTCATATTTAGCATTGTTGACTGTTACAGGTGTGTAATAGTATAATGTAGGCTTACCTTAAAGTTCATGTAGCTAACAAAATCATTCCAGTAAATCTTATCTAATATGTACTATCACCACTGTGTATCTCTCACATTGTCCTATATGAAACAGGCAGACATTATGTAAAACGTGCATTTTTGTTTTTTTCATAGCATTTATGAACAATAAAATTGGTGAATGTATCTTGCACTCTTTTCCCCACTGATACATGTGAGTTGCTCCTGGGAGTTTGAGTCCTTTGTAGGAAAAACTGTTTTGGACTTTTTTTTTTTTTTCCTGAGCTCTTTTTTTTTTTTTAATAAATAAATCTCCTGGAAGAACTCAAACTCCCAGAAGCTAGTTGCATTCACTCTAATTTGACCGGCGTGTGTGAAAGCTCTGTCAAGGTGTTTGGAGTGTAGCCAGTGCCATTGCTCAGCTCAAATCTGCAGATTACATTTTAAACTGTTGTGTAATGCTAGCCTCTTCCCTACCTGGTCTTTATTATCCCCTGTTGGGGATGAAATCCCCTGCAAAGGGGATGTAGTGGATGCAATGTTGTACATACATACAGTCACAGACAAAAGTATTGGCACCCTAAGCTTTTTAATAAAGCAAAAAGCAAAATTCACAATTTCTAATAATCTAACAAATTATCCTTGTCAAAAAAACAAACTTATTTAATTTAAAGTATTCATTTATGACAAAAGTATAGGCACCCCTGCTTTAGTGTTTCATCTGTCCTCCTTTTGTTATTACAGCTTTCAGATGTTTATGATAATTCTTAACCAGTATGTTATATCTTGTTGGTGAAATCTGGGCCCATTCTGTCTTTCATATT
The DNA here is from genome assembly GCA_030684275.1 of Acipenser oxyrinchus oxyrinchus. NCBI lineage: Eukaryota > Metazoa > Chordata > Actinopteri > Acipenseriformes > Acipenseridae > Acipenser > Acipenser oxyrinchus. Next base: position 18,962,803 of record CM060250.1, read on the forward strand.
TCCTTCAGCTCAGACAGATTGGACACACAGTGCTTGGCTGAAGCTTTTTTCAGATCAGTCCAAATGCATTTCTGTTGGATTGAGATCTGGTGATTGCGTAGGCCGTTCCAGAACGTTTATCTTTGTTTTCTTCGAGAATTCCAGAGTTGCCTTAGCTGTATTCTTTGGGTCATTGTCGTGTTGGAAGATAAACTTCTTTCGAGCATGTCAGTTAAATTTATTCTGTAGTACTTGATTATTTCTCGTATTGTGGATTTTGGTATTCCATATTTCTTTGATACTGCTCTGTAGCCATTTCGTTTGTTGTAGTTTTCTAAAACTCAAACGTGAATCTAACTCCTTTGTATTGTGTTTAATTTAACAGCCGCAAATTATTTTTCTATCAAATCTGTGCCTTAACGATATTTAGTGCCCCACTGGGTTACCGTAAAATTGTCTGCATATGTCCCATAATGAAGAACATGATTCAACTGCAAGATAATTAACGTTTTTACACTGTACTGTTCTAAAAAGTAACAAAATACAAGTGGGATACAGTATAAAATAATTTTCTGCTACTGTCGATTTAAGCATCAGAAGTCTAGTTTGTTTATATAAAAAGTAATTTAATTGTTTTTTGCTGTTTTTTAAAAAAACAAAAATAAATTAATCTTGACTTCACCATTTTCTTATATTTGTCGCAAGAAGAAATGACTTTGGCACATCACGCTACAGCTACCAGAGGAAGCCTGAGAAAGCAGTTGACTTAAGGCCACCGCACACAAGACTGACCCTATAAGATTTTGCGGCTGAAACCGACACCGACGCAACACAAAACATGTTTGAAAAACCGCCAACGAGACACCGACACTTCGAAACTGTGTTTGTGTCTTATCGGGTCAGTCTAGTGTGAGGTGGCCTTTAATGTGTTCTGTGAAGACATCCATAATGCCAGGATGTCTGTTAGGTTCATAGCTTCAGCTTTTTGCTCTTCTGTTTGCACTCGTGTTTGACAGTTAGCTGTAAAGTCAGCTGTAAAGCCAGCAGTGGTTGTTTCTATTATGCCATGTTTTCAGATGATTGTTATTTGGTATGTTCACAAGCAGGCTCAGATTCCATTTATATTAAGTTTACTCCGTATTCAGAATATGAATTCCTTCTCAAAGTAGTGTTGCATGTGTGACCCACAATTACAAAATTATTTGGATGTTGCAATAATCCAACCTGAAATGCAGTACAGTCTAAAACAAAAAATGTGACCTTGACTTTGTCCATTTTTTATTTATTTTGTGAAAATCCATGAACAAATGGGATTGCAGTCTATATAGTAACTTTTTAGTTCAGCCGTTTTAAAAACATGTATACATTGGAAATGAGAATAGAAAGCTGATAGAGGCCCATTCCAGTACAGTCATGGGCCTGCAGGGACTCTCAATGATTCACTAATATTTCTCTAAAGGATTTCTATAATCCTGTTTAAAAATAACCCACCATTTTCTTCTTTTTTTCCCCTGTCAACAGCTGGAAAACTGCTCTACCATCAAAAGTATTGTTTTCTGATCAGGTGTTTGATGGTAGCATGGTGAAGTATATTACTGTATGACAAACACTGGGATTTGTCATACACCTGTTGTTCATTATTAATATGTTCACACTGTAGACCTTCTGAAAGCTCAAAGCACTTCTTTTGTTCATAATTGGTCCTGTCTTTTTTATAAAGGAGACATGGTTTAGATAAATATTATTATTGCATCTGGTACGACTGATGTGTACTAACGGGTCAATAATATCCAGAATAGCACTGACTGGAATACCTTGATTTTTAAATGCATTTTGTCACGACTGAAAAGCCACATTAGTTCCTTGCAGTCGTGCTTCTTACTGTTGTAAATCAACAGAACCCTGTCAGTACCAACACCAGCTCCTCACATGAAACACTAGCCTTTGTTGTATAGTGTTGGGTTCAGTTTCTGGAAACCATAGCCACCAATATAAGTGAAATGTATTCCCACGGTTCTGGCAAAATTATTGTATAAGCTACCAGAACGTGGCTTAGCTCTGTGACTTGGATGAATTAATGTGAAATACACAGGCTAGACTCCTGGTCCGGATCCATGCTCCAGGATTTCCCAGTTTGCTGTGAAGCAGAGCTGCCAGGACTGTAGCATGCTGGTAGCATTCTGAGCGTAGAATCAGTGTTGGTAGGCAGTAGCAGCAGCAGCAGTTGCACTGGAGGAGCCTGGGATTTTTGTGTGTTGCAAGTGACGGGGGTCTCCTGCAAAGGAACAAAAAAACAGCAGTGACCTAGCTGCAGTCCAAAAGGAGACAAGAGGGGAGCAATCGTGAGGGAATTACTGTACCTGCAAGCTTCACGCCGCAAAGGTAACTCTTCTGTTTTGTTGTTTTATTATTTGATTAAATGTTGCTGTTGCCTATTACCTTTTTAACCGGCCACCTGGAAGCAAATTGGTCTTTTGACTTAAGAAAATAAACAGCTACTATTTTTTATTTATTTTATTTTTTTTGACAATTCTGAAGCAGCTAAACGCTTGTCAATTATCCTTGGAACTGTTTAAACAACAAGGACAAATTATACAACCATGTGCATTTGCCTAATCTCTACCACAAGCATGCCCTTCATAAAATTGGCACCCGAATTCAGATTAGAGAGTTTCCTGAGGAGTTTCTGTCCATAGTAGCTTTTATATTTCTAACGTCTCTGTGTTCAGTTGTGTTGCCTATCTGGGCTGTGTGTTTAGTCCAGTGAATCGAAGCAGGTGGAATCATTGCCACTGCAGTGGTAGGGCATCACAAGGACAGGTAACCAGCAAGAAAGTGTTATCTGGCATAGAGATTGCAACAAGTGTGGGGGTTCTGGGTGTATAAAGGAACATCCTCTTGGAATTCTAGTGTTTTATAATGTGGAGATTTAAAATAGTACTTTATATCAGCCATTGATATGCAACACTGTCTTTTCTTTGCCCGGTGAAGACATTCATTAACGTGTGCAGCATGGTGCAGTGATTATGAAAAGATTAACCCCTCTCCCTTTGCACTCCCGTTTTAAAACCAAATAAATGGTTAGTAGGGAGACATCAATGTTTGCAAATAGTAATAAAGTACGTAACAGAAATGCAGAATTAGCAGCTGCTGATGTGTTTCTTTGAGCATTTAGTGCTCCATTTAACTGTAAAATTGGCTTAGAAGTGGCTCTGCCATCTTTTTTCTGTTTGTAACCTCTAGCTTATGGGTTACCATGGAAACCCCACCATTACACCCCCAGCACTGTTTACAATAGCGTGTCCAAATTATTCATCATATACGATTGGACCCCTTGGGAAAGTAAATGGCAGTTGAAAAAAAAATGATTCTAATACAGAAACTGCTTATTGAAAATTCTTTTGTTCAGCCCCTTCACTGTGCTGATGGGAGCACTGAAAAGCTACAGGGGTAAGGTCCCTTTTTGAAAGCGAACAAAACAGTAACAGAGTAAGGAGGACTCTGGGTCCTTGCAGCTCTGTTCCCCATAAGGTTATAGGTTCAATACTTCCTGGGGATAAACTGTACGTTCTACACCGACCGCAGCATGATTTGTGTATCATATGGAGGAGACAGCTGTCTGTCTGCATTATTTGCCGTATTGGAGCAACACAGACCTATTGTGATTAACGTTTTGTTGTTGTAGCATGAAATTAAGATGGCCTACTTTGATTGTAATGATTATAACAGGTGTGTAGTCAAAATGTTTGTCTAATGTATCACTGTAAGTCATTTTAGGACTGTTATGCCTTTCAATTTCTGAATTCTATTCTAACAATACAGTGATAATAATGTAGATTTCTGTAAGTAAACTGACATTCCAAATGGGGATTTTAATTATACCGTTTAAAAAATCGTATTAATTGATAAACAAAAACAAGTTGTTTTATAAATAGGAAGCTTTGCCAAATGAAACTTATGTTTTGTATGTATCGGATTTCCACTGCGTGTAAAAGGCATTGTCCTCCTAACCAGATCTAAAAATGGGTTCTCGTCTGCCTTCTTTAACTCCAAGCCCCTTCCTCATTGGTTAACAGCGAGGTTATGTACCTTGGCGCAATGACATGATATTAAAGAAATAAGCTGTTATATCTATAACCTTGATTATGAAATTGAATACACAAAGGATATGACTACCAAAGCACCTCCACTTTATTTATTTATTTATTTTTTTCTCATTTGATGGTCTGAGTGGTGTTATCCACGAGCCTACAAAAAAGGAAAGATCCGGTCTTTTTAACAGGAAGGCCTGGATATTGAGTGACATTTTTGTAATAAGCTAACATTTTGTAACATGGAACAGCTACTGTATTGTAGACATACATAATGTACTGCAATGCGTACTAGAACAGATTTTCTTTCATGAAGCAGAAAAAGGTCTAGTACATACTGTGTTTTTCAGGTTAAAGGAAATCTCCAATCCATTTAATATAGATATACCTCTTACATGCCATGAAGAGACTCGTAATTAGGGGGCAAAGACCTATCCCAAAAACCTATCCAACGTTTTCATCGGGGTGGGGGATGAGAGGTGCGCGAGTGATGTGCTGTATAGATCAGTCAGAACTGCAATTTGCACAATTCCTATCTTGATTTTAAAAACGTGTTGTTATTGTAGCTATAAAGTAATACTGCTGAGGATTTTTAATTTGTTATAGTTCAAAATCCAGTATAATGGATTCACCCTGGCACAAGGAAGAAGGAAGGGCTCAACCTGTATGCAAGCTGACTGTTGTAAATTCAGTTTGCCATGCTTACACTAAGCGTTGATTATGTTTTTACCATGTTTTGTTGTAGATTACTGTTCTTTCACTATTATTTTCATGGTATATTTATCTTAGATGGGCTATCCTGTAATCCAGTAAACGATTTTGATCGGAAAATCCTCTGTTCAACAAGGCCACAATTGCAGAGGCTGTTAAACTTGGCGTGAATGCTGTATAGATGCTTGGATCCAGAGGCACTCCTGGGTTTGCTGCTAACAACATACCATGCTTGCCATACCCTCCAAAGCTATGGCCTTGCTCCCAGGGAGAATAAACATGCTTTATTTATTTTTTAAATTTAGTCGTTTCCAATGATTTTTACACCAGTTTTCTCCCCAATTTGGAATCATCAATTATGTTATTATGCGCTGGGGAGACCGCACTATGGTTGATCCCCGGAGCCAGCATTGCAGCCGTTGTGTGTGCTGATGCACTAGGGAGGCAATAAGCTGATCCCTGGAGCCAGCATTACACTTCAGCCATCAACACCAGACAGAAGGATATCTACATCATCATATGGAAGGAAGCGCAAATGGATGGAGACACATATGGATCACATTAGTTTACTGTGAAGCTACGTCTTAGTTGGTGCTTATCTTGGCGAGAGCCAAGTTCAAATCAGCATGAAGTTTTAACATCTACTCTCATGTAATGGAAATCTTGATCCCGGTTCACCGCTGCAACCTCCCGGCAACTTGGGGAAACAGAGGCTGAAACACATCCTCCAAAACGTGTTCCTGCCAAGCCGTTATTTTTCGCACTGCGGATCCACAGTGACGCCATCAGACCTATAGTGCCGGAGGACAACACAGATCTGAATGGCTCCACTGCAGACCTGCAGGCGCCCTATCAGCCACAGGGGTCGCTGGTGCGCGGAGAACCATGGATTGCCCTGCCGACCTAAGCCCTCCCTACCCGGGCAGCGCTCTGCCAATTGTGCGCCGCCCCCTGGGAACCCCCGGTCACGGTCATCAATGACATAGCATGGATTCGAAAAACATAAAATTCATCTTGCAGTTTATGCGCGTCTCTTTTGCATAATGTTTAAGGACTTAAACAATGGTATTATTGAAATCAGTACTGTAGTTTATACCAATTGAATAGACTGTGTTCAGAGGAAAGCTGAGATCTTTAGGCAAGGTATTCCTTGGTAAAGTGTTCTTGGAAACCTTTTCTCTTTACTTGCTTATTTTAATAGACTATTCTGAATAGGCTGGAATCTGTCAGCATAATGCTAGACAAAAGGAGCAATAGACTGATGGCTCTATTTAATTGGCTTTGTTTTTAAACTACACAAATTTGCATCCTAAGGTTTGCTGAGCTTGCAAACTAGTCTCTTAATTTCTTTTTTTTATTATTTATTATGCTGTCGAGTTTCATGTAATGTTGTCAGGTAGCAGACTATAATTACAGTTGACAACCTTGGTAATCCATTATTATTATGAGCACCAGTGCCGAGCTATAATGGTTTCTGACCACTATCTGTTAATCAACTCTAACCAAATTTGTACCAAATTTGTATTTATTTAACCAAGATAGAACCCTTGGGATATAGCCTGCATCTCATTTCAAGGGGTCCTCTTAACAGTAAGACACTGGAGTGTTGGATGCATCTATAGCAGTACAGTATGTATTGATCCTAATCTCTTAATGCTGAACAAGTAAATGTGGAATATCTGTATTTGCATCTTGTTGCCCTCCTGGTTCTCACAAATCCCAGAGTCAATACACCATCTGTCTATGACCTTTTGTTGCCTGCTTAAGTGATTTGAAGGCAAACCAAGCAGCATGGAGCTTGTCACCATTTGTTAAAAGACAATAAAGATCATGTAAATATTCATGGTAAATAATACTCGCGTTGGCTGTGAAGGTTTACAAAAACATATCCAATTACATCCTGTGATCTGTCCTAATCTAACACTAGTGTGGCACCTCCTGTTGTGCATCTGTTTTGTTTAAGCTAACACATTTTAAAAAATGGATCCATTTAACCTGGTTCCAGGATTAAAATGTCTTTACATTGTTTCATGTTTGCCTGTCCAGGGGATTTATGGGGTCTTTTTTTTTTTTTTCATTTCACTGCAAATAAATGTAACTTATCCTCTTGAGGAAGAAATGGTGCTGCTAATAGCATATCCACTGTAGATCCCCTTGTCTTGTTCAGTTGGACACTAGTCATAATTTAATTCCTCGGCTGACAGAGCATCCATATAGATGACCTATGTAAGGATCAAAGGCAGGTAAGTGCATCACCACTATTTACATGTGTAGGAGCTTAAAGTACATGGTGCTAACATTCCAGTAAATCTTCTCTCCGATGTATTGCCATCGCTTTGTACATCTTCTTTTCATATATGAAAGGTGCACACATTGTTAAATGTGTGTTTTATTTGTAATGTTTGTTATAGCATTTTCATTGCACTCTTTTTCCATGCAGGTAGTCCTAGTGTGGGAGGATATACAAACAAGTGTACATTAAATACAAACTGCAAAACATACATTTAAATAAACTTCTGTGGGATTGCAATCCGCTTTGTAAGCCCTAGAACCCCGGTATACACGGTCGTTACTTTGGTTGCTCACCATGGCTATACACACAGTCCTGCGGGATTTCCACACATTTCATAGTCCTTCCTCTTCAGCTTGTGGAGAACAAAGAATGGCTTTTCAGCTCCTTTTTTAATGGCATGTGGCCAGGGTAATCTCTTCAAAGCCTGTCCATCTCATTTCTAATTGCCCCAGAGGATAATCAGACAGTTACAGCATATCCTTACAAATACAATAAGGCCTACTTTGTCAGGTATTGAGCATCCAATCTTGGATGAGCAAATGAGCTTCTTGCTGACAACAGTACTTAAGTCTGTCACTGTAGGTTATCAGTCTTATTGAGGAATGCACCTTTTAGTTTGTGTTCAGCTCATTGCTGTCACTGCTAAGCATATAAATACTGTGGTGAGTGTTGACAAATGTGTTTTAAATTTCGAGCAGGCTTTTACTTCAGAAGTTTAAAACGAAAGGTATCAACTTGGAATCCCATTTATGTGCACTTATTGTGACTGGTTGTAAGGTTTGTTTTACTTCTTAAAAATAATAAGGCAGTCTTCAGGTAATCTTCAATCAAAACAGTTTAATTCAGGAACAAAGCACCACCACAAGACAGTACATAATGCAATCACATGCAAGCTGCATCTACAATCTTGAACAAACAATACTGCAGGTCAAATCTTCAGGACTGGCTGGGGGATGGAATAGTAACTACAGTTTTCAGACATTGATATACCGGTCAGGTTACACCCCCAGGTAGTGGGAATCTTCCATCAAAACCAATGACCAAAGTTAGCCACCACCCCCAGCCCCCTTTCTTGGGGTTGCACCAGCCAACACTTGCAGCTGAAGCTGTCGGTTTGAGAACCGGTTTTAGTTGGGTTTGGTCCTGATTAGCACCTATGGTCAAAATCCGCTTATAAAGTAGAAACAACACTTTGAAAACAAGGGTCATCCACTAGAGGTCAAAGGGGCTCTTTGAACCACAAAATAACATGATCTGTCTGTTATCCTAATTCCAAGATAAGCTGGCACCTTTTGCTGAGCGCAAGATTATAGAGAGAGAGAGTCTTAGTGATGTAGCCCTTTTCTGCCATCTACAGGGGTGCATAAACATGATTATAATTTATATAAAACCTTACCAGGTAGTATGAAGGCTTTTATTATACACATTATTCAATTTAATAAGGAAGTTCTCTGTACACTGAACTGGTAAAGATGCATTAGTGTGCTAATGGGCTCTGCTTGGTGGTTCTGACTGTGATTTGTACCTCCTGGGAGCTGAATTTTTTCTCTAGACTTTAAACTGTAATGTTGGGTTTAAAAGAAACTTATTACTTATGTTTGGATAAAATTCACTAGATGTGATCGAAAAAAATGACAAACTCTGTTTTAGAGTAGGTGCAGTGACTTTTTATTGTGCTGATTAACAATTGACATCATGAAGATGTTGCAAAATGATCTGTCGATCTTGGGCAGGTGTTGTGACTCTTGGTCTCCCAGTTCGTGGCCTGTCATTGACAGAGTGTGTCTGGTTATACCGTCTTGCCAGGTTTGAAATTGCTGGCTGTGAGCACCCAAGACGGCAAGCCACAGTACGCTGCCCTAGTCCAGCCTCCAACATGCCCGTTGTACGAAGGCGCTGCTCTCTTGACAGATGTGGCAGTTTTCTGAAGTGAAGTAGAATCACAGTGTCCTCCTGGTCATGGTTTCTGTCTGCGCTGTGCTTAAAGCATTGGTTATGGTTAACTGTCAACACCTTTTAAGATTTTAAAGACTTCAATCATGTCCCCCCTAATTCTTCTTTCTTCTTGGTAAATGGATTTAGTTCTTTCAGCCTGTCTTCTTAGCTCATTCCTTTAAGCCCTGGGATTAGCGTGGTTGAGCTTTGCTGGACTCTTTCCAGGGTTTCACGCAAGACTTGAATAAAAACAGGATTTATTAACCTTTTCCTGGATCACTCCAAATAGAAAAGTGTTCTCTTTTGAAAATTTCAAAAGGATGTCATACTGAGAATTAATGGGCCAAGAGATTCAAACCAAAATACCAGAAAAGCAAAGTTTGACCTATTGCTTATTTTATTTTATGTATTGATTTGATAGATAGCATTGTCCCAGCTTTTTAAATGTTACTTTCTTAACAACTAAGTATTTCAGCTTTCCCGCAAGTTTGTAAACCTTCCAATTGGAAACGCATGTAAAAAGCAACTGCAGTACCTAGACAATCCGCTAGAGGGACGATGATTGCCAGGTCTGCCAGGGGGGAATTAAATAATTTGTTATGTCAAGATCACAAGATAATTTATCTGGTGATCACGAGAAACATTCCGTTATCTCGTGATCACAAGATAATTTCTCAGCCGCTTCCATTTTCTCGAGATCCTGAGATGTTTTTCTCGTGATCATGAGGTAACGGATTGGTTTTCTCAATCATGAGAAATGTTCTTGTGATCTCGACATAAGAGGGTTTTTTTTGTTTTTTTTTTCTTTTGTGTTGGCTTCAATGAGCCGCCGTAGAATTGGAACAGCTGTTAAATTCTGATTAAGAAGGCAAAAATGGGGGGCTCTAGGACTGATGGCATCATCGATGCATAGAAATAAAATAATAGCAGTATTTACTGCAAACATCACCCTGTCATAACCTTCCCCCTTACAGTAAGCACGGTTGAGTAGTCATTGGGTTAATATCAGGGAATAGCTGCACTCAAATTGCTTCTCTTTATAATTTGTTCCAGAAACTGGAGAAATTGACCCAGTTATAATCCAGAAGTACAACACGCCAGGTTTTTCTGGCTGTCTGTCAAGAGTGCAGTTCAACCAGATCTCACCGCTAAAGGCTGCCTTGAGGCCTCGCATCCCCTCTCCTGTCGGCGTCCAAGGACAACTGGTGGAATCCAACTGTGGGGCGTCCCCTCTGACCATTCCTCCAATGTCGGCCGCCACTGATCCCTGGCGTCTAGACTCAGGTAAGGTGGAAAAATCATAAATACAGTGTGCTTGTGTGTTTGTGTAGAAAGATACATACTAGCTCAAAAGAGTAACATATAAAAAGCCTGCACCTGTGTGACACATGCAAGAATGTCCTTTGCTTTGGAAGTTGACCATCACCTCTGGGATTTGGTTCTAATTAGACCAAGGCCTGTTTTTTTTTTTTGCTTGTTTGCTTTTTAAATTTGAAATCAGATCATTTGTATCCAATATTATTTTTTTTCCCCCAAAACTCTTGTTCATGCAGGCTCGGCAAACGCTTTCACTGCACTTTCACCTTTGATGCTGGAAACACCACCCAGCACCTTCTGTCTCTCCCCAGGTCTTTTTGCTTTTGCCTTTTTAAACTCCCTGAGTTCCTGCGGATAGGTCACCTGACTACTGACCACCGGGATCATGGGAGTTGAAGTTTCTTTTAATATGCAATACTGTTCTCCCTTCGTAACACACGTTGTGAGTTCAGCCAGCACCCACTTACCGCAACCTTAGGCATCAAAATAAATAAGTAAATAAAAATTGATGCGTCATGTATGTGAAATGTACCTGCCCCAGACCAATGGAGTCGTTGATATACTGAATAAGAGATTTCAGTATATCATGAGCTACATTGGTAAATATTGAGTCGTCCTTTTTATCAATCAGCTTTGATTCTACATCTTTTAGTCATTCAGGGACATAATATAGCTAAATGTTTATTATTAAACGAATGTGAATTTAAATTATTTGTAAGGACACGTTTTGATATAAAAGCTGAACATTAATATCAGCAAAGAACAACTAAGTATTTAATAAAAAAAATAATTGTAGCCAAGTTTTTCACTAAAGTGAAATCAGGCTTATGTGATTCTGAAATGCCATTTTTTGATATATTTACTATTGCTTAATATAAGTTAAAATAAATAAATAAAAGATTTTGGTGGGAATTGAACTTGTTCATGGCCCTGCAACAACATTAACCCTTTTTTTTAATTCAAAAACCCAACATTATTAAATTTGTATTAACGGTCTGATATTCTTTCTTTCTTTCTTACCTTTTTTTCTTTTAATAATGGTCTCATACTCTCTTCCGTCAGATATTTTTGTGTGCAGACCTTGGGTCAAACCAATATGTTCGTGTAGGTGAGAATTTATTGTGATTTATTTATAAATGTGACCATCCTCTGAATACTTTTCCATTTTTATTTTATTTTAAACCTTTTAAAGACAAACCAATGCCAAACACAACAAGGTATAATACATACAGTATATAATGTGTAAAAAAGTGGAGGGGCAAAATATATAGTTTGACCCCTCCATATTCAAAGTGGGGGGGCACGTGCTCCTTCTGCCTCATGGGTTAGGCATCTATGCTTGACCGCTAATATTATGCATCAGATTCTTTTTACATTTGCTTTAAAAACGTTTTATTATTTAGTGAAACAAAACAAGAAACAAACATGTGTTTCGACACATAGTGTGTCTTCATCAGGTGTCGCAGCAATTGTCGCTCCGTACAACAGTCAATAATTAAATCAATTGTATAATCATATTGCTTCTGAAGAGCATTACTCCATGTTAAATAATACTGGAAATAAATTTCAATGTCTTTATTACTGTGTGGTGTGGTTTTTTATTATTAATATTATCATTTTTATCTGAAATGTGTTAGGGGAAATTGTCTAAATGATTATATATATATATATATATATATATATATATATATATATATATATATATATATATATATATATGTTTGCTTGTTGTTAAATCCTTTAAGTGCTAGGTTAAATAAAGGGGGGTGGGTTGAGGTAATGCAATGCTGCTGTCTTGCTAATTTACTGTACTGTATATGGAGGATTTACTGGATTTAACAGTGGATATAACTCCTGTTTACTTGTCTAGAGCAGAGGATTAAAAGGCAGCGATATTATTGCATTTAGTCGATCTGCTTATTGATCCCAGCTCAATATGAGATGCATAGCCAAGTAGCCGAGGAAATCTGTGGCAGAAAATCTATAGCTGCAGCTGCTCCACTGGGTCCAACATTATAGTGAAACACTATCCCTTTGTACTGCTGAGAGCAAGTCTACACTGTAATCTATACTTCCATTAGAAATAAGGTGGGGGGACGCTTCCATACTTTTTATGTACTGTATGAAATATTGTTTTCGGTTACTTTCGTTTTTTTTCTGTCAGAATATATATTGTAAATATATTGTAACTGACAGTACTTGCACACTTCAACTGTATCTTCTTTCCTTTGCTGTCTTCCACAACGAAATCCTTATGGTCACGGGCATATTCTTCTGGGGTTTCTGTGTGTTTTAGACACTGTTTTACATTCCAGTACAATTTGCAATTCTGTTAAATTCCATGAGCGTGTAAATACTATCGAACTGTAATCTAACTTTAAATCTCACGAGCAAGAGCATCTCCTTTTAAATCTTGCAAGTGTGTTACAATCCTCCACTAGAAATGTAGGAATTTGCTGCCACTCAGTAGTTGGGGTGGGTTTAAATTATTCAGAACGAATCAATGAGAGATACAAGTCAGGACGGAGGGACATTGCCCAACTGCCTTTATTTTATTTATTTTTTTCACTGGGAATAAGGTCAAGACAACATGAATTTATTAATCATTTCCAGTGTTTTATTGGTTATACACAGATTTTTTTTTTTTGTATCGGCTGATTTTATCTGTTTAAAACCAAAAATCGGAAACCCTAATTAGAAGATATCACTAGGCAGTAACCTTAATGTGTCTGCAACGCACTCTAAGTTTTCCCTTGGAAGGCTTGACTACCCTGCTCATGTTTAAGGCCATCCTTATTCATGAAATAACTATAGTACTCCAAGAATATTTAAATAGTGTCAATATCCCTACTTTAATATTTTACACATATACTGTACATGCAGGGGTATTGACGCCCATTACAAAGCAGTCTGAGCCATTCTGGCTTTTACTTATAAGCTTAATTGTCCATGCCTATGCAAACTATTGTGAGGAAAATATCAAGTGTGACAGATTTCAGCTCACAGCGGATCCATCCCTGTGCTTTAAAGGTTTGTGATGTAACATTGACGTTCCTTGCTGTCGGGAGTACTACAGCCCTGTCCATGCTACATAACCAGTCTCAAGAACCACTCTGGAAACTAGTTTTGTTTTAGTTAAATAATCCATACATGGTTTGTCATTGGTTCCAGTTTCTGACTGCACAAAAAGATGTCCATATGAAAGGTTTCACATTAATAGTATGATTATTTGGTCATCCAAACGCAGAGCAGACACAGCAAAGGTAGTCCAATTGTGTGTGTTCAAGACAGTAATTGACTCCAATCTGTGCAAAAAAAACACTGCAGCAATTGAACACAGACCATGACTACTGGAAATAACACGGGCAGCAGTGTGGAGTAGTGGTTAGGGCTCTGGACTCTTGACCAGAGGGTCGTGGGTTCAATCCCCAGTGGAGGACACTGCTGTTGTACCCTTGAGCAAGGTACTTTACCTAGATTGCTCCAGTAAAAACCCAACTGTATAAATGGGTAATTGTATGTAAAAATAATGTGATATCTGTGTAAAGTATATGATATCTTGAAACAATTGTAAGTCGCCCTGGATAAGGGCGTCTGCTAAGAAATAAATAGTAATAATAATAAAATAACTACTGACCTGTCCACTGGCTAATCAAGATCACTGTTGAGTTTCTTCCAAATGCAATGACTGCTATTTAAATGTATTCTAAGAAAGCTAACTGCAAGTTGAAGGTTTGTCAAGCATGTTTTAAATTGTATTGGATGTCAACATTTCCCCTGAAAGTCTCTTTTGATTTTTCAAAATAACTTGGAGTGTTAATTTCCTGACACCTATGCAGCCCTATTCGTGAAACAGATACCTAAAACACCACTGGTAAAAAACATGATCATGGATGTTGGAGTTCCAAGTCCTGTGATACAGGAAATAGAGCCCCATCTGACTCTTGTTTGGTTGTATAATACATTTGTCTGCATGCGTTCTCTTTTTCACTTTAACAGCGAGTGCTGATTCCCCCTTTAATGAAGAAAGGGTGATACCAGGTGGAGTGAACAGAAACTCTGCAATAATTGGAGGTAGGTGGCATGTTAAAGATTGTGGTCTTTTAGAAGCCAGCTAAGATTTGCAAAAATGTTTAGGATATTCCAGGACATATTCAGAGTACTTGTTGGTTTGTTTTAATAATGTTTATGTGGGTGTCATGTTGCTAACGGCAACCATCTCCTCTCCAACCAGACATGCAGTATATGGGAATAATAGAATTACTAGTATTGACAGCCATATTTCAGTAGTGATTTAGCTGATTTCTGGGCTAGTCTTCTATTCTTTTACAGAGAACTTAATTAAGTTTTCTGTCTACGGTCATCCTCCACCAGTGACTGACCATCTGACCTCCTGAATTCATAGTCGTCACCAATAACCAGTGGATGTGAGCATTTGATAGAGATTCCTTCCTCACCCAAATCTGTAAAATACATTTTACATTTTTGTAAGGCTGAACACACACCTTCCTCCATACAGTTTCTTGGCAAATACAGACGAGCAGATGAAGCAACCAATAAGATATATATATAATCTTATACTGTATATAATACGTCTAAGGCATCATTTTAAGTTAGTTTAAGTTAATTCCTAGTAATTCAGTATGAGGTGCACCATAAAGCTGAGAGGAGACTTTCATTATATCATCTGGTATTGTCTGACTGTAGCTTGCTGTGTTTCATCTTTTCAAGATCACAAAAAATGTAAAGAAAAAAATACTCCTCCAGTGGCTCACCTAGTAGTGCCATGTGGGGTGCATGAGGAGTCCTGCAAACGTGGTATGAATCCTGCCCACTCCAAGTTGCTGATCTTGGCCTGTGATCCACAGGGAGCCCTTATCTTTGCAGTCCTGTAGGTTGGGTGGAAAAACAGTTATTTTGCAGCCACTACAGTCAAGTCTCCCAACGAGTCCAGGTAGAGACTTCCCAGGAGGCTGGGCCTTTGAGAAACAGATGCTACAAAGCTACTGAACCCTGGAGACAGGTTTCAGCAGGTGAAGAGAAGCACGAGAGCTGGTAGCCAGTAATCTTTTGTCCTTTTTTTTTTAAAGCACCAAAATAAAGATTAACAAGGTGCGAATGAAGGAGAAACTTTTCAGATAATGGGGTATCTAGTTTAGGATTAATAAGGCTCTCAGCCTTTAATCTCACTGACTTCAGGCTATTCATGTGATGAGGAGTCTTCTCTTTTTCTCTCCCCTGTAGGTGTCATTGCGGTTGTGATCTTCACCATTCTGTGCACCCTGGTGTTCCTGATCCGCTACATGTTCCGCCACAAGGGGACCTACCACACCAACGAGGCCAAGGGGGCAGAGTCTGCCGACACCGCTGATGCTGCCATCATGGGCAATGACCCAAACTTCACAGAAACCATTGACGAGAGCAAAAAGGAGTGGTTCATCTGATGGGACATTGATGGGGAGGGGAGGGGAGGAGGGGGGGCAATTTGAAAAGCATTGTACTGTAAGCAGTAATGAAGATCAGCACAAGCGAGAGTCCACAAACAACCTGCACATTGTGACTTGCCCCTAAAGATTTTACATTATGTTTGGGAGTTTGAGGTGTCAACAAATATAATGTCAATCTTGAAATCTGGAAACACATCATTATTTACATTGTTTTACTTTTAAAACAAGCAGGAAATTATTATTTTATTTTTTTAGCAAAAAAAAATATTCCTTAAGCTTCCAAACGTAATATTTAAGAAAGTATAGAAGTACATAGTGTACAAGAAACAATGTATGCCAAATGCCCTGTGTAAATCATTTTATTTAAACCATTCTACATATATATAAAAAAAAGATTTACTTTACAAAAACAAATGATATTTAGATTGTACTTAAAAGCTATAGCAGGTGTTACAGAGAGGAGAAATGTGGCATGCTGTAAGTTGCAGGTAATAACCCTTTGTTCATTGCATTTTTATGTGAATTGTTTTTATTTAAGTGAAAAGTATTGTACACCTTTTTAGTTGCCAAATATTTAGCTTTGCGCAAATTGAGTTGCCAAATACTCAGCTTTATCATAGGTAATAAAATACTGCCCTGTTTTTATAATTTATAGTACTCCATGGGGTCTATATAAAAACAAAAATATTTCTTTGCTAACTATCAGACTTTTTATATGATTTTTTTATGAATACACATTTTTCAGAAACAAATAAAGATGAGGCCACAGAGTAAATTCTAGTCCTTTCCCATGTAAACCAATCAGGACCGCTGCTGCCCTAATTATGAGCACATTCAATCTGCTCCTTGTGTGTGGGTTGGGGGCAGGAGAGGGGGGCCAATACTGCCAAATAGAATTGCATACGCTAAATAACAGTATATGAGCAAGATATTGATTTGTATTTCTAAAAGAATAACATGTCCCTAGTAGGAATCTTACTGCAACCCTCTACCCTCATTTCATTACATTGGTCTTCTAATTGAGCCATCAGGTCAGCTGGCATCCCATTAGCCACCATTCTAGTTTCTTTAGGTACAGCACCCCTGAACACGTACCCTTTAGAAATCAACTCGTCTAATAGAATTTCCTTCCAAATAAGTGTTGATTTGCAAATTGTGATGACTTTATCATTCACTTCTCACATTTAAATAGAGTGACAAATATTGGTGTCTGTTTGGCATTGTCCTGGCTCCCTGCGTTAATGCTTTGCTGAAGCTTTTGTATTTTTAGCCCTTGGAAGATGGGTCTCCTCATCCACTAAAGTTACTGTCATTAAAGATACACCCAAATAATTTTTGCCGTATTAACCTGCTTGCCATGTAATCATGCAACTGCAATGCTGGGACATAAATAAATAAATAAATAAATAAATTTAAAAAAACATTGCTAGAAATATTTTATTATACAACCAAACTATCCCAGCACTAACAAAACATGGCCCAGCTCTTCCCATTGATTCTTTGGATAATATTGGCCCCTGAACACCTTGCATTCCGTGTCCTTGACTGAGGTGTCCTCTACAATGCATGCCTCTAATTCCTAATACACTAGTAGTCCATCTGGTCAGCAGTGAATTGCTGTTGCGCATATCTGCTTATACTGTACAACGCCTGGCTTGACATGCCAAAACAGCAGAGCCTAGGTGCACTCATAATGGAACAAGGTAATGCTGCTGATGTGTTGGCACTTTATCTATCAATGAACAATGTTTTGGTTTTGTGTTATTTTTTTTTCCTGGTGGTTGGTGGGTGTGCATATGAGATCCTGTCATTACAATGTTATTACCACTGGTGCAGGAAGGCCATGGAATTCTTCTCCTGATATTTTCTAAAGGAATATGCATGTCTTGCTCTTGTCATAATTGTCAAGTTGCACCATGGCAACAGTATAACAACATCAAAGACAATATTTGGATGACATTTCACTGAGCAGTGTGTACCATGAAGATTGTGATGCATTCTTTACATTAATAATTTTACAGACTATGAGAAGTATCATACAACCAATTCTGCCAAGTGGTTTCACTTTGACTGGGAGATGCAGTTTTGTTTCTGGCCTCACAATGTATATATTATTCATTATTATTTTTTTTTTTATTAAGATGTTTTATAAATGAGCATAATGTTAGACATGTTTATTATTAGCATTTCCTGCTCAAGCATTGTTTGTGTGTAAAAGTGACTAGCTATTAATTACTGCATACAGAGGTAGACCATTCAGTTATTTGAGGTGGGCCGTTTTTTGTGTGTTTTTTACATTATTTTTGCATGCTTGCAGAGTTCTAGGGATATATTGTGATAGCGCAGGAGTACAGTTTAGATTTCAGAGAAGGAAACTGGTCTATTGTAATCCTCAGTAGGAAATCATTCATGAACATTTTACATTGAAACAGACGGTGTCCCCTTTTTAATGCCTAATTTCTAACGAGGGACGTAACACATCAATGTAAGTCTAATTTTTTTTTCACTTTTATCGATTCCATGTGATTAAATACAATTACGTAGGCAGAGTATGACCCCCATATGTAAATATATATGGTGTGTTTGTGTAAATATATACATGCCATGCAGTTTATTGAATGTTTTATTGATTCATTGTGTAAACTGTTTCATGATTCATGTGTTGAGTATTTAAATAATTTTAGCATAGCAGCTGAGAGATGGACAATCATTGATGTAAAAAGTTATACATTTCATTGAGCTTACTGAAATATTAAAACTGTATCATTATATTGCCTGGAACCCAAAGGGATATAGAGAACTTGGGAAATGCCATCACATTTTCAATGTGACCCTTAATGAATTTTAGATAACTATGAAGGTGTGTGCCTCAAAAGGTGTTAAATAGTTGCAATGAAAGTCATCATTTTATCAGAAACGCCCCTGAATAGAGACTGTCAGTATTCAAAAGTGAAGTTTATAGCTTAAAAGTATATGTTACAAACATTTCTTCAAACACATCTACCTGTGAACCTGTTCTTTTCAATTGCAATAGCAGCATTGCCACTGTTAGCTGTATACAGTAGTACTGCGTATTCTTTTTCCAAGACTCCTAAAGAGGCTTTCTGTATGTTACTGAAGATAGCTTTCACAGTTCTCTGAGGTGGGAGACAGAGGAATTAACTGTACTTAAATTCATAGAGCTATTAACTGAAATAATGGTAAATATGTTTTATATATTATTATTATTATTATTATTATTATTAACATATCAGCTCCATCAGCCACCCTGAATAAACTGGTTGAAACCCCTTCTGAGGTATCCTTTTACAGTTCTAAGTGAAAGTGGGTCACCTTGCCTCTCTTTCAGGAGGTAGCAAATGTATGAAAGTGTTTAGAAAGTTATGAAGGCTTCTGTCTTTCTTTTTGACCAAGTGGGGAAATTACAAGACTATATCAAATCCCACAGCAATGTTAGCCTTTAAAAATGGGACACTGTCTCTTTAAGAGACAGCAGTGTGATTTCTTTATTATTATAATTATTAAAAAAAAAAAAAAAAAGCTTACATAATCTGTCCGGCCTTATTTGGAGTATGTACTGTGGTTTGGTATGAAGTAAAAACATTAAAAGAGCCTTGCCATAAATTATTGTGATGTGTGGTTTCTGTTGTGTACTTGTTACTCCACATAGAAGAACAAAGATCTCATTCCCACCAGGAATTCTGCTCTGCAAGCACTGTAAATACCTCAAAATAACTAATAACATCCTTAAACATGCTCATTAGTAATAGTACTGTACATGGATTTCAGTTCATCTGATTTACAGGCTTTTAAATCTGGTACATCTTTCATGAAAGCCAATATACACATTATGTGCCACAACCTATGATATTAGGAAAGTATCATTTGTATTTTGTATGGAGATTTGACCAAAGCCCATGTAAAAGAAGTTGGACAAAGTAATGAATAAAACACATCAGAGAACACATCAGCTGCCCTAAACCCAGATTTGTTTAATTTCAAGCATGTTAGATACAACCTGTTATATGGCAAGTACTGTAAAGTATCTCTACTGTTCACTTTTGTGGGGGGATTTCAAATTTGTTCAGTGATCTCATAGTGCCAAACTCTGCATATTATACCTCCATACATAACTGAATAGATGCAGAAGTTAAATCTAAAGTGGTTACTACTCAGACATTAAATGTAGTTACTCAGCCTCGCTTCATACAAGATATTTGTAGATAACATCTGTGTGTAGAGATATCCTGAAACAGGGAACTGCTTTACTTGGGGGTGGGCGGGGGGTCTTGTTTAATAACTATAAGGTGTTGGCTGTTTTTCTGCAATGAGGCACTGCCACCAGAGTGCCTGTCAGTAAGCAAGTTCCAAGTGGCTCCAGTGTCTGCGAGCAGTCTCAATAACAAGTGCTCAGGCACCTAAAATGAAACACCTTCTAGCATGTTTTTGCACTCTGAACATGTTGCAATGCAGTATCAGGATCCGGACGTCTAGCCCATCACTCTAACCACTGGTCTAAGCCGGTTTTATTCTGAAAGGAGGGAGCCCTCAGTGTTAATGTGCAATAGCAACGGGAAATTGTGCAGTGTTGTTGGTAACAAATCTCCAGCAGTTTTCTGAGAATAAGAGTATAGAGAATAGAGAAGGCACACAAAGCCACATGAACAATAGCCCAAGGTATAGCACTAGTATAGAGGAGGAAACAGGTTGTACCCTTAAGTCTGACAGTAACATGAATTAGCAAGAGATGTTTGGTGGGCTGAATCATTGTTAAATCAGTGTCAAAATACCAAGTAAGCAGTGGCGATTTACAGATAGAGAGAATTTTTTTTACCCTTTCCAGACCACATTTGTTAAGCTCCCAATAACAGTCACGATTGGGCTACACTTAAGCCAAGTAATTGTAATACTGCCAATTATACCAAATGCATGTATTTAGTAGATGAGGTGTTTAAACATAAAAACAGTGATTCCAATTGGCATCATAAGCAGGGAAATGTTAAGACGTAGTGTGTCAGGATGGCTGAGTGGGTGACGTTACAGACCAGGAAGTTGACACACACAAGGAAGCTGACAAACACAAGGAGTCGCCAATGTGCTCTTTTCTTTTATTTAAACAAAATGGTTAAACAAAGCATAACATTTCACAAAAGAAAATGGCACGGTGGCCAAAATAAACAGACACTGCTTCAAACAGAAATAAGTCAAAATCCAGCATGAGATCAATAGAATTTTTTATTTTTTTATCTCTTACATCTTACATTCTTCCTCTCTGAACAACCCACCTTGATGAGCGGCTGATCCGCTCTTTATATATATATACACTTCCATCTCCAAATTGGTAATCACTAAATTAATTTGGAGATGGCCACATAATGCACTTGTTTAGCTGGATGGGGAATTTTAACCCCATCCATGCTGTAAAACAATAATAACAACCACTTGTTTCAAATAAACACAAAACAACACATCCGAATCATAATGGTACATTTCCCAGTAGGGCTTTGCCCTGCCACATACTTACATGCAGGGCTCTGCCCTGTCACACATAGAAAGAGAAATGGCCCACTTATCCTACCACAACAATGCACAGCAAGCACTTGGTTTCCTGTCCCCATGCACTGCTTGTGTTACAGCTACACACCTGTCTCCACATTGTTCCCTGTGTGCAGCACAGAATGCTCAGTGTAACAGTCAGGTGGAATACCTGTAACAGGTTGGGCAAGAAGTGAAAAATAAGTCTGGAACAAACAGATCAAAAGAAAGGGGACTTGTGAGAAAGTTGTTATGCTAAATAGTAAGATTTAATAAAAAATAAAAAAGTTTAATAACCCTAGTAAATTATAGTAATTATTGTAATGCCATCCAAAATAAATTACAGTGCCTATAGTAAGTATTCACCCCCCTTGGATATTTTCACAGTTTGTTGTGTTACAACCTGAAATCTTGCATTTAAATGGATTTTTTTTCTTTTGATTTACACAACCTACTCAACACTTTCAATGTGTGAAAAATGGGGGGGGGGGGAACAAATCAATTAAAAAAAAACCCTGAAAAGTCTTCATTAGATAAGTATTCACCCCCTTTGCTATGACACTCCTAAATAAGCTCAGGTG
This sequence comes from Acipenser oxyrinchus oxyrinchus, assembly GCA_030684275.1. Classification (NCBI taxonomy): domain Eukaryota; kingdom Metazoa; phylum Chordata; class Actinopteri; order Acipenseriformes; family Acipenseridae; genus Acipenser; species Acipenser oxyrinchus. Next base: position 18,984,692 of record CM060250.1, read on the forward strand.
CAACCAATTGCCTTCAGAATTCACACAATAAATTAAATGGAGTCCATCTGTGTACAATAAAAGTGGCTCACATGATTTCAGATTAAATACACCTGTCTCTGTATGGTCCCACAGTTGGGTTGTGCATTCAAAGCAAAGATACTACCATGAAGACCAAGGAGCTTTCAAAACAACTCCGGGATAAAATTGTGCAAAGTCACAGATCAGGGGAGGGGTATAAAAAGATTTCAAAGACATTGAATATCCCTTGGAGCACAGTCAAGTCGATCATTAAGAAGTGGAAGGTATACAGCACCACCCAGAATCTGCTTAGAGCACACCGTCCTCCCATACTGAGCAGCCGGGTAAGAAGGACATTGGTCAGAGAAGCCAGGAAGAGGCCAATGACAACTCTGAAAGACCTACAGCATTCCATGGCTGAGATGGAAGAAACTGTCCATGTGTCAACAATAGCTCAGGTACTCTACAAATCTGGCCTGTATGGAAGAGTGGCAAGAAGGAAGCCATTTCTGAAAAAAGCCCATGTAAAATCCTGCTTGGAATTTGCAAAAAGGCATGTGGGAAACTCTGAAAAGATGTGGCAAAAGATTCTGTGGTCCGATGAAACAAAAATTGAACTATTTGGTCTAAATGCAAAGTGTTATGTCTGATGCAAACCCAACACAGCACATCATCCAGGTAACACCATCCCTACTGTGAAGCATGGTGGTGACAGCATCATGCTATGGGGATGCTTTTCATCGGCAGGGACTGGGAAGCTTGTCAGGGTAGAGGGCAAAATGGATGGAGCTAAATACAGGCAAATCCTTGAGGAAAACCTGCTTCAGTCTGCAAAAGACCTAAAGCCGGGCTTACACTACACGATTTCTGCTGACCACGACGAGCTGAGGAGTCAGCGACTAATTTCTTAAAATCTGGGACAAAATGAGGTTGTCGGGAACAAAACGGTCGATAAGTGTGAGAGGGTCTACGATGCCCCGATAACGGCGTCTGCGATCTCCCGACGCTCTTATGATGTCCCGACAAATTTCTAACATGTCAGAAAACTTTAGTCCCCGATAAAGCAATTCGTGAAATGTGTGAGGGGCTACTGGCCGATTTCTTGACGAATGCTGCCAGTAGCCAATAGGACAAGCTAGCAGCAATGACGACGAAGAGAAAGGCTGTGCCCCAAGGTGTGGAGCTTCAAAGCAGAGGAAAGGATGGTGGAGATGTGGTAGGAACACCCGTGTCTCTTTGACATAAGTGACATTTCCTATCATGATCGCTCATTGAAGGAGCAAAGATGGAGGGAAATTGCTTTGGAACTTCAGGTACCTAAGTAAATAATTGTTATAACTTGTTAACGCCGAAGCAGATACTGTGTGTGGTAGTGTGTGCTCTCATGGCAATCAATTTCTACAGTCACTCGATATCCCTTTCAAACCCCTGCGGTATGCTTGTATTGCTAATCTAATCAAATACGAGGAGAAGGGGTGCGCGTTAGATTACGTTGTTGCATATTTAAACCTTAACAAACTTGTAGTAGCCACTATTAAAGTTGTAGAGTCTGTTCAAAAGCGCAACACTCGCTCGTAGTACATACTATTTATAAAAGTCTTCAAATTATTCTTCAGAATTTGGTATTCTGATGAAAATCGCTTGACGGCCAATCTCACACACCAATCTTTTAATCTAATAAATATTTTGTACTACGTGCGAGTGTTGTGCTTTTTGAACAGATTCGATTTTGTTATTTGGGATGCACCTCGACTCGGTTTAGAGCACAAACGTCAAGGAAATAAATATTGACATTACTATAATGTTATAACTGTTATAAACGGGTTTTGTTTGTTTGTTTGTTTTTATCGCAATATTGAACATTTGTGCAGCAGTCTATGGCCCTGAAGTATAAGTTCTCATGCTGGAATTTGCAGAGTATGAAATTAGCAATATCCACTGTCCTATTATACACACGTAGTACTTACATATTCAAAATGCATGACTGTATGCTTTCAATTATATGAATATGAAGCATTATACTGTAATATGTATTTATAATTATTTTTGGTCAGTGGTAGAAGTCCAAACAAAAGCATCCTCTCTGCAGACACAATAGGGAAAGCTGCCGAAACCTCGTCACACACAGTGGGAGTGGAGCAAAAGACCTCACTTCCAGGCAGAAATGGATTTTAAAGAATCTTGAATTCTTAAAGCCATGCTTGTGCACCGTCATAGTGAAACCAGTTTGGAAGCAAGTAAAATAATTTTTTTAATGAGAATATTTTTCTAGTATTTAATGTTTTCATAGCAGAGAAAAATATTAATAGCAAAATCTACATAAGCCAACTGCGCGTCCAAATGGATCTTCTCCGCGTTTTCTTCTTTTTTTCTGTGCAAAACAATGCACAGACAACAGCGATCGCATCCTCGCTTGAGGCCATGATTCTCCCAAATGATGTCTATGATTCTGCAATGAAAATAGGCGCAGTCCGCGACAAGATGTTTCGTGTAGTGTGTGTAGCTTGCAATCCCCCGATCTACAGTGAGAAATCGTAGCTCAATCGGTTAGTGTGAGTGGCGCTGTGTCTCCCGATTGCAAAAATCGTGCAGTGTAAGCCCGGCTTAAGACTAGGATGGAGATTCACCTTTCAGCAGGACAATGACCCCAAGCACAAAGCCAAAGTGACACTGGAGTGGCTTAAAAACAAGAAAGTGAATGTCCTAGAGTTGCCCAGTCAAAGCCCGGACGAATCCAATTGAGAATCTGTGGCAAGACTTGAAGATTGCTGTCCACCAACGATCCCCATCCAACTTGACAGAGCTTGAACAATTTTGCCAAGAAGAATGGGCAAATATTGCAGGGTCCAGATGTGCAAACCTGGTAGAGACTTACCCCAAAAGACTCACAGCTGTAATTGCTGCCAAAGGTGGTTCTCACAGTATTGACTCAGGGGGTGAATACTTATCTAACCAAGACATTTCAGTTTTTTATTTTTCATTAACTGTTGTTTCACAATAAAAATTCTCTTGCCTCTTCTAAGTGTTGAGTAGGTTGTGTAAATCAAAGGAAAAAAAATCCCATTTAAATGCATCAAGATTTCAGGTTGTAACACAACAAACTGTGAAAACGTCCAAGGGGGGTGATTACTTACTATAGGTACTGCATATTTAGTAAATTAAATAGTACAATTGCTGACAAAATGGTAATTCATATTGTACCATAATAGCTTTATGTCTTGCTGTTATGTATTAATAACAAAGTCAATGGCTATTTTTCTTTCAACATTTTAAAACAGTGATGAAAGAGAAAATATTTTTTAAAAACTTCAAGGTTTTAGGTGTCGATCATTCACTGTTTGGTTCATTAAAATAGAACCCTGTGTTTTTATTTAAAAGACCTTTCCAGGCTTTGTAATGGCCATGTTTCAGGCTGGCTTTTACATCACAGATGAAAGAACATTGATAAAAGTTTTTTATTCTGAGTGAAGTAGGCCGGTCTTTGCTGCGGACTCTTAACGGAGCCGCCGATTGGCTCTGGCGCTCCCTTGGGTTAGGGAGGCAAAGCCGGCAGGGACTGTTTCTCCTCATCGAACTGCAGTGAAGTCTGCTGGCCAGGTGCCCAGTGAGCTCAAAGGCGGACATCTACATGCCTTTGTCCTCCAGAGGTAGGGAGCTCGCTGACATCTGCTCTCGAGTTCCTTGGTGAAAAAGGAAGCTGGCTTGGTCATGGGGTCAGAGAACGCCCACTGAACCGTCGGGTCTCCTGAGCTGTCTGGGGAATTGCTGTGGTGAGGGGAAAATTGATTGGGCATTCCAAATTGGGAGAAAACCGGGAGGAAAATACTAATTGGACAATTTTAAAAGGTTTTATTTTGCGAATAGACTGGATAAAATGAATCCACTGGGTTTTGTGAATATATACTAGATAATGCCTCATCAGGCTGTAATGCTACAGACCACACTGACGGCCTGGTGATGACCACACTCACTGCACAGGCCACACTGACGGCCTAGTGATGACCACACTCACTGCACAGACCACACTGTCGGCCTGGTGATGACCACACTCACTGCACAGACCACACTGACGGCCTGGTGATGACCACACTCACTGCACAGGCCACACTGACGGCCTGGTGATGACCACACTCACTGCACAGACCACACTGACGGCCTGGTGATGACCACACTCACTGCATAGACCACACTGACGGCCTGGTGATGACCACACTCACTGCACAGGCCACACTGACGGCCTGGTGATGACCACACTGACGGCCTGGTGATGACCACACTCACTACACAGGCCACACTGACGGCCTGGTGATGACCACACTCACTGCACAGGCCACACTGACGGCCTGGTGATGACCACACTCACTGCACAGGCCACACTGACGGCCTGGTGATGACCACACTCACTGCACAGACCACACTGACGGCCTGGTGATGACCACACTCACTGCACAGACCACACTGATGGCCTGGTGATGACCACACTGACGGCCTGGTGATGACCACACTCACTGCACAGACCACACTGACGGCCTGGTGATGACCACACTGACAGCCTGGTGATGACCACACTCACTGCATAGACCACACTGACGGCCTGGTGATGACCACACTGACGGCCTGGTGATGACCACACTCACTGCACAGGCCACACTGACGGCCTGGTGATGACCACACTCACTGCACAGACCACACTGACGGCCTGGTGATGACCACACTCACTGCACAGGCCACACTGACGGCCTGGTGATGACCACACTCACTGCACAGACCACACTGACGGCCTGGTGATGACCACACTCACTGCACAGACCACACTGACGGCCTGGTGATGACCACACTCACTGCACAGACCACACTGACGCCACACTTCTTCCTTGTTTTGGAAACTGGAATGTGGAAGAGCTAGTAGTGGTTGCCATTGTAAAGTTGCTCTGATGATATTTTGATTAAATTACTTCTATATTATTTTCTCTTTCATGTGTAACATTTTAACAAATTACATCCAGAAATATAGATCCCTCAGACATAATAAAATAGTAAATAGTAAAAACCCTCAGACATAATAAACAGATTCCATCCCCCGAACCCAGAAATGATGAATGGGTCTAACTCTACCACTGTGACAAGTAGAAACCAACCAACATTTTCATTGAACCTTCTGCTGGTCTGTTCCACTGGAATGTACACAGCAAGTGGTTGCTATAAAAATGTTGCCCTGATCATGAATGATCATTTATTTATATAGCGCACTTCACATTAATAAAGGCATCTCAGAATGCTTTACATAAAATACTAAGTACATAAATTAGATAAATATTCTGATATTAATGAATATTAATTTTAATAAATATTAATTTCTGAACTTCAAAATGCATTTTCATACAGCCTAAAACACAAGTAAATGAAGTTACTTTGCCCCCCCCCCACAACCTAAAAGTATCTTCTATTTAAAAACATCTTTCACTTTTTTATTTTATTTTTTTATTATTATTATTATTATTATTATTATTATTATTATTATTATTATTATTATTATATTTTGTATATATAGTATTTGTAAACATGACTCACTGTTTATGTTTAATTACAAAGTTCAATGGCTAAACTGTATTGAAGCAAAAAAAAAGTATTTCAGTTTTCCACCAGATGGCGCTGGTGTATTACTTGCATTTGTAATAGCTTTTATGGTACTGGGCCCGTTTTACTGGACCTGTGCTTTTTAATGTATTTAAAAACTATTTGTACAGTTTTTGAATGTATAGATTCCAGTTGGCAACAGGAACCGAACAACACACAGTTTCATATATTTTGGTTCCTCAGAAAATATGCGAGACCTGAAGCCCCTTTCTGTTGTTTAAAATAAAAATGGGCAAAATCATTCAATGTTCAGCTAATTTAAAATGGAAGAATATCTGATAATGTAGCTAAGGTTGCAGACAAAAGTATTGGCACCCTACATTTAATATAAGATAATTCAAGAAAACATGTTAAATACAAGCATGTAGTGAACATCAGACACTAATTAATATGACAAAGACCAAAATACACAATTTCTGGTAGTTTAGCAAGCAATCTTATGTAATTTCAAATATTTGCTCCGACAAAAGTATTTACATTAAAAGTCTGTAAAAAATGAATAGAACGAATTAAAAAATATGTTAATTGATTGAAACCCATTACACAGTAATTAAGCGACATTATAAAGCCCATAGCCAGAAAAGAGGCAATTATTTCCAACATCTGTTGAAGGAGAAAAAAATTGCCAATAAATATGAACAGGAATCTGAAGCATTTTCCAACAGAATTCTCTGGTCCAATGTGACTAAAATATAACTTTTCTCCAAAAAATAGACCACAGTATGTTTGGAGAACAGGGAAAAAGGGAAAGCCTTCAATGCACAAAACCTTGTACCTACAGTTAAACATGGACATGGTTCAATCATGATATGGGGGTGTTTTAGCAGTTCAGTTACTGGAGATGCATGTGTAACTGAAGATTGAAAGACTGCAGCCATGTATCAAAACATCCCACGATATACAATGATACCACCTGCTCGTTATCCAGTGCGGAACAGTCCAGCAAACCCAATCAACAGGAAGTAGAAGTACACTTGGAAATTATACAATCCTCAGAAAGGTTTTTACTGGAATCCAAACTGGTGTAACGTCAAATTGTGGTGCCTTGTCAAAATCTGTACCTGTACCAAAGTTTAATCTGCAGCTACAAACGCTACTTTTGGTATCATTAAAACAATCCAACAATTCATCTTGGTGGTTATATAGAGAATTGTTCAAAAAAGCTTCTAGAAATTATATAACCAAACTAAAATGATGTAATCCATCAACATTAGGCTAGTTATTTTCAAACTAATAGCAACAATGTGACAAACATTATTATTATTATTATTATTATTATTATTATTATTATTATTATTATTATTATTATTATTATTATTATTATTATAGCAATAATAATACTACAAATAATGATGATACTAAATAAGTCAATAAATACAAATTCCCATGTGTACCATTGTGGACAGGCTGGCTGTAGGGGTGCCATCAGGCCAGGAAATGAATCCACAACAAACAGCAACTGCGGGCGAAACTGAGACGCTGCGGCGCTCAGTGTTTTATTACCACACATAAAAATAAAAGGTTTAAACAAAACAAAACACTCAAAATAAACGGCACAATGGCTAAACGAACAAACAGACAAAACAGTGGACGAAACAAACAAACAAGTACTGTGCTGATCTTTTTCTCCTCTCCACACCCATTCTCCACTCTCGAACACACCAACCCCGAGTGAGTGAAAGGTGCACCTATATATACAGTTGTGCCAGGATTCAATTACTTATTCATTATTCACTTGAACCCCAGCACGTGAACTAATTTGTGCAATCCTCATGCTCACATACTAATACACATTGTATCTGCACGTGAAGTGATTGTGCAATCCCTGTGCCTAAATACATATTGCAAATATACATTTTAAATCACTCGTGCTCCACATAGCCCCATTATATCCCGTGCACCAATACCTATACATCAACATTAACACACCACACGCAACATATAACACAAAATACGCACAGGGTGGGTGATATTGCCACATATTCCCCCCCTTGTGCGCAACACACATGGCCTCAACAGCCACCTGCCCCCTTAAAATCCCCAAAGTCTCACTCAAAGTCTAAGGCCAGGAACAGAGACTTCAAGGGGTTCATGGCGGCAATGTTGCCAGTAGCCAGGCTGACATGCCAGTAGCCGGGCTGACATGCCAGCAGCGGAAATGCTTGCAATGATGCGGTTGTCAGCAGACGTCTTGACAACGACAAGGTCAGCAAATCCAACCCCAGCAAATCCCCGGAGGTCAGAAGCTACTGATCTCCAGGGCAACGATCTCTTGGCAATAGCACATGGGCATCCCCAGGCGACGGCGAACAGGCATCCCCAGGCGATGGCGAACAGGCCTCCCCAGTCGATGGCGAACAGGCCTCCCCAGGTGGTGCGGGACAGGGCCAGAGCGGTCCCTCGGAAGGTGAAGCCTGGAGGGGAACCCCTGACCCAGAAGGCGGCAGCGGGAACTCCACTTCTCCCCCTGGTGATGGAGTCAGGACCAGTCATAGTACAGGGGTTGGGCACTCTAACAGTGGCTGCGGTGGTCCTGGACCTCTTCACGGCTGCTGCGGCCGGGCTGTTTTGCCCCGTGCTCCCCTCAGCAGCCTATGCAATGGCTGCTGAGGAATGCCAGCATCACGTCCTGATCCTTCCTCTTGTGGTGGTGGTGGGAGCTGCAGGAATTCTCCCTCTGGTGGTGAAGGTGGGAGCTGCAGGTAGTCTCCTTCTGGTGGTGAAGGTGGGAGCTACAGGTGGTCTCCCTCTGGTGGTGGAGGTGGGAGCTGCAGGCAGTCTCCCTCTGGTGGTGGAGGTGGGAGCTGCAGGTAGTCTCCCTCTGGTGGTGGAGGTGGGAGCTGCAGGTAGTCTCCCTCTGCTGGTGGAGGCAGAAGCAGCAGGCAATCTTCCTCTGCTGTTGAATACTGGTGTGGCTCTCTCTTGGGCTTTGGTTGCTCCCCTCCCCCGGGTGCTGGATGCTCGTGCTCCCCCCTTCTGGGCGCTGGACGCTCATGCTGCCCTCTTCTGGGTACTGTGTGTGCCCATATTCACCACAGCCAGGGCACCACTCCAATGCGAGGCGTTTGACGAAGTCCTCCCAGTCTTCATCCCAGACCTCGTTTTCCCATCCCTGCCAAATACACATGTGTAATGTGGCTGGGTCTTGATTGAATAATTGATCATCAATCAAGCCCCAGCCACATGGTATAAAAAGGATCCAGAACTTTTGTTCGGGAGAGTTAGTTTAGGGGACATACTGAGAGCAGCAGCAGGTTGTGCTCTCAGCTTAGGCACTGAGATAGCACAGCTTGAGTGTGGTCTTGATTTGTATTTGATTTGTGTTTGTTTAAATCTTTTGTTTGTTTTTGTTCCTGTTTTGCTTGTTTAAACTACAGCTTTCTGACTCTGGGTCCTAATCCTGCCTTTTACCAACCTTGGCCACAATGCTATCCTGTCCCAGTGACATACAGGCGGATGGATATATAGACAGCGAGACCTCCACTCATCCCCACAATCTGATACTCTCAGTAACTTATTCTAAATCATGTAAATGCCAAGTCATTCAAATTTATAAAGAGGTTTTCCAGATATATTCAAAAATGTAAAGTGTGTCATATACATAAATTACATTAATAAGACGTTTGTCTCAAAGGTTTTATTAACCTGAATAAATAAAAACTACTAAAGACCTTGAATAAGACCCTGTGTACTTGACCAGAATGGTGTGACTGAATATGTAAATAGAGTTTATATTGGTCCACCACATCACAGCAGCCAGCTCTCCAGTCTCCCACATACTTTCCTACAGTCTATGATGAATGATGACAAGCATGACCAGCAAATTGCGAGCTGGCTATCTAGGTGTTAGTATTAAGTGACTCTGTGAAGTATGTTTACTCGTCTGTCATCAATGACTTCTCTGGGGTAATGTGATTAAGTACACAAGCAGGGTAAATTAAACAGATTATAATACTGGCGCACAGTTAGTACCTGATTGCACAGTTCATTATCATTATGTTTTTTTTTCTTATTATTTATTTTATATCTCTCCCATCCTTCTATTAAAAATATTATTTTCAATGCAATAGTTACTGTTCTCTATCTTTATACAGGGTAACCGCCTATTGTTAAAAAAATAACTAATCATTTTTGTTGTTCACTGCAGCCCATCCATTATTGTATATAATCAACGGCAAAAGGTTTTAATGATTTAGATTCATCAGGACAATAAACAAGAAGGTACAGAGAAGGGCAACTAGGCTGATCCAAGGACTTAATGTGAGGATAGGTTAATGTTTTAATCTCTACAGCCTAGAAAAAAGAAGGGAAAGAGGGGACTTGATTGAAGTCTTTAAAATCATAAATGGTATTGATAAATTGAAACCAATACACTAGTTGTCAAGAGTCCAGTGCCCTAACCACTACTCCACACGGGGCAGCAGTGTGGAGTAGTGGTTAGGGCACTGGACTCTTGACCGGAGGGTTGTGGGTTCAATCCCTGGTAGGGGACACTGCTACTGTATTGAGCAAGGTACTTTACCTAGATTGCTCCAGTAAAAACCCAACTGTATAAATGGGTAATTATATGTAAAAATAATGTGTAAAAAAAAAATATGTAATTGTATGTAAAAATAATGTGATATCTTGTAATAATTGTAAGTCGCCCTGGATAAGGGCGTCTGCTAAGAAATAAATAATAATAGTTAAAGTTTTGCACAGAGAGAAGAACAAGGAGGTATAAATGGAAGCTGAAGCACTGTCTTACAGTTATAAATGCATGGAATAGCCTGCCAGGTGACATAGTAAGATCTAAAGCACTGGGAACATTTAAACAAAAAGACTAGATTCTGTGTTTTTAAATTTGTTCCCCCCAGTAGGGGAGAAAGGTGTGCTAAAATGGGATGAGCCTTGATTGGCTGAATGGCCTTTTCTCATTCCCAAACTTTTCTTATATTCTTATATGTAAGGATATGTTTCGCACACAGAGGCAGCTAACCTGACCACCTTCCCTGTAAAGATCCAGATCAAACTGTCATTGCCCAAAGAGGAAATATGAAAGATGTTTTTCAACCAAAAATAACTGTGGTACCCAATGGAAAAAAACAAGAGATGTTTTAAGGTCATAACTCTGGGTGCTTACTTTGAAACATGGTGCACGGTAATTGTGCAGGGAAATAAACCACTACTGGCCTGGTATGATACACTACTGCCATGTCATAATCAGAAAGGGATACCCCACCCCAGCAATCCAAAGGGGTGCCCCTATGTCTCTCTGTGAGGGTGCTAGAAGGACCTGGATATGCCTGCTGGGTGAGGTAACATCATGTATTCCTGCTGGTTGCTGCCTCTTGGCCCAAGTTCTTCTTCATTTGGAGTACCTGAAAGGTGTATTGTCCCTGTGGTGGATGAGAGAGGGGTAAGCAGCACCAGCCAGTGCAGGAGATACAGTCCGGGATACGCTGTTGTGGCTTGCAATCTCTCCACTCCCAGGTGGCGTGCGTGGGCGCTGGTCTGCGGGATTGTCACGGATGGGATCCCATAGACCACCATTGGTGTATCTCTGCACCAGTGGTGACCCCTTGTCAAGAGATTCAAGGGACACACCTGGACTAAAAAGAAGGGACGGCGGCCAGGGGCAGGAAACTGTGTTACAATGTTGTAATGTTGGCGGGCGGGCTGTGGGGTATTTAAAGGGAGCCTGTGAGCTCTTTGGGGCAGAGTGAAGGCTATATTTGCATCCTGAGCCATTCGAAAAAAAGGCATAATACCACAGTAGCAACATCAAAAAGTGATAATTCCTCTAGAGGAAAATGTACTTGAACTTTGACCCATTCGACTCCTCGAGACCATCACTTTCAATTAAAACACAAAATGTCTAGTTTTCAATCACTCGACAACACCCACAGTACAGAAATGTTCATTAATGATCAACAAAATGAGAATATGTTAAAAAAAACAATGATGTAAAGCTGGTACATTCGTATCTCAGAGAAACTGGAGAGGAACAGGAAATTAAAACAAGGTAAAGGCAATCATTCAAATAAAACTGAAGCACTAACGGATAATGACATAGTCTGTACGTCTGTACAGCACTGAAACACTAAGTTTAAAAAAACCGTACTGCTGAACCTCATCTTCTTTAATATTTGCATCACAAGGGTATCCATTTATTATTTAAAAAAAAGGAAATTCCTTGGCCTATGATTGGTTAAAACCTCATCATAGGAGCAAATATTGATTGAACTATTGCGCTAACATCCTTACACCACTGTGCAATGGTCTCCCTCTAACATGTGATTGGTTTACATCACTGTCAGTCCCGCCCCTTTTCAACAGAAAATGAATTACAAAACATAATACAAAAGAAAGATGCTCCAAACACTAAAATGGTGATTAAAACGTATGTTTTCTGACTTTCTGAAATTCAAACAAATTCAACTCAACGTTGTAAACAAATACGACAGCCAAGATATAAACTGGATTATGCAGCAGTCAGCAAACCAGATGGTGAGCTGTACACCCAAAAAACTTTGGTAACTATGCAGTATGAACTTCAATTTTTTTAAAATGTATTTATGTTATTTATTTACTTATGCTGTATTGGCTATATTTAAGCAAAATGTATAAAGTCATATTTACTATTCAACCTTGTCTCACTTATTTTCTTGACTGATTCATGTGTTAAATATGTATTGCAGACTCATAGTGGAAAATGAAATGCCCCTCGGGAAGACTAATACCTCCAGGGTTTCGGGCATTATAGCCCCCTGTTGGTAACAATAGTCTTCCCTCAGGGCAATAACTTTCCACAATGGCCGTCCTCTCCAGTCCATATATGGAAGAATGCAGTCACCAAGAAGAGAGAGAGAGAGAGAGAGAGAGAGAGAGAGAGAGAGAGAGAGTTGTATCAAAGGCCATTTATCATAAAATGCTGCAAAACTAAAACTACTGTATTTACAGACAGGTCATGGCTTTGACACCGTACAGGATATGCTAGCTGTGAAAATAAACGCTTGTTGTGGTCACGTATGTTTTGACAAAGACACAGTATACGGGCTTAATAGCTAAACATTTAACTTGTTATTGTCGTGTAACACTACGTTTGAAATTACAGGATATCTTCATAAAAATGTGGCATTAATCAAATATCCACGTTATATTATAGTCTAGCTAGTATTGGTGTAAGCCTCACAGCTTCCAGCTCTGCCCAAGCAGGCAAGCAAGCGCGATACGATAACCTGCACAACAAAAGAGAAACCGTGTTGCTATGCCGACTAAAACCATACATGCAAATCGTAAAAGCCAGTATACGGCACAGTGAGGAGTTTATTTGGGGTTTATTTCTCAGCGACGGCTTGGCAGCTACAGAGGAATATGTCATCTCTTTATTCAGGTTTATAAATTACGTATTGTGGTACAAACAAACACCGGTGGAAAAATATAATTTGACAGAGACATACAATACATAAAAGACACAAACATGCATTCTGCTAAGCACGACACAATGGAAATACAAAATCCACAACATGTAGAAAGAGCATTATGACGTTTGTTCCACGGCTTCGTAGCATTCGGTTGCACTGATGGAGCTAAAGTAGGAACCTCTTATCATTTCGTTGCATGTTGTAGAGAGGGTCAGGTTTCCCTGAACACTTTCTGGCGTCGTACTTTTTATTATTATTATTTTTTACCGCAGCAGCAACGGCGGCGGTAGAGTACGGCGCGCCACTTACAGCAAGCAAGCAAGCAAGCAAGCAAGGGACAGAGAGAGGGGTTAAGGGTTTTATAGGAAGCGGAATCCCAATCGAATCAAGCATCGAGTGAAAACATAATCAAAATAACCGAATTTGAAACGCTTTCCGTTATTTGGTGAGGGGCAGGTGGTGGCTTGGTGATGGTAAGACATCTATTTTACAGTTCGTATTTCCGTGTTGTACTTTTGGTGTGTTTTGTGTGAGATGTCTGAATAATCCTGACTCACTGAGTGGAGGAGGAGGAGGAGGCCATGTTGTGATCTATAGAATATAAAGGCTCCTTCTACTGGGACCTCACAGGCCTCAAAATGCAAAAAGACATGATGTACTTATACACAGTAGGCAACGAATGCTATTATTAATGTGACGTAAATATTTTTTTTCCTGTTGCTTGTGAAAACGTAGATGATTGGAGGTGTTTTAGTTTTTAGCAATGTTATGACGTGAAAAAGTTATTGCAGCGTTTCTTTACTGTACCCAAAACGTTGTGATGTGTGCTGTACAGAACATTTTTAATCATGATTCTTGTCATAGTCAGACCACATACGCACATAGAATCTAATTTTCATTAAGGAAACCCACTTCTAACGTCCGTGCCCTACGCTTTCTCTCTCCTCCCCCCCTGGAAATACTGTTGTGTTTAATACCAAATAAGGCCCTGGTTATTGGATAAAAAGAAGCAAAAAAATAAAACACTAATGCTAGTTAAATTGACGTTTGAAACGCATTTGTTTTTTTAATATGGTTTAATTATGTCCCATTGTGCAATGTATTGGTACATAGCAACTACAAAGAAATCCGACAGTTCCCTGCTGTGGGCATTGCTTATGGGTTCATAGCGCCTAAAATATTATTGTTTTGTAAACCAGCATTTAAGGATCTAGCTTTTTTGATTCAGCTATCAGTAAGATATTTTTTTACAACACCTGCTAATCAGCATGATTTCTGATGTTTTGATCGATCACTGACGCAGCGTAATAATAATTACCTGAAATACCTACAGAATTCTGAATTTATGTATCGTGTCTAATTTATGTGGTGATCGGTACTAAACCAAATTTAGGTAGCATGGTATTATTTAACTTCTTGTGCCCCACTAATTTCAGTAAAGTACTGTATGTGTTAGATGTATATTACCTCTGGTACTGTAGCTGTGATGTCATTGTGGGACTGGACTTCACGTAGTTTTTATCCTGAAATGTATTCCCCAAACATTTTTTTCTTGTAAACTAGATTTCCTAACTTACTAATATTGTGTTACCACTTGATACATAAAATATGCTGACACATGTTTTAGAATTTCAGATCGTTATTATTGTTTTTAGTTTAAATTTTAGCTTATAGTTTATGATTGTGTAATGAAAAAAAAAAATCAATTTGCAAAAACACTGTTGCAA